>OX359250.1:13191764-13684975 GCA_947179485.1 Allacma fusca
AATATTCAGCTCTTGTCAGTTTGTCAGGGGGAATTTTGCTGGGATACGATATACGATACAAGCTACATATTCACAAGACTGGTGACGTGTGACTGTGACCTGTGTGACAAATTGGGTTGACTGTCCTGACTTTTAAAAAAAGAGGGGAGTATATACTCTGGGATCATTCCCAGCATTTGACTTTTGCCCAAGCCCAAGGAAGGGAGCGTGTATAGTAAGTAAGTAGTAGCTGTGTGAGGGAGCATTCAAATATTACGTCACCACTGAAAGGGGGAGTGGGGTCCCAAAAAATGTTGACAAACAATGACGTAGAGGGTAGAGGGGTCCAGCGGATAATGACGTCACATATTGACGCCGTTTAATTCATAAATAACATGGAGTTAAATAGTAATTTCATACGCGCGAAATATATTTTTCAAAGTTCTCCATGCCGTAGGTTTAGGGAATTTACGTAGTTATTTTTTACTGCTTTTTAGTCATAATTTTGAAGTTAGAAGCTATAAATATCTTTAGAGCAGCAGTTAGTACAGTCTGAATTTCAATGTTAGCGGTAAATCGTGCAACCAAGGATATCAGTGAATGATGTCATTATAGGGGTGGGGGGGCACTCGATAATCACGTGTAATGATTTAAGGGGGGTACGGGGCCTAAATTAGGCAAAATTTGATGACATAATTGTTGAATGCTCCCTGAGTGCGTTTGTGGAAGGAACTATTAATTGAATTCAGTTGAAGCATAGGCTTTGAACGTACTGAACGTACGTAGTCCATGTTACAGTATACGGAGCGTACTTACTTTCTATTCTATACCCTGGGCATGAGGTGGCAATGGCGGCAATCTTTGACAAGTACAGTTGAACAATATGATATTTAAAAAAAATGTTGATAGTGGAATGGGAATGTGTGAACGTGTTTAAACTTAATGAGGCTCAGCATTGACAGTGAATATTCGTGAGTGTAGGATAATTGTTGGGGATTGGTAGTCAGTGATTTTGGGGAGCCTTCCGTTGTGAGTCCATATGGGTCATTGTCAGTGGTCGACGTTAAATTCGGGACAATGGCCACAAAAAGAGGAGAGCAATCTAGACTTGAGCTAACAGACTTCTACTCCAAGAAGGAAAATGATTACATCGAAAAACATGTCCTGCCAACTGACACGTTGCAGGGCATTGCTTTACAGTATAATACTACGGTAAGGGAACTTCATCGTAAATTCTTAATTGACTGGAATAATATTAATATAATTGTATGGAAGGGATCATGAGGGTGTGAAGTATTTTTTTGGGATAGTGAATTGTAAAAGTATTATTATGGGACTGAAGATCAGGGTGACTATGGAAGGGGGAATGATGATTGTTTGGAATTGTTCCCAATTGCAGGTTGCAGATCTGAAGAAACTAAATAATTTACACACGGACGCGGCACTCCATGCCCATCGAACGATAAAGGTCCCCGCCAGAGGAATCCTAATTAATCTGGAGCCCGACACTGTACCTATACTACTGCCTGTGACAACTACGGAAGAGGAGGAAGAGGTTGAAACAAATGGCCAAACGTACCTGAATAATATTGATGAAACTTTAAATGAGATTCGTGAGAAGGCAAAAAATGCGACGGCGAACTCCGTCGTGGCGTCGATGGACTCTCCGTTAACTATTCGTAAGGGTATTGACCACCTAATGATTTTTTGTTTGATTTCCCCCCACTGATTATGTTGGAGGTCAGTTTTTAATGGTAGTGTCTGGATTTTTTGAAATTATAGCACCTAGCAGAAATCAGAGTGAGTTGAAGTGGTGGAAAGTCTTCCTTCCCTGCCTTGGAACGTTGATAGTGTTTCCTATTTTATATTTCTTCTACCGCCAGCATTTACCTTCCGGCAATGAGGTGTTACATGATTAAGAGGATTGCTCATTAATTCACAATTCCTGAGAGTCACTGATAAAACAGGTACTGATTGTGACTACGTTAAGATTGGATGTGACCACACTTGGGAGGGCAAAATATTTGGATTTTCCATTATTTGCGTGAGTTGCTTAAATGGGGAACTGGAAGTCTTTCTGATTATATTTAAGTGTTTTCGGCTTTTTCCTGGGAATGAAAAAGTATTTGCAGTAAGTCCCGATGTAGTGTGTATGTTATTAAAATCGTGTAATAGAAATCGCAACTCATGGAAGATACTTTTAAGTCTACTGCTGGAGACGCCGTGTTGTCTTACTATGCCAATGGAATGTGCGTCTGTTTAGATACAAATGTATGTAATTTATATGGCTTCACCAAAACTATAATCGTACAGGTTTTTGATTCTGTAATACGAGAACAATATTCGGTGCCCTACAATAATAATAATTACTGTTTTTAATGTCAAAATACTTGGCTAATTTTCTCACTAAAGTTACGATAGAATGTGATCCGTCCTACCATCTCCACTCTGTGCATGACCAAGAAAAATACCACTGATTGAATATATTTTGTACGTGTGTGCACAATTTTAGCTAGCGTTAGTATTATATCTTTATTTGTACATAACATGTACTGCATGTAATGGAAAAGTAATCTTCACAAATAGTAATTATTTTTTTTTGTGATTCCGATTTAACTGTAGGCAGTATATGAAGTTCAAGGCAAAATATCACCAGTGACTTCAAATTGTTTTGAAATGAACTTTCTTAATGTTTTAAGAGCTACTGCTAGATTGATAGTATGATGTATTGGCTAGTCATTGTAGCTGTGGGAATATCTTGAAGTGTAAAGACAATCATTCGATTGTACTGATAAAGGTTTTCATTGCCTTCTTTCTCCTTACCATTACTTACCTGTATCAATATGATTTCGTATAATAAGAATAAGTAGCTCTTGTACCCTGGTACTACCAAAAAAAATTTATAAACGATTGTATATGAAAATTTTAATTCGCATTTTTGAGAAATTAAGTGTCGATAAGGGTTGTCGTCCTTGTCTTTGTCACGCAGAACTACAACATGCTAGACTAACAATGCAAGCAAATGGAAACCAATTTATCTTTCTAGCAGGAATGTACTCTTCGTAATTTTTTAAGCATAATTCGGTCATGTCAACTTTGAACTGCATGTGTTGAAGTCGGATATAAGAAACAAAATAAGTTTAGTTTGGGAATCAAGAATTTTAAATCTTATAATGTGACCAAACAAGGGTATTTTTATCAGGGTTAATTACTGCTGGTTTGGTAGTTGGATCATGTATGTAGGATTCTGACATCTGGTTATCTGTAACTTGGATACTCTGATTCTTCTAATGAATTTGTTCCTTTTTTACAATTTTGATGAACTGTGTATGAAGCGTTCGTGTGCAAGATGCTTTCAAATTTATGTAAAGTACTGTTTAGTTCTGATTTGAATTTTATTAGAGGCTCTGAATTCCTCCATTGACGCATCTCTGGTACGTAGCGGCTACTATTTTTGTTCGGTTAGTATTTTTAATACGATTTTATGGTTGGAATCTAATTGGATAATGTGGTAACTAGCACAAACTGATCCGTTCCAGAAGGAATGAAACAGCGATAAGTGTTTACTAATGCTTTTACAGTGTGAATTTAATAATGTATTAACTATATAATATTTACTAGCGACGACGATGCTATGTAAATACTTAGGATTGAATAAAAGAAATTGGAAATCAAACATACTGATTGAACTTATTGCTGGCTTTGATATGTTTATAGGTTTTACGAAACTATGTTTTTGTCTTAGTTTCAAATGCAGCAACTTTCAGCGTCCTGAAACAATTTTATATTGTTATGGTATCTGAAACAGTACGTACTTTATATACCCTCTCATTGACTTTATGACTGGAAACTACATCCAAAAAACACGTATTTGGGTATCTGTGTGTGTAGTACACGGACTCATCAGCATCAGCCATTGTGTACCTACTCGTGTCGAGCAATGTTGGTATTACACGCGTCAACCAGTTTCCATCGTACTGGTAATTTCACCCCAACGTCGCAACTCCATGTCAACGAGTAGTTATAAGACTCCACTAATTATAACCACGGTATCAAGCACTATTTACGTTCTTTAGTTGGGGTAACTAAAATATAATCAGCCCTTTACAATAAAAGCTCGAATAGAGCTATCCCCTTCATTGATAATGGACCAACAAGGTTGACTTCTGTAAAGTGAAGGTTATAAAAAATACGGAATTTAACTATATTTAGTTATCTGTTAAACGACATTTAAGTGCTATATTGTGTATTTTTCCGAACATGCATAAGTATCATTAATACTACTATGATTGGCACCTACTGTAACTTTAAGAGTATATGTAGACTGCAAACAAAGACATGTCCGCGCAGTTCTTCCAAGCTCTTAAATGAAAAGGACAAACCCGCAAGCATCCGAAATACAGATAGTCTGTCAAAGCTGGCCGATATTTCATTCATGAAACTTCAAGTCTGCCATCCCAAAAGTAGGTTTTAGGTCAAAAAAAGAAATTCCAGGCAATTCGAAGACTCTGAAAGCGTAAAGTCGTCCATCCGTGTAAAATATCTACAATTAATTACAATAAACGATGTGATAGTAATCAATTGTCCCCCCTATAGCCCCGTTAGGAATTGATTCATAAAATATTACATTACCCCAGTTTGTAGCAGGGATGGGAAAAGTCAGGTTACATGCTGGATTGACAACAAAGTCTAACAATTTGGATTTGGATTAATGGGTTGGCAACAAAATCCAAACAATTAGGATTGGATTAGCGGATCAGCCAATTGAGTTCCAAAAATTTGGTTTGAATAAGGGGATTGACGAAAATTCTGGAAACCCCGATTGAATGAGCGATTGAAAAATTTGTTTTGGATTAATTGGTCAAGGTAAATTGAGAATATACATACCTGCATACCTATGTATTGCATTGACACATTGCCCCAAAAAATTCGATAATTTGGTTTGGGCGAATGGACAACCTGCAGACATTTTTTCAATTAATTGAGTTACAGGTTAAACTCATTTACGCAGATTAAAGTAGATTATTGCACTGCTGGGGACGGAAGAAGTGTACTCAGTTCATACAATAAAGGAATCGTTTAGGTGTAGAATAATGCAAACTAATAATGATGGGATGTACTTTGTAGAGTTATATGAATATAGTATTTGTATACATGAACATACTGACAGCACAACAATCCCAGTCCATATTCCACACTGCTAACTGATGTGGGTTGTGGAGTTATGATTGACCACATTGTTCATCGGTTATTGGAGGATTAACAAGTTGTGTCAAGACAAGTCAACACAAAGTGCGAACTGGAGATAGTTAATGCGTTGCCCACTGTATGCGACTATTCAAACCGTAAATCAGCGTTTTAATTTATTGGGAAAAGTAAGTCCCAGAGCTAAGTTTTCGTCATGCCATTAATCGTAAGTTGTTACGGAATTTGCTAAAAACGTTTTAAAAATGTTGTTAAAAATCAATTCACCGGTAATTACGGCAACTGAGCCCTTTCGAATCACGTGTTTTCCAGTGGTTGATTTTTATCAGTCCTTTGACATAATTCTATACAACCACGGTTGCACAATTGAAAATGCCATGGCATTTTCGGCATTTTCATTTCATGGCATTTTCATTTCATGGCATTTTCATTTCATGGCATTTTCATTTCATGGCATTTTCATTTCATGGCATTTTCATTTCATGGCATTTTCATTTCATGGCATTTTCATTTCATGGCATTTTGGGCATCTATGGCACTTTGGGCATTTTGGGCATATTCAGCCTAGAGCAGGCATTTTCGGCATATTCGCTCCAATTTTTTAAATATATGGCTTTAGCTGCCTGCTAATTTTGCAAAATAAGTCACAAAACAGTATGTTTCAAATAATTTTAATACTCAAACGGTTGAAACCTGGAGCAAGTTGATATAGACATAGATATTTACGGAAAAATAATAATAATTCTATTTTACTTATTTTGTTGTAATAACTCGCTTGCACAACGTGTCTGTAATTATTTAAACTTCAAGAACAAATATATTCGGGCAAAGATGCAACACAAAAAGATAAAAAAGTTGTTAAAAGATTAAAAATATCTTTGTTTGTCCATATCTAAATGTATTTATTGTTACATTTTGGACTCCTAGAATTATTACACTGGTTTACTAGGGTTAAATGCAATTTTCAAAATCGACACAAAATTTGCCACGGAAGCTCCAAATGTAACAACTTTAACATTTTCTAAAAACTGGATGGGTTTGATTATGCTATGAAAAACTCCCTTATATTTTCTAAAGGAGCAATAATGGTCAAGTTTCAGTAAAAATGCCCAGTATTCAAAAAATGCCTGCCGAAAATGCCCAAAATGCCGGGCATTTTCAGAGTAAGGCATTTTCGGCGTGTAGGGCATTTTCAGGGCATTTTCAGGAGGGCAGGCCTAAAACCAAGGGCATTTTCATTTGTGCAACCCTGTATACAACACCATCGAAATCTGACCAGCATACTTGTACAAACCAGTATAATGATTTTGTAACAGTTACTTGTTTTCTCAAAGGTGAGCTGCATTTTTATAGTTAATTACATGAGTTAGTTTTAACTTAAAACAGTCTAGTGTTTTAACGTTCGTGTTAATTTTACGAATAAAAAATGCGAAACATAAGTTAACACACCGAAATTGATCCAAGACTTTCATTTTCAGATGAATAGGCACAAAAGAAACGAGTTTCGGCCATGCAGTACATGATGGGTAATGTTGGTAGTCACGTGGAAGTTCGGGTGGAATGATCAAGGGGAAGGTGGAACGTTAGATGGAAAGTCTGGTGGAAGGTCAAGTGGAAGTTCGGTGGGAGGTCAAGTGGAAGTTTGGTGGGAGGTGGAAGTCTGGTGGAAGTTACTTATGTATTATAGTGTTAATATATGGGTGAGTGGAAGGTGGAAGGTCATTTTGTGGCCGGGAAAGTAGAATTCAGCCCAATTTTGATCCACATCCAACACGAATAGGAGGAGGCAGTGTTTGCCTTGTTCGCTTTTATTGTGTAATTGTGTTTGTCTTTCCGTCGGCGTTTATTTTCTGAGAATCTGCAACGGCCTCAGGCTTGAACTTGATTGCTGGCAAAGAATCCAGCGAAATGTATTGGAGCGCCGGTAATTTGATTAGATCCATTTTAGCGTCAGCTTTAAATATTGTGTTCTATGGAGTTTTGGCTGAAGATAGTGAGGTTGTTTCGTGTAATTACCAATAAGGTAAACAAATCATAAACTGACTATTTTTAGGTAGTCACAACTAAAACTCAACAGCTCCATATCTGCCAGGTTTTCGCGTTATGTTGTTAATTCAGAGAATTGGATTCTTGCTTTCACCTTCAACATTTCACTTCAGCTAATGTGTCATCTCGACGTTTTTGTCTTGCTTAGTGCAGTCCTACTTTGGTATGGTACACATGGTTTTGAATGTCCTAAAAATGCTTGTGAAATGCCCCTTTGAAGGATACATATTCAGAATTTTAATGTGAACCAAAGTCACCAGTAAAATTTCACCATTTATAAATGAACACTAAATATTTTTCTTACTATTTTCCATGTAAATATGTAATCAATAATTAAACGATTAAAGGAACTTACCTGAAGTTCAATCGTAATTCTACGAATGAAGACTCGTCCTGAATAATTACATACTGTATGCTTCCTTGCATGCACCAAAGTACACAATGTTGAAAGAAGAAAACCTATGGCAACACACTCACTCAATAGCACATCTCCCAGCTCAATTACTCATTCCTTTTTTGTGTGCCCGACAGTACAGTCGCATCTCTCATCACGCTGCTTTGGAACAGTTTTCCCAACGGTTTTCCATATCGTTTTCTTCTTCACACCGTGCTAAATAAGAGTACTAGGCACTTAAACATTTTATTATAATTTCCTTCATGGATATATTCTACAAACTGACCTAGTATTTTGTTCTTTTATATATTGTTGGCTTACTTTCCTATTTATTTTGCTATCAGATTATGGAACACGTTCCCACGAGCAAATCACCTCTACAAAGGCCAAGAAGCCGTAGTCACTCCAGGATGTCTCACACTCGTTCTAATCGTTCCGAATCATCTCGTGATCGTTCAGCAGGCTCTAGTTCTGACCGTCGATCTTCTTACCACCGGGGTCGTTACCATGACTACGATCGTAAATCAAGAAGCAGATCTCGTTTCAATTCCCGCTCCGGACGAGATTTGAACTCCCTACGAGATCAGCTGGAAAACATTCAGCGTTTGCTGTCTCGTCGAGATCACTCATCTGACTCACGTAGATCCCGGTCTAGATCACCTTTTAACGTCACCCGTTCTCGTTCCCTTAGTGACAGGAAGGTTTTCTCTCCAACCACGTTGGGGCCACCCCACGTTGGTACGGGAAAATTGACAGAGGTGATCGACGTCGAGGAAGACCTTGAGTGCCTAGGTCTAGCTGGATCAGTCAAGGAACAGTGCGCACAGTTCACAGACCCGATTAACCCGGACCTGGCAAGCAATTGGAATATGATTGCAACTAGTGGGTTGTCGGAAGCGAAAATCGCTGAAATTGACAAACTCAAAGCTGTTCCTTCAAACTGTGCGTTGGTTCAGGCACCTACCCTTAACCCGGAGCTAAAAGCGGGTATAAATCTTTCAGATTACGTTATCAAACGTGATCAACAATTTGTCACTTGGCAAACTCTGGTAGCGGGTTCTCTAACTGAAATTGGTCGAGCAATATCTGCAGCCCTTCAGCTCAAGAAGCGAATGCAAATCTCGACTATTGACATGACAGGTCTCATTTCCCAGTGCAGCTCAGCCAGTCAGATTCTTCTTCACCTTCAACACACCATTTCTACAACACGGCGTACTTTGGTCGCCTCTAATCTAAAGTCAGAGATTAAGACTCTTGCTGAGGATTCCAAATTGGATACCATGTTATTCGGAGCAGATTTTCAGTCAAAAGTAAAAGTTCAGGAGGAAATGGCAAAAGTTGGCAAGTCTTTTCTCCAACCGAAAACTCCATACTCTAAGACTGTGGGGAAATCATTTCCTTCCAAGAACAAGTTTGTTAAGAACGTTCGCAAGGAGTCTTTAAACTCCAAGAGCCCGCTCCGGTCATCACACCCTTACCGTCGCCAGAGCGGGCGTCCACATTACCAGAGGCACAAGTTCAACATCAAATCTCGCCGTTGAGTCAGGTACCTCATGCTGGCCGCTTAGCTCATTTTTATGATAAATGGACGGAAATCACAGATGATCCCACTGTGCTCCAGGCGATCAGGGGTTTCAAAATCCCTTTCCATCAAAACCCTATTCAGGTTTCCCTCCCACGTGGGAAGTTTTTTAACAAGCAAGAGACTCTACAGATGAATCTTGCTGTGGATAGTCTACTTTCCAAGGGAGCTATAACTCTGTGTACTCACTCTCCAGGAGAGTTCATTTCTTCAGTATTTTTGGTACCAAAGAGTTCTGGAGGCTATCGTTTCATTATTAACCTCTCATTCCTGAATAGATTCATAACATGCGATCATTTTAAAATGGAAGATTTCCGTTCCGCTAGAAGTCTTATGACAAAAGGTTGCTTTATGGGATCTCTGGATCTCCAAGATGCCTACTTTCTCATTCCGGTTCACCATGATTTCAGAAAATTTTTACGATTTGAATGGAATGCAGTTTTATATGAATTCACTTGTTTGTGTTTCGGCTTAAACATTGCCCCAAGGATTTTCACAAAGATCATGCGAGCAGCAATTACAGTTCTCCGTAGTTATGGCTACGAGAACTCTATTTATTTAGACGACAGTTTTATAATTGGTCGTTGCTATCACGAATGTAATGAAAACATTGTTTTCACTAAGAACTTCTTCGAGTCTCTAGGCTTAACCATCAACTATTCCAAATCTATTACCAAACCAACCCAATCCATTACTTACCTTGGGTTTTTGTTCGATTCAAGGACCATGTCTCTTTCTATCCCTGTTAAAAAACAAGAGAAAGTCACCCAGATTGTTCTAGCTGTGTTACGTTCCGACACTATTACTATTAGAAAGCTAGCTATGGTTATAGGGACCCTAGTGTCCTGCTGCCCAGCAGTACCTTACGGTATGCTTTACACTAAGCGCCTAGAATACCAGAAGAATGTTGCTTTGTCTAGTTCGGGTGATTGTTTTGATGCTCTCGTTACCCTGTCTGAAGAGTGTCGCCGAGATTTACATTGGTGGGTTCAATCAATCAGATCAAATCCAGGCCTACCCATAGCACGTGACTGCTTTGATCTGGAAATATTTACTGATGCATCCCTAACTGGTTGGGGTGCATTTAGTAATGGTATTCGAACTCGCGGATTCTGGAATACTTTGCACCAACAACAATCGATTAATTATTTAGAGCTACAAGCCGCCTTGTACGGTCTCCGTTGCTTTGCCCGCAATTGCAGCAATGTTCGTATCTTAATGCGAATTGATAATACGTCTGCCATTTCCTACATTAATAAATTCGGGGGTGTACAGTTTCCTACTCTCAACCAGTTAGCTCGGGATATATGGCAATTTTGTGAGACGAGGTCTATCATGTTATTTGCTTCTTACATCCCTTCAGCAAAAAACATAGAAGCAGACTCTGAGTCTCGCGTCACTGATTTTGAGACTGAATGGGAGCTTTGTCCTTCTGCCTTCCGGACAATTCGGTCTGCTTTCTCAGATTTTGAGTGCAACGTTGACTTATTCGCTTCGTGCGAAAACTCTAAGCTCCCCAGGTATATTGCTTGGAAACCCGACCCTTTCTGCTGGAAAGTAGACTCATTCACGATCCACTGGTCTGGTTTAAATTTTTATGCTTTTCCACCCTTTGCACTAATTCCAAGGGTATTGCAAAAAATTATTCTGGATAATGCAGAAGGGATTATGGTCGTGCCTCATTGGCCATCACAAATTTGGTTCCCTCTATTTACACAACTGGTTTTCGGAGATCAGTTAATTCTCGGCCCTCAATCTAATTTACTATTTTTTGGAAACAGATTGTGCCCTCTGAACACCAACCTCCGTCTGGTAGCCGCTCGCTTGTCCGGTCGGCTTTGGAACTCCAGAAGATTCCACATGAATCCATAGATCTAATTCTGTCATCACTTACTCCATCCACGTGGAAGCAATATTCTACATACAGCAAACTTTGGGAAACTTTTTGTGCTACTCAACAAGACTTACTTCTACAACCAACAGTTCTTTCGTCTCTCTCATTTCTCCAAGGTTTATTCACAAGAGGTTTGGGCTACAACAGCATCAACTGTGCACGGTCTTTTCTCTCGCTTTTGTCAAATGGATCCACTAACGATGGTATAGGATCTCACCCAATAATTATTCGTTTCCTTAAAGGCATTGGGAAGACACGACCTCCACACCCTCGATATGATTCTACCTGGGATCCATCCATAGTTCTATCATATCTTCAAAAGTTAGAACCCATTGACTCCATCACCCTGGAGCAACTGACCTACAAAACTATCGGTCTGATCAGTTTAGCTACGGCTCATCGTGTTCAAACCTTTTCTAAAATTCAGTTGGACGAGATCTCTTCTTCCGCGGAAGGTATTATTATCCGTATATCCGCGCCACTTAAAACCAGCAAGCCTAACTCTCCTCAACCTACTTTATATCTGCCTCACTTCTCCGATTCTCCTTCTCTCTGTGTCACCCGGGCCCTGACGACGTACATTAATAGGACCATCCCATTTCGATCCGATTCCAAGAAGTCTCTATTCTTAAGCTTCATTTCCCCTCATAATCCTGTCACCGCTCAAACCATCAGTCGATGGCTAAAGCAGATTCTGAAGGCAAGTGGCGTTGACACCAATACTTTCTCGGCTCACAGTTTTAGGCATGCCGCAACTTCAGCAGCCGCTAGAGGTGGAGTGAGTATTGACCAAATACGTCTTCGAGCAGGTTGGTCGGCATCATCTTCCGTTTTCGCTCGGTTTTACAACAGACCTCTCGCCAGTTCCTATGAATTTGCTCAAACTGTATTTCAAGTCTAATCTTGTAGTCTTGCTGTCTTTATAATATGTTGCTCGTTACACTATTCTTGTTCTTATACTCTTTACTCTCATTAGTGTGTTTATAAAATTCTTTTTCTATTTTACAATCTTGTATATTATTTTGCACTTTCGTCTTTCAACATCATACAGTATGTAATTATGAGGGACGAGTCGAATGAAGTAGAATTAAACGATTAAAGGAACTTACCTGAAGTTCAATCGTAATTCTACGAATGAAGACTCGTCCTGAATAATTACTTACCACCCAAATCCCTCCCATCTGTGCAAAATATCTTTTAATAATGAGTAATTGAGCTGGGAGATGTGCTATTGAGTGAGTGTGTTGCCATAGGTTTTCTTCTTTCAACATTGTGTACTTTGGTGCATGCAAGGAAGCATACAGTATGTAATTATTCAGGACGAGTCTTCATTCGTAGAATTACGATTGAACTTCAGGTAAGTTCCTTTAATCGTTTAATTATTGATTACATATTTACATGGAAAATAGTAAGAAAAATATTTAGTGTTCATTTATAAATGGTGAAATTTTACTGGTGACTTTGGTTCACATTAAAATTCTGAATATGTATCCTTCAAAGGGGCATTTCACAAGCATTTTTAGGACATTCAAAACCATGTGTACCATACCAAAGTAGGACTGCACTAAGCAAGACAAAAACGTCGAGATGACACATTAGCTGAAGTGAAATGTTGAAGGTGAAAGCAAGAATCCAATTCTCTGAATTAACAACATAACGCGAAAACCTGGCAGATATGGAGCTGTTGAGTTTTAGTTGTGACTACCTAAAAATAGTCAGTTTATGATTTGTTTACCTTATTGGTAATTACACGAAACAACCTCACTATCTTCAGCCAAAACTCCATAGAACACAATATTTAAAGCTGACGCTAAAATGGATCTAATCAAATTACCGGCGCTCCAATACATTTCGCTGGATTCTTTGCCAGCAATCAAGTTCAAGCCTGAGGCCGTTGCAGATTCTCAGAAAATAAACGCCGACGGAAAGACAAACACAATTACACAATAAAAGCGAACAAGGCAAACACTGCCTCCTCCTATTCGTGTTGGATGTGGATCAAAATTGGGCTGAATTCTACTTTCCCGGCCACAAAATGACCTTCCACCTTCCACTCACCCATATATTAACACTATAATACATAAGTAACTTCCACCAGACTTCCACCTCCCACCAAACTTCCACTTGACCTCCCACCGAACTTCCACTTGACCTTCCACCAGACTTTCCATCTAACCTTCCACCTTCCCCTTGATCATTCCACCCGAACTTCCACGTGACTACCAACATTACCCATCATGTACTGCATGGCCGAAACTCGTTTCTTTTGTGCCTATTCATCTGAAAATGAAAGTCTTGGATCAATTTCGGTGTGTTAACTTATGTTTCGCATTTTTTATTCGTAAAATTAACACGAACGTTAAAACACTAGACTGTTTTAAGTTAAAACTAACTCATGTAATTAACTATAAAAATGCAGCTCACCTTTGAGAAAACAAGTAACTGTTACAAAATCATTATACTGGTTTGTACAAGTATGCTGGTCAGATTTCGATGGTGTTGTATACAGGGTTGCACAAATGAAAATGCCCTTGGTTTTAGGCCTGCCCTCCTGAAAATGCCCTGAAAATGCCCTACACGCCGAAAATGCCTTACTCTGAAAATGCCCGGCATTTTGGGCATTTTCGGCAGGCATTTTTTGAATACTGGGCATTTTTACTGAAACTTGACCATTATTGCTCCTTTAGAAAATATAAGGGAGTTTTTCATAGCATAATCAAACCCATCCAGTTTTTAGAAAATGTTAAAGTTGTTACATTTGGAGCTTCCGTGGCAAATTTTGTGTCGATTTTGAAAATTGCATTTAACCCTAGTAAACCAGTGTAATAATTCTAGGAGTCCAAAATGTAACAATAAATACATTTAGATATGGACAAACAAAGATATTTTTAATCTTTTAACAACTTTTTTATCTTTTTGTGTTGCATCTTTGCCCGAATATATTTGTTCTTGAAGTTTAAATAATTACAGACACGTTGTGCAAGCGAGTTATTACAACAAAATAAGTAAAATAGAATTATTATTATTTTTCCGTAAATATCTATGTCTATATCAACTTGCTCCAGGTTTCAACCGTTTGAGTATTAAAATTATTTGAAACATACTGTTTTGTGACTTATTTTGCAAAATTAGCAGGCAGCTAAAGCCATATATTTAAAAAATTGGAGCGAATATGCCGAAAATGCCTGCTCTAGGCTGAATATGCCCAAAATGCCCAAAGTGCCATAGATGCCCAAAATGCCATGAAATGAAAATGCCATGAAATGAAAATGCCATGAAATGAAAATGCCATGAAATGAAAATGCCATGAAATGAAAATGCCATGAAATGAAAATGCCATGAAATGAAAATGCCATGAAATGAAAATGCCGAAAATGCCATGGCATTTTCAATTGTGCAACCGTGGTTGTATAGAATTATGTCAAAGGACTGATAAAAATCAACCACTGGAAAACACGTGATTCGAAAGGGCTCAGTTGCCGTAATTACCGGTGAATTGATTTTTAACAACATTTTTAAAACGTTTTTAGCAAATTCCGTAACAACTTACGATTAATGGCATGACGAAAACTTAGCTCTGGGACTTACTTTTCCCAATAAATTAAAACGCTGATTTACGGTTTGAATAGTCGCATACAGTGGGCAACGCATTAACTATCTCCAGTTCGCACTTTGTGTTGACTTGTCTTGACACAACTTGTTAATCCTCCAATAACCGATGAACAATGTGGTCAATCATAACTCCACAACCCACATCAGTTAGCAGTGTGGAATATGGACTGGGATTGTTGTGCTGTCAGTATGTTCATGTATACAAATACTATATTCATATAACTCTACAAAGTACATCCCATCATTATTAGTTTGCATTATTCTACACCTAAACGATTCCTTTATTGTATGAACTGAGTACACTTCTTCCGTCCCCAGCAGTGCAATAATCTACTTTAATCTGCGTAAATGAGTTTAACCTGTAACTCAATTAATTGAAAAAATGTCTGCAGGTTGTCCATTCGCCCAAACCAAATTATCGAATTTTTTGGGGCAATGTGTCAATGCAATACATAGGTATGCAGGTATGTATATTCTCAATTTACCTTGACCAATTAATCCAAAACAAATTTTTCAATCGCTCATTCAATCGGGGTTTCCAGAATTTTCGTCAATCCCCTTATTCAAACCAAATTTTTGGAACTCAATTGGCTGATCCGCTAATCCAATCCTAATTGTTTGGATTTTGTTGCCAACCCATTAATCCAAATCCAAATTGTTAGACTTTGTTGTCAATCCAGCATGTAACCTGACTTTTCCCATCCCTGCTACAAACTGGGGTAATGTAATATTTTATGAATCAATTCCTAACGGGGCTATAGGGGGGACAATTGATTACTATCACATCGTTTATTGTAATTAATTGTAGATATTTTACACGGATGGACGACTTTACGCTTTCAGAGTCTTCGAATTGCCTGGAATTTCTTTTTTTGACCTAAAACCTACTTTTGGGATGGCAGACTTGAAGTTTCATGAATGAAATATCGGCCAGCTTTGACAGACTATCTGTATTTCGGATGCTTGCGGGTTTGTCCTTTTCATTTAAGAGCTTGGAAGAACTGCGCGGACATGTCTTTGTTTGCAGTCTACATATACTCTTAAAGTTACAGTAGGTGCCAATCATAGTAGTATTAATGATACTTATGCATGTTCGGAAAAATACACAATATAGCACTTAAATGTCGTTTAACAGATAACTAAATATAGTTAAATTCCGTATTTTTTATAACCTTCACTTTACAGAAGTCAACCTTGTTGGTCCATTATCAATGAAGGGGATAGCTCTATTCGAGCTTTTATTGTAAAGGGCTGATTATATTTTAGTTACCCCAACTAAAGAACGTAAATAGTGCTTGATACCGTGGTTATAATTAGTGGAGTCTTATAACTACTCGTTGACATGGAGTTGCGACGTTGGGGTGAAATTACCAGTACGATGGAAACTGGTTGACGCGTGTAATACCAACATTGCTCGACACGAGTAGGTACACAATGGCTGATGCTGATGAGTCCGTGTACTACACACACAGATACCCAAATACGTGTTTTTTGGATGTAGTTTCCAGTCATAAAGTCAATGAGAGGGTATATAAAGTACGTACTGTTTCAGATACCATAACAATATAAAATTGTTTCAGGACGCTGAAAGTTGCTGCATTTGAAACTAAGACAAAAACATAGTTTCGTAAAACCTATAAACATATCAAAGCCAGCAATAAGTTCAATCAGTATGTTTGATTTCCAATTTCTTTTATTCAATCCTAAGTATTTACATAGCATCGTCGTCGCTAGTAAATATTATATAGTTAATACATTATTAAATTCACACTGTAAAAGCATTAGTAAACACTTATCGCTGTTTCATTCCTTCTGGAACGGATCAGTTTGTGCTAGTTACCACATTATCCAATTAGATTCCAACCATAAAATCGTATTAAAAATACTAACCGAACAAAAATAGTAGCCGCTACGTACCAGAGATGCGTCAATGGAGGAATTCAGAGCCTCTAATAAAATTCAAATCAGAACTAAACAGTACTTTACATAAATTTGAAAGCATCTTGCACACGAACGCTTCATACACAGTTCATCAAAATTGTAAAAAAGGAACAAATTCATTAGAAGAATCAGAGTATCCAAGTTACAGATAACCAGATGTCAGAATCCTACATACATGATCCAACTACCAAACCAGCAGTAATTAACCCTGATAAAAATACCCTTGTTTGGTCACATTATAAGATTTAAAATTCTTGATTCCCAAACTAAACTTATTTTGTTTCTTATATCCGACTTCAACACATGCAGTTCAAAGTTGACATGACCGAATTATGCTTAAAAAATTACGAAGAGTACATTCCTGCTAGAAAGATAAATTGGTTTCCATTT
The DNA here is from genome assembly GCA_947179485.1 of Allacma fusca. Classification (NCBI taxonomy): domain Eukaryota; kingdom Metazoa; phylum Arthropoda; class Collembola; order Symphypleona; family Sminthuridae; genus Allacma; species Allacma fusca. The sequence continues at coordinate 13,208,808 of OX359250.1, forward strand.
GCTTGCATTGTTAGTAGTAGTAGTGTTTAAGCACGTTATGCAAGAAATCAATAAATCGATCGATAATCAATAAATCGGTCTAAAATCAATAGTTTATTGATTATCGATCGATTTATTGATTTCTTGCGTAACGTGCATGAAGGGTCCCGTGTTGAGGAACTGGAGGGAGCAGAGCTCCCTTTAGAGTTTGAAGGGAAATGTATGGGGTGGCGCCTGCGTGTATATACATACGGCATTAACTGTGCGTAGGGTGCTTTGAAGTATCACATTGAGCATTAGTTTATAAAGTTGATTTATTGAAATAAAAATCGGGTGCAACTCGCAAGCTCGGAATACGAATACACATGAAGTATCATTCGGAAGTAAACAAAACAAAACTGAAAACATGTACACATATAAAATATCATTCCAGAATACGTATACGCATGAAGTATCATTAGTAAACAAACCAAAACTGAAAACGTACATATGAAATATCATTCATCAGTTCAGACAGAATACGTATACACATGAAATATCATTTGAGAGTAAACAAAATAAAGTAGATAACATGTACACATATGAAATATCATTCATGAGTTTAGACAAAATATGTATGCACATGAAAAAACAAAAGTCGAAAACACGTACATACAAGAAATATCATTCAGTTCAGTCATTAGATTGGAATATATATGTATATATGTGAGTGTGAACGGTAAATGTGTAAAAATACTTCAATATAAAAAAGTTTGTAAAATTGAATCTCAAATAATTAATGTAGTCTTGAATCTCCTTCCCTTTTGTTTTTCTTGAGCTGAAATTGTAAACAAAAACAAAAATAAGAAACTTTTAAAAACATGACATACGTGCAAGCCATTGCAAATGCAGCTACCATTTGATCATTCCTTTTGGGAATGAACTGATGAACGAGGAGTCTCAGAATGCGACGAATCGCTCAGCAAGGACCCGGCCTTTGATCCTTGCTGAGATCTTTTAGCCCGTCGTCTCTGGTCATTTCTCTTCTGAGTTTTGCTCCGGTGCGCTACGCCGGAAGCAAACTCGGAGCCAGCTTTTGATCGTAGCTTGGCTCGTTCCCTCTCAGCTTGCCTCTTAGCAGTTTTGCTAAGCTTTTGCCCGTCAGAATATTTGGATGAATGATTGCTGCCACGGGCAGGAGCATCCACAGATTTCGGAGGATTGCCTGGTTCTTTTGGGGTGCAGGCAATAGCGCTGACAACGGAATACGTATGAGATTTCGGCATTTCCATAATGCCGGTCTCATACGCATCCTCATCTCTATAAGCGCCAAGTGTCCTATAGTACACATTGTCTTTGGCCGGATACGGAACAAGTGTGCCTGCGTCAGGACCGGGAAGACCGTCCGAGTCCTTAAAATAATGGCGATAAAAATAGTGTTGAAATGGGAAAATAGTATATGTCTACATGTGGGGTAAAAGAGAATAAATACTCACATTTGGATTCCTTCTGCTTTTAAACAGAAGTATCGGATCTGCAACTTGAAAACCCTCGCGCTGAACAAGGGACAAGTGTGCAGAAGCCGAGGCAAATTCTTCATGGGAAAGAATATTGCCTAACTCTTGCCCGTGAACACGAACAAGAGTATCGCCGGAATCCGGTATCGGACATCGGCACTTTGGCACCCATCTCTCTGCGATGGTCATGCTCTATATAAGAGAGTGAAATAAAAATTAAACAAGCGGATTCGGGAAAAACAATCATGTAAATAGTTAGAAAATAATTATAAAATAATTACACAGTCATAGAAGCTCATTCCATAACTTGTTGATCGGGTAAGACCAAGAGTGGTCTTACAGCAGGAAGCTCTGGTAATCAGAACTTGACCAACTTCTTGCAATAAAATATAAAATTTTATTTTGAGCATATACAATGCTCGGAGGGTAAGCAGGAAGCGCTTGGACATCATCCACGCTTCGCATCCTGGTGTGGTGGTCTCTGAATCCTCCTCCCCTTCAGACTCATCGTCTGAAAGGTCGTCTACGGTACTCGTAGTACTCGTAGAAGTGGATTTAGGTTTTCGGCTCGTACTAGTTGTAGAAGTAGCCAGTGATTCTTCCACGAAACGCATTGAAACTTTTAATTGTTTCAAGGTTTCGACATTTTCTTTTCCTACCCCATAGACAATGTGGAGCTTATTTGCTCGACCATTGTCTCCGTGGATAATGAAATCCAGTTCGGGGAGAACTAAAAGAAATCGAAATATTACTACATAAAAAGAACAAGATTATTCTAAAATTGTGTGTAAGTAATGAAAAAACTTACGCATCTCGTTGAAGTGAGATGCAGAAATGTAGTTGGATGGAAGATTCACAACTACAGGACGCTGATGCCCAAATGTCCGAGACTTAGTAAACTTCAAAGGAGTTTCTATGTCAAACGGATTAAGTGGGCACGCAAAAGATGAACTGGTAAAAGGACCCAAGTTTAAGGTTGGGTCGTCGACAAGAGACGCTTGAACTCTCTTGGACGTGCATTTAACCATGTACTTCTCCAAATCAAGGAGAGTAGTACTGCTGGTTATGCTGGCGAATAAGTCATCTGCTAAAGCAGCAGAAGACATGGGGTCAACTGTTGAAATAAGAAAATAGAAAGTAAAAACCTTATATTTTACTGGTTAAGACTGCGAACATAAACCTGAAATGCTTTTGATAAAAAGAAATGTTGTATAGATGTACGACGGATTATTTTGGTGTTTTTGTAGAACATTTGATTTTCCAAGTATAATATTATCTACACCATTATTGTAGTTTTACTGTTCATGTACTCAGCAAAAGCCAAAAATGTAGTAATATATTCAACCTTCGTGTTTTTTCTCTTGAGACAATAACTAAAAGCCAGGGTAAATACATTCGGTAAATTCAAAGTGTTTGAACATAAGTATCCTGTTTATAGAGTTAACAAAATTAGGATTTCTAGGATTTTAAAATCTAGGAACCGTAATTTAATAACTCTATATACAGGATACGTATGTTCAAACACTTTGAATTTACTGAATGTATTTGCACCAACTTTCAGCGATTGTCTCAATCGAAAAAACACGAGAGATGAATATATTACTGCATTTTTGGGTTTTGTTGAAATACATGAACAGTAAAACTGCTATAATGGTGTAAATAATAATATACTTGGAAATCAAATGTCCTTGTATGAGTACTTGTTTAATGACTCGATCAAACAAGTACTCAATTCATAACATAATTTATTATGAAACCTGCACATATTTCAAAAGTAATTATATACTGCATGGGAAACAAAACAAGTATAACATATATAAAAAAAGACCTCTCATACTTGTATTAGACGCGTCAGTGTCGTAAAAAACGCCGGCAATGTCCACGCGTTTTCCACCCGTTGGCTTAAACCACAGCGTATCTGGGTATCTCTTGAATCTGTGGTAGTGCCGGCCTGTAATGGGGAAGACACGGGGTTGAGCAAATGCATTTCCGGTTTTTTCTACTGTAGAAATTATCATTGCCGGGACCATATTAAGGTCATAGTCCAGCTCAGTGAAGAGATCCGATTTTAGTTGGTCGAATCTCATGTTCCACTGCTCAGCATTGGGGAATCTTGTGGGGATCAAAACATTTCGAATTCGAAACTCGGACAAAAAATTATCAACGGGTTTATTAAAGATTCCCTTTTGACTCCAAAAGGTCTTGTAACTAAAATAAATAAAAAAAACAAAAAATATAGCAAACATAACAAGGAAGATGAGAGGGGGAAAAGAAGAAAAGCAAAGCAAATTGATGTGCGTAATATGACTGGATATGAATTTATGCTCAAAAGTTAAATGCTTAATAATTACACCACACATTTTGGATTTCGCATTTTCTTATTGACATGCTTTTAATCCTTACTTAGCTCAAAAGTAACAATGTTATCATAGAACTGCATAATGTGCATATTTTTCATATACATATATAAATATACATGTATATACAGTTTATAGAGCCAGTCCGAGACCTCTTGGTTATGTTATTCAACGAAAGTTTATAGTGTGAACTCAGGTTTTCGCCAGTTCCCACGACCTCACCACCTGAAACAATCAGTGGCACGTGCGCAAGATTTTGGAAAGCGATACGGTTCCGTGACCTTTGAAACGTATGTATTCTAGCAGAATTAAATAATGGGAATTGTTTTTAAAACCGTTCTCACGACCCCGTCCAGTTTTCCCCCGCCAGTTCTAACGGGTATAAAACCGAGATCGGTGAAAAGGACTTATTCACTTTAAATCTTTCCTCAGACTTGATCTCTCTTGCTTGAGCAAAATGGCAGAATTTCTGGACAAACGAATGATGGCGGCAGGTTCGAAGGCAAAGTCAGAGTTGCAGAGACTACGACCCAAGTTAAAACCATATAGTCGTTTATCTGCGGCTCCGCAACCTGATGAAAATCCTGACATTACTACTACATGGGCTTTCTATGAACATCCGACTGAAGCCTTCATGGTATGGGTTTCTTTTCTGGAATTCGTTGGATATTCGTACCATAAATTATTCGTAAAATATTTTATTGTAAAAAAATCAATGTTATTATAGATCGACTTTGACATTGCGGCTCGCGTTGGATGGAACCGATACCACCGGTGTTTTTTCTACTACTTGGGTAGAAAGACCAAGACCGGGACTGTTACGAGCGTTAAATTCTCCCAGTACGAGGGCACGCAGATTCGCGAATTTATCTCGCAAATTCTGGACCAGGTTGCGGTGCATCCCACCACTGGCAAGGCGTTCAATGACCTCATTCCGTATTTTGACAAGAACCCAAGTCGAGCTCACGTCTCGATGGAATACGACAAAAGGAGCGAGCTGTGGACCGACCCAGATCTTCACCTGGACACTGTTCGTGTCCGCCTTGTGTTCAAGAGGGTAAGCGGGCAGTATGCAATTCTGCTCAACAATAAAGTCTCTGATGCAGTGTCAAAACGACTAAAGAACTGGCAGGGGCCGCAAATGACTTTGGCTTTGCCCGCTGTTCGAAACTTGGAATCATTTCTCTCTGAAGTGACCATGCCTCCTCTCGAGCTCGACACTCAGCTTCAGGAAGATGAAGTTTGAAAGTTTAAATAAGAATTGATTTATGCAGTGTACATGCTTGGTGTTTTAATGTGTTTTTAAGAAAGAAGTTGTTTATGTGGTGTTCGTGCTTGATTATTAATATATAAATGTGTCAGTGCATTAGAATAATTACCTATTTTACAGTCTTAAAAAAAAATACAAAATATGAAAAAATTAAAAAAAGTGTAAATATGTACAAAAAATGTCATTGTCTTTGTTTACTTCATTTCCATATGCGCATCTGTAATTACTCATGCCTGTAATATGACTGGATATGAAATTCTTATAATGCGACGAGCGGTTTTAAAATTTGAAAAATTTATTCAGTTTAACAAGTCATACAATTCTAGTTTATATTGTGATATCCATAAAATCTAGTTTCACATTTGCGCATGCACGACTGATTTCCACAATCTTTCGATTTATACTTTAATATATTATTGACAAATTTTCTAACCATCCTGTCATTAGAGCGAGAACTTATCTTAAAACTAGACATTATTTTTTCCAAACTTATTCCAATCATTCTTAAATAACTAACATAGACACAATACTGACCGCAGACATTGGAATTTATACTTTGCATAGAACGACAGTTCTCTGCAATGACAGTTTTAGCTGGCCACTGTATATCTTTATATATTCGCGGGGGAAATCCATATGAGTCAAACCACTCGGTCTCCTCGCTGTTGTGAACATACCAGCAAACCCAATGCCAGCCTGGCTCATCAGCCGGGTCAGTGTTCTGTATAATTACATGTGGATATGACGCATTTGCCGTCAGCAATGTTAAGTTGTCTGCAGAGACAATGTAGAAAGGAATCCTGGTCTTGGGCAAGAGGCAATCCAAGGCCTGGTAAATCTCGGTGCTGTTCATATTCAGTGTTCAAGTATTACCCTTTTATCAGCGTCAATCTCCAGGACACTCTGGTACTGGCAATAGACAATAACATTTATGTTCTTGTCCAACGCCGTCCTGAATTTCATAGACACCTTCAACTGCCCTCGCTTGTTGACGCTGAGAAAGTTTCCCGAATTAGGCAAAAGCTCAATTGCCAGCAAACAGTTGCCTGTACAAATAAATTAGCATTTTTACATTTTTGTTTTAGATTTTTAGGTTTTATGAAAACGTATTTTTAAAAACATTAATTTATATGTACCTTTAGTGTAATTATCTCGTTGGATGCCGTTGGATAACAGCGCGTTTGCAGCAGTTTTTTCAAGTGTCCTAAGCCCAAGCAAAAAATCGTCTGATCCCAAGTAACTACCGTCCGTTTGTTTTTGTTTAAAACTCAGGGAGAGATCCCGGTACTGGAGGGAGTCTCCATTCCATGTAATGGACAGTTCAGACAGGTTTTTGTCCGCAAAATTGAATGGGGATTTATTCAGGGCGCCCATGAACCCATCCGAGTTTACCATTCCAATGACAATTATTTTGGGAATTTTCCCAATAACAAGAGAATCAGTAGTCACATAGCTGAGGCCTGATGCCACCGTAAACGTTTTGATCTCGGCATCGTTGGTTATGTACTTGAATGTATTCCCACGGGCTAGTTCGGCTCGGTGCATATCAATGATCGGTTTAGAAACTACTTTCTTAGATCCGTAGAATACCGCATCCGTGATTTGATACTTGTACGGGACGCCATTCGTGCCAGCCTTTGTTGTCGTACTGCATTCAAGACAAAGTTCTGGTTGCGCTCGTCTCAGTACTATACGTATGTGACTACCGGCTGGGATGTATCGAGGTTGCGTAAAGATGCTTCCTACGAGCTGCCCTACCACTTGGAAGGGCTGGCTTTTCTTTGACATGTCAAATCTTGCCTTCCACCCAGGATCAGAAGCTGTGAATACTTCTGGCGTCACATTCGGATACCACAATTCGTTCTTGAGCCGTCCATCTTTTTCCTGAGGACTCGCACTCAACAGACGTTGCATGTATCCAATCCATGGATAAAAATTAGACGTATCGGAAATCAGTTGACCGTTTAGATAGATTTCCAGATTGCTAAACATGGTCTGGAAAAAAAGATTGCACGGGGCGACAAGATCTCGGGCTTCATCGCATAGAGTGCCATCCTGATTTACAATTCGGCATGTAAGAGAAATAAAGCTGTCGAGCGGATCCAAGTAGCCGGACGTATCCAATGTTATTTGAAATTCCAGAGGATTAAAATCTTCCTTTATGGAGACGAGGGGAAATGCCTGAATGTAGTCGTTACTCAGCTGCGTGGAGATGTCGGTAGGGAGGAGGTCAAAAAGTGCCAACTCTGATCGAATGCTCTCCGTCGACCCTTCATAGACCGTAGCCCCTTTCTCGAAAACGCTATTTAAATCCATTGAATTACTTTACACACCGGCGGTTCTTTCGCTTGCGACCTGCTCCCAACTGGACGCGTGTGATACTCTTCTTCTTCTTCTTGTTCTGTTTCTTAGTTCGCCCGCGCTTCGGTTTCTTTTGTGACTTCCTACGTCTCCGACCCAATCCCAACTGAACTGGTTTCTGAGATGCTCGCCTCCTTTTCTTCTTTCCTTTGCCCGTTTGCTCCTTCTTCTTCACACCAGCTGATTTCTTCAGGGGAATGAGGTAAGAAGATGCCTCGGGATTAAGACCGCCACTCGCCATTAAATTAGTGCTTACACTTGCTCCTCCAACTTGGTTATGGTGACCAGGTTCTAGGACACAAGCTTTATCATCACATTGAACCTCTCTCATACTTTAGGTCGAATGTGAAGGGTCACTCCTGTTGTAGTTCCTCCAAAATTAATTGGGCTCAAAGATTCGTCCGCGAAATCAACGCGAATCTGATTTTGCTCCTCGCCGTGCAAAGGCAAATACGACACTGGGAAGAATTCATGCTCGCATTCAGAATTATAATCATGATTTAGTTTTAGCTCTTTAAGTAGGGGAATACAGCGGTCTTCATACGTCTGGTTCTCAATCAGATTTGAAAGGACCAGCAGGCGATTTGCCTGGCCCGGAGCTGGCTTGGGAACAGGAGGTCGAATTTCCTCCTTTTCATATTCATCTTCCTCTTGCTCCTCGACAAGTTCGCGCTTGGCCCCGTACCTCGAACCGCTCTTGAACACAGTGTTTCGAGATATTCCAAAGTAATCACAGAGGGGGATTGGCAAAGACACTTCAACGTCGTTTGAAACTTCGCTCATGACAATGTCTCCGTTGTCGTAAGAAAAGTATATGTTATTCGAAGGATATACATATTCCGTGAAAGTATTATTGAGTTCTTGTAAAACGTCTTGAAGCGCCATTGACGCGGGTTCTTTCATGAACACGTCTACTACCGCCGATTTACGAACTTTATACATCAGAATATCTACCTTCCCAATTTTATTAAACGCGTCTTCGTCAAATGGAAACTTAGAAGCGTAAACGCTTCCCGAGTAGAACGTGTCATCGGTGAACCCTAAGCACTTGACGATATTTGAAGGGAAAACTATATGGTTGCGATCATCATCATCTGCTCCCACCTTCACACTTATCGAGCATCTGAAGGCACTGTCCCAGACAAAGTGTACAATTGTTTGAAGCAATTCGTGGAGCTTTGATTTCACCTTCGTAAAGTATTTCACATAATCTGTATCATTCAGTTTCTTCAAAACAAGTAGGTTGTTATGCTGCTGCTTAACAACAATACGATTTAAATAATATGTTCTCTTTAAAAATTTAAAATCGAATACGGTGTTCATTGGAACTTTGACAAATTGAGTTTGATCCAATATAAAGTCCCCACTAGTGGATCCAGATTCGAACAGTTTTCGAGTAAAGCCCAATACTTTTGCAAATTCGGTAGACAGAAATAAATAATCTTGGTCCTTCGCGATTACCGGGTTAATAAAGATAATCATTTTTTTTGCTCCCTCAACATAAGCAATGGTCATGTTTAGTTTGAGCGCCGCATATTGACTGTTAAATTGAGATATGAATTCGTTAATATTAGCATCCGTCTTCTTGAATTGATAACTTGTTTCTAAGGGGGGTTGGTAGCCCGGGAATAAAGGACCGATTGGAACAGCAGACATGTGAATGGGAATAGATCTCTTGACAATTCGTCTTCGCTTCCTTGTAAGACGCAGTTGAGGTTCGCTCGCTACGGCTTGCGGCATATTTCGTAGACTTTCCAGCATGGTTTTACTCGGCTTGTATCGAAGCTTCAGCAGTCCGACTTCATATTTTCCCCGGGGACAATGTATAGGGTTAGGCAACTGATGCACAATCGAAGACTGAGACATATCGTTCGAATTCGTTAGGACGATGTAATGGTCCAACTCATTCTCTTGAGGAACAAATCGAGCACTTCTTCGCAGATACATTGTCAACTGTTGTCAATTCAAATGACAAGTTGTGAATGACGCCGATCGATATATGAGCTCGCTTTAATCTGACTTCTTAACCAAGCTAAGCTCCGGCGCATAAAAACTTGCATTTAACTGTTCGGACTTCATGTCTGCTAATCGAAATGTATATGGATATGTGTTAACAACCTGAACTACTTTAAATAGTTCCCTCGAAAAGGATTCTTTGTATCCCTTCTCGAATATCATTTTTATTCTGGAGATGCGAACGACATCACCAACTGCGTACTGCGGAGGCTTCCTTGGTCTTTTTGATTCCTCCAAATACTTGCCGTAGATGTGCTGCCATACCTCATAGGAATTCCTGGTTGACACTTCATTTGGAGCCATGCCGATTGACCTGTGCTTGGTAGCGTTGTATGCACTGGTGAAGTCTGGGAGTACTTCGACAATTCGTTTTGTGTTTTTCAGCGTCATGTACCGTTGTAACTTGGAGAAAAGTGTTCGTATAAATCTCTCGCTCATACTGGCTTTCATAGGTGAGTGGATATTGTAAAGCGTCACATGGTTCTGAGCTAGAAACTTTCCAAAGGCTTTTGACATGAATTCGGTTCCTCTATCCGTATATAAATACGCGGGAGTAACCCGAGCCTCTTCGAAAACAGACCGGAAGGCTTGAATCATCGAATCTGAATTCTTATTCTTCAACAAGCGTGTGTACGCCTTTCTTGAGAAAGCGTCAAGCACGACCAGAACAAAGTGATTGCCACTGTTGGACTTTGCAAGCCCGGCCAGGTCTTTTAGATCAGCCGTGAAGATTTCATTGATAAAATTCACCATAATTTTCCGTCTTGGAAACTTCTTTCTCGCTTGTTTGTGCAATGAGAATGTTTCTAGCGCTCTTAGCTGTTTTGACACCTCGTCCTTGTTTGAAAACTCCTCTCGGTTTCGGAAAAACCCGTTCAAACCGGAAAATGATCCGGACAGTTTTTGATTTATGTACGTCTTTTGTATCTTTGATATTTCTTCACCACCGCCTTTCGCCCCTTCCATTTCTTATTTTTCTTCTTTCCTTTACCGACTTGTTTCCTCGGACGAAGTTTTCGACCAGTTTTCTCAGCAACGTCTTTATCGGGAGTATGCACCGTCTGGTCGTTTTCACTGAGCTTTATATTACTATTGTCAGCTATTTGTTCCGATTCGCCGACGGGCACGCTATTCCCGAATGTTTTCCATTCTGGTTCTAGAATGTAGTTCTCTCCCTGGTGATATCTGCAGCAGCATAACTGTAGGCGCTCAGATTTCTTTTTTCTCTGGAATTTTTTGCCGGTATCCGGTAGAGAATTGTCGTCAACCTCCTTAGGCACACTCGAAGGTTCTTTAATTGTCTCCTCCACAAGAGGTTCATTCTCCGAAACTGGAGCCTCACCACTCGCAACATTTGTCTTGTTCTCATCTTTATACAAGGTCATTAGCTTATCGTAAAGCTGAGGCTCAATGACTTTGTAAATCTGCGCCATTTCAATATAACATGGCGCTAACAAATTCGTCTTTCAATATTCGCGATACTACTGTGCAGAGTATTTTCTTCACTTGAACCTTTCGCCTCATCAACACTGTTCTTATTGAATACGAAGATTTAATTTCCTCGAGTATTCTATCCGCACAAATTGGTTTGCAATTACTGAATATGGAAAAATTGACAAGACATTCCACAACAGCAGTGAGTTCTGGGTCCGATGCTTGCTCGAGCAACTTTGTAAATAACCTCTTTTCGGCTTTGCACAGGTTATATAAAAATTTAAAGTCTTTTTCCAGTTTGGTCGTCATTTTTTCGGACCATATACCTCAGTTTCAGGACCGGCATATAACGAATTTCGTACAAAGTACACGTGTTTTTTATGTTTTGGATGCAGATCCAGTATGATATAGCTATATTCTCTTCCTATGACAGCCTTTCGGTATGCGTCAATTAGGAAAGCTACGTTGCCAGGGCAAACCTGGCGCGCAATTGTGGACACTATTGATCTGTCCCTTGCAGAATCAAAATAACACAACCATTGGGTATTAATCGACAGCTCCCGAAGGTTTTTATGATACAGATTTTGTAAAATTACTATAATAGAGACCCCTCGATGATGCGAATGTTTTGTGAAAAAGTTTGTAATAATGTCGTGAGCTTGTCCTTTTCCCAGCGAATCAATCTGGTCGTCTACAACAACAAGGCTAGGATTCGGTGCGGATTCAATGTCTTCCAGGTTCTTTGTAAAAGTAACGTCTGGATCAGTCTCTTGAATTTTGTAGAAGGAGGGCTGAAAGTCTGCATATACATACAGCACTTTTTGAATCGGTTTGTCAAAAACTTTGTTTCTATTCCGTATAATGTCTAAAGTCAAATGCGTTTTCCCACTTCCGGTAACACCGGCTATAATACAAGTAGAAGGATGTGCAATAGAAAAATCCAATGTGTCCATGATCACACAATAAATTGCAATTGCATACTAAAATATTTTGTCTTAAAACTATGATTTTATATACAGATTTGATTATATGTCAATTACAGATGCGCATATGGAAATGAATTGATAAAAGACAATTTGTTTTTGTACATATTTACACAACTTTTTTTTAATTTTACCATATTTTTATCCTTTTTTTTAAATCTGTAATCTAGGTAATTATTCTAATACACTGACACATATAATATAGATCATTCACATAAGGAAATAAATTATCTACTATAAACTGAGAATATACGATAATATCATAATTGTTAAGAGTGCAAATCAGTATGTACATTCATCATCAGAAACAAATTATTTGAGAACATTTTCGCTGGATGTTGAAGGATTTTCAGGGTCAGAAGATTTTGGGGCATGGTCAATAATTGCGGGGCTGATATTTTCACTTTCGCTGAGCTGTTGCTCGACTTTTTCGAGCAGCTGAAGGTCGTGAAAATGTTCGGCATTATCACTGGCTAGCTCGTGCAATACACTCTGGAGATCGTTGAACTGTTGCATATCATGATAGTCCATGCTATCAAGAGATGCGAACAATTCGTCAATTGGATCGTAATCAGTCGAAGTGATGTCTTCGCCTTCTTGCAGAACTTGATCTATCATACCTTCCATACCTTGTATGCCTGCGTTATCTTCCACCGTCGGACTGTCCAGTGTGTGCTGATTGAGGGTGGGCTCGTCCAGCAATACAACATCATCATCATCATCGTTGTCGGATAGAGTTATGACCTCCGGACGAAATACAGTTAGGTCGACGTACTCTGGGGTCGGGGACGCCGGAGGTGTCAGCCAAACGGTGCTGGGATGTCCATTTAAAGGATTCCGGCCCGAGGATCCGGGATGAATGGCATCAGAGATCCACGGGTCCGATGGTCCTTGCACACACCTCGGCTGTTCCGCCGCGATCGGAACAGTATCTAAAAGCAAACATTTCTTAAGATTTAGTAAACGTTCAAGAAAGGAACGTGGGACGTGGGAGAAACAAAAAATAATGTTAACCTGATAAATTCTTACAATTCGAGGGCCATTCAGTCGTGTCCTCCTCCGGAGCGAATCTGACTGGAACAATTCCCCTGTCCTGGACGTATCCTCTATTGACCCTCCGCAAAAGGTCCGAATGACTGTCCAGTTCTGGGTAGAACTGATCCTCTGGAACTGTAAATACGAATTTATAAATAATAATAAATAGAACTAGACCAGTTACAATACACACACACATACACACACACACACAATGCAAACATTATTCAGCAATAGGGAAAATTGTAAACAATACTTACAATATAAGTACTCATACTGGCGAAGCCAATAGTGCGGCGACATCGTTGGACGCAGTTCACAAAACCAGCGACAGTTTGCACTGCAAAGTCGACAACGAATGATGTAGTCCTTGTTGGTCACAACGTCGGTACTATTGAATTTTGTTGCCAGATGGTTTAAAAGACACGGTAGATGAAATCCGTGCTTGCACCCGTAGTGTCCCATCTGGGACATCACCCGATCCGTGGCAATCGTGACGGCAGAGAACCGTTTCCAGTGTTCAAACCCGTAGTCGTTGAATTGGTCCAGGATATTGTAGTGGCTTCTGCCATTTCCTCGAAGAAATGGTGTGTTGATCGGGAGGATCACCATAGTCTCGTAAGACTGCACTGGTGAAACCTCCAATGGCAGATTGCAAATTTGACAGTTATTCATTTTGTCTTGTGTAAAACGAACAGTATTGAAAGATGAAAGACTAAAGATTGATGAACAAGTTGAATGGGATAAATATGAAAAAGCTGTGACTGATAAATGTGAGAGTGTTTATTGAGTGAGCTCAAAACACCGAATGAAACCGCTGGAGCGGTCAGCGTGTAAAATGAAACCGGCAAACCCTGAGAAAGGTCAATCCCGGGTCAATCAAGACAACGTTTAAAATATCATTTTTTTTCTGTCTCATTGTTTTATTTATTAAACATGATCATTGCGTGCCAAATGAGTTTACAGAGGCATTGGTGGTGGTTCTGGAATTGGAACACTGATTATACGTCGAGGGGTAGCTGGAGATTGCCACATAAAGGTGCTGTTAGTATGCACCATGGTAGAATCGGTGGCGTTGTAGTTGGGTGTCGTCAAATCCAACATCTCCACGCTCTCGCCACTGCCACCGGAGTTTCCCACGGTGTCCCACAACGGAGTCCTCAGCGATGAATTTCCCCTCCTTGTCCTCTTCTTCATCCTGAAGAAGACAAACAGCATCGATCCAATGACTGCAAAAAGTAGAAATGTTGATCCGAGTCCTGTGAATAAAAAGATTTTAACACGGGCTGAAGTAGTTATCACTCAAATACACACACTGCCAGCGTTTACACTTTATATTCGGGAAAACAATTTATCTGCACTTACCCGCAATGATGGGGACTATGTTCAGACCCTCCATCCCCTCTCGCACGCAATCTGCCGTCTCCATGACGATCTTGACCACGTTCGTATCAAGTAGTCCAGGATCGGGAGTACAGCAAAAACGGTTGTCCTCTGTCTGCACGTAGAAAAAACCGTCCTTCACGCAATCCACGCATCCTTCCACAGAAGTACAATCTACACAAGTGTAAATAATATTTAACTTGGTACACAATGAGAGTAGACAGATGAAACAAAACTAATTAAAAACTAATTTTAAATCAAACCATACCTTCACCCATTACAAAGGTTTCCAAAAATAAAATGATTGTCGTAACAATTTAGGAACCAAAAACTAACTGACTAGAAATTTTCATCCTCGAGAAAGATTGAGGTTCGAACGGGTAACGTGAGCCGATTTTAAATATTGCTCAATTTGGTAAACAAGCTCAGTTGCTTCTTTGAAGCTAAAGAGTTGTCACCCACGATGGAGTCGGGAGGAAGAAACGCTGAGTTGACAGAATTATTACATAATTCTTTGTCCACTCTAGTCAATAAAATCATACACAAAAACCAGACGATTGGAGTTTATGCACCACAACATAATGACGAATGGAAAAGTTAGCTCTTTTTTGTATGAATGCATATGTAAACATGTATACACATATAAAGTTTCATTTGTATTTAGCCATATGCGTGTGCATAATCCTCATAGCTGGTCTAAAGCTGGTAAAGTTTTGTACGGATTACTACTTCAAATGGAAGGACTCACGTAACCGGACCCCTTCGGTTTCCTCTCCCTCCGTCCACAATGGACAGTAACGAGACGAGTGTTAAACCTACACCTACACGCACAGGCGAAAAAGGATACGTAAGTATATCTTTGATAAACATTGACAGCGTCAATGTTTATTATCTATCTAAATACATATTTCTTATTTTTACAGTGTTTTCGCTGTCCGCTGTCGCCTTGTGAGTTTTTCTGCAGATCTCATATTAATTATGAGTCTCATCTGGAAAGAATTCACTTTTGCAGTCAGTGTGCCCAGTACTGTAAAGTTAAAAGACTACATGTGTGTCCGCATCCTGGGAAAAGACGGGGTCATGTAGACGCGTACATGCAACCTGATCTGTCTAACTTTTCCGAGCTATCCCGATCGCACTTGGGCAGTATGCTATTATATAAATATAATAAAACAATAACATCGTCTGATATTGAATCTACCTTTCAGCAAGTTGCTCCAGTCACAACAAGTTTTCTATCCGATTTGTTTAAAATTCATGGTCTAATTAAAATTGAAATTGGAATGGGGATTAAAATGGAAAAGGAATCCAACGATTCAGAGGGAAATTTAAGGATGCACGAGGCTACAATTTTCTTTAAATCACAGCACTACGAGCTGGAATGGCTCAGCCAAATTGATGCAATTCTTCTCAATGCCGCCTCCGACATCGTGGAGAAAAAGAATAATTTTCTCGAGAACGGAAGTTCTTGGAGTATTAAAAGGATGGAAACATTTGAAATAAAAATGGCAGAAGCTAGACTCTTTACCGATAGTTCCGGAGGAGGATATCTTCCTATGCCCTTGTCAGGACGAAAAGGAATTATTAACTTTAAGAATGAGGACGACAATTGCTTCCTCTACTGCATTGCCGCTTCGCTATTTTGGGAAGAACAAATTGCCACAAACAAGCTGAAATTTTACAAAGATTGTAACCTAAGGGAATATAAAACATGGGAGAAATATTTTCATCTTCTCAAAACAGACTGCATAGACGGACCTGTTGACGTCTATAAAACAGTGCCCTTATTCGAAGAAGCGAATAATTTGTCAATAAATGTGCTGACTCATGAAAATGGAAACGTGATTTCTATGCGAAGAAGCAGCTATGTCGCGTCTACAACAATAAATTTATTTTTAATTCGGGCGGATATTGGACAACATTTTGCTCTGATAACGGATTTGAACAAGTTCTTACGTAACAAAAGCGTAAGAAAACTGTACATTTGCAAATTGTGCTTACGTAATATGAAAACATCTGCAGCATTGCTTTTACATTCGTGCAACGGTAAACAGGCAAATGTGAGAGAGAAGCTTCCGAAAAGGGGCGAATGTTTGGAGTTTAAAAGACTCGAGATGACATTGCCGTATCCCAATGTTCTCTATTGGGACTTTGAAACATTTTCAACGCCTGTTAATGAAAAGAAAGGATTGAGTACTACACTGAATACCGAATTCAAACCCGCGAGTTATGCACTGTGTTTAGTAAATACAACAGACGATGGGTCAAAACTCACAGCCTGTGAGTATTATGACGGACCGGACCCGGTGCAGCACTTTTTCGAACGAGTATTTTATCACGCTCAACAAGTGCTAAATGATATTAGATCGACAAATAATTTTGTCTCGCCTACTGATTCAGAACGTGAGCGTCACAACAGAGCTACACATTGCTTCTTTTGCCACCAGGAATTTACCTTTCCAGGTGAAAATGAGTGCCATGCATCTACCGAAGAAGTAGACGAACGATATAGGACTACGAAGAAAGTTCTAAAAACGTATCATCACTGTCATCAAAGCGGAAGATATCTCCATACATTATGCCAGAGTTGTAATTTAAAAATTAAGTTTAAAAACGATTTAGTGTGCGTATGTCACAATGGATCGGGATTCGACTTCCATCTTCTACTTCAAAATTTAGATTCGCCATTTTTCAGTCCAAAGGACGTCAATGTCATAAGCAAAGGTGGAGAGAAACTAGTTCAGCTAGAAATAACAGCGAGCAATATGTACATTCCAGAATTAAAATCAAAATACGATGATAATTATACGCCAAGTGCGAAGCAGTCGTGCGGGAGAAGAAAGGTTAAGGTCCGATTTATTGATTCGTTTCAGTTTTTGAACACTAGTTTAAGCACGCTTGCAGCTGGACTTAAAATTGAAAATGCAAGCACAACGAGCCTTGTTAATGACTGCTTACCCCATCTTTTTCCGGACCTAGATAACCTTGATTCTAAAGACACTTCAATATTTTTTGAGAAGCTCCCTTATCCATACACATACCTCTCATCTCCAAAAACATTAGAAAACGGACATCCTATCCCGGGTAGGGAGCATTTCGACAACGAATTAAGGAAGGAAAAAATTACAGATGAAGAATGGACGAAAATCCAGATTTTAGTCGATCAATTTCAAATCCGAGATTTTAAACAATTTACAAGAGCTTACACCATCATCGATACAGTACTGCTGGGAGTGATTTGGGAAAACTTTCGAAGGAATTGTTTTGTTTCGTATGGACTAGACCCAACATATGTATGCACAGTTTCTGGATATTCTTGGCAATGCTTTCTATCCTTCACCAAAGCTAAAATAGAATACATTACCGACAAAGACATGCTTGATATGATCACATCCGGAATAAGAGGTGGAATGGCATTCTGTACACGCAAAATTGTGACGGCTAATTGCGAGCGCTCTCCCCTCGGCTTTGATCCCACCAAAGAGCGTACACATATACTCTACAACGATAAAGTGTCTCTTTATGCCGCCGCTTTACTCGGAAAATTCCCTCATTCAAATTACCAGTGGGAAAGTGTCGAAACTTTGAAGGGTATTAATTGGAAAACGTATGACGGCGAAAATGAGACGGGCTATATTTTAAGCGTCAGTTTGCACTACCCCGAAAAACTTCAAGATGAAACTGAGTCCTTGCCTTTAGCTCCGGAGAAACGCAAGGTTCGAATTACAGATTTGGCGGCCGGACAGCAGGACACGATGACATCTCTTGGTCTTGTTCGCTCGTTTACAAGCGAACCAAGACTCCTGCTTCATTGTGAAGATCGTATTGAATACGTTGTGCATTACAAAGCTCTCCAGTTTTACTTGAATATGGGCATGGAATTACTTGACGTGCATGCAGGAATTAGTTTTCACGAAGAGGCTTATTTTAAACCATATATTGAGTTCAACATTGAGCAGCGCAAATTGGTCAAAACCGAATCACAGCGAGCGCTGTACAAAATCCTTTCGAATGGAGTTTTTGGAAAAACTCTGCAGTCAAATAAGGGAAATCTGGAGGTTAAGTTTTGCGGATCGAAGATCGAATGTCAAAAATTCGTCAGCGACCCTCGATGTGTTGACTTTATTCCGATTTCCGAGAACATAAGTATGATCATGCTTTCTCCCAAGGAGATTGTACTCAACAATATTATCCAATCAGGCATGGTATGTCTGGATCTTGCTAAAGTTATTTTCTACCACGGGTTCTATTACGAGCTGCAGAAAGTCTTCCCGGGCAGGGTTTCCAATCTGTATTGCGACACTGATTCGTGCATAGCTCTAGTAACAGACCCTGACAATTGTCTTTTCCAAGATATAGTTAAGCATAAAGATTTTTTCGACTTTTCCAAATTACCGTCGGGCCACGATATTTTTAAAATGTATCCAGAGTACCCGGAATTAAGATCGCAAAATGCCGGGATTGCTGGTCTGTGGAAATTGGAGTCGATAGATATTTCCCAGATTGTAACCATTAAGAGCAAGCAATACAGTGTATTGTATTTTAACAAAGCAGAAGAACTCAAGTGCAAGGGCGTACCAACAGCTGCATTGAAAACGTTCAACCATGACAAATACAAGTCGGTAATCGACGCTAACAATGTTTTCTATGTCGATTGCTCCTACATAAGGAGTCTTAAACATAAGTTGTATAATATTACTGTTAATAAGCTGGGGTTTCACAGCTTAGATGTGTATCGAGTGTACCCGGACCGCAATGATTACAATTACTCGTTGCCTTTCGGACACTACCGATTACGTATGTAATTATGTTTATTGCCAACAAAAAAATTTAAAAACTGATAAAATTATAAAAACATTAACAATACAGCTTGTTAATTCTTATTTTCGAATTTCTATTCCGCGTAATATAGGTTGCGGAACCGTTTTTGTGAGATCCATTACTGTATGCATGTATGTATATAAACCATTTTAATAAAGTTTGCATCACTTGTACATATTTACACAACATTTTTGTGTTTCATATTTTCTTATTTACGTGTTTTGAATTCTAAAGATGCATAATTTTGAGTTCCAAAGTCGCATTGTTATCATAGAACCGCGTGATTAGCCTATTTTACCGAGCCGTTTTAACAAACCTTGGTCGTTTATACCGAACCGGTTTAAGCAACCTCGACCGGTTCAACCGGACCGGTTTGAGAAACCTGGTCCGGTTATTCTGAACCGGTCTAAGGTAACTCGAACGGTTCTTTGCAGAACCGGTTTGAGAAACCTCGACCGGTTCAACCGGACCGGTTTGAGAAACCTGGTCCGGTTATTCTGAACCGGTCTAAGGTAACTCGAACGGTTCTTTGCAGAACCGGTTTGAGAAACCTCGACCGGTTCAACCGGACCGGTTTGAGAAACCTGGTCCGGTTATTCTGAACCGGTCTAAGGTAACTCAAACGGTTCTTTGCAGAACCGGTTTGGGAAACCTCGGCCGGTTCAACCGGACCGGTTTGAGAAACCTGGTCCGGTTATTCTGAACCGGTCTAAGGTAACTCAAACGGTTCTGTACAGAACCGGTTTGGGAAACCCCGACCGGTTCAACCGGACCGGTTTGAGGAACCTGGTCCGGTTATTCTGAACCGGCTGGTCCGGTTATTCTGAACCGGTCTAAGGTAACTCAAACGGTTCTGTACAGAACCGGTTTGGGAAACCCCGACCGGTTCAACCGGACCGGTTTGAGGAACCTGGTCCGGTTATTCTGAACCGGTCTAAGGTAACTCAAACGGTTCTTTCGAACCAGTTTGAGAAACCCCGACCGGTTCAACCGGACCGGTTTTAGAAACCTGGTCCGATTATTCTGAACCGGTAACTCAAACGGTTCTTTCGAACCGTTTTGAGAAACCTCGACCGGTTCAACCGGACCGGTTTGGGAAACCTGGTCCGGTTCTGCTGAACCGGTCTAAGGTAACTCGAACGGTTCTTTCGAACCGGTTTGAGAAACCTCGACCGGTTCAACCGGACCGGTTTGTGAAACCTGGTCCAGTTGTGCTGAACCGGTTTGAGGAAACTCGCCGGGCTCGTGGAACCTGTTTGCAAACTCTCGTCCGTTTTTGTAGAACTAGTTTGTGAAAGCCCGTGCGGAACCAGATTAAGAAATTTTGTGAAAAATATGGTATATGCATTAAAATATGAGTATGACGCTGTTGACACAAAGACAGAGATAGAAAAGTAAGAAGTGCTTAAAACTTATAATTATAGTCACCTTATTCCGGATGAGTCCGTCATGGTTAGAACATCTGCAACCAGACTGGAAAATTTGATATAGAGCTCCGCAACTGACGCTTCAAAAACGCAAGTTTCTTATACAGAAAATCCGAGCTAAAAATACCAAGGGAAATAATATTTATACAAAACTGCGTTCTTATCCGAATCAAAACCATGAAGTTTACACGAAAATTGTTAAACTCCACAACGCCTGCTAAATTACAAAATTTTAAATTATGTTACTTTGCTATTAACTGTATACAAACATATGTATATACATATACACAATGACAACAAAAGGACCTCATATAATATGGAGAAAAATCACAAGCGATAAATACTAGCAACATTTTGTGGATTTTAAAAGGAAATATAAAAATATCATTCCGCTAGTTCTGAGAATGGTTCACTTTGTTCGGAATTTGGGTTGAGCAACAATCTTCAGTGAATTTACTGGTTTAGAAATGCATGATTTATTCCTTTGATTGAACCGCACAATCTGTACCTGTTTGTTCTGACGAATTATTTAAAGCAAATTTATCAGAAACCAAAGTGTGTTTAAGGATAAATATAATTGGGATACGCTAATCAACTCTTCCCAGATTTTCATCAAATTAGCCTTGTGCCTAAACAGTTCTAATAAATCGTATTATTTCAATACAAAATTCCTAATAATTTCAATTAAGAATAAAGAAATTTGTTTCTCATATGCAACTAATTACACATTCAGTTACGGTTCAAGTCTCGAGCAAAATGTTTGATTGGATCAAAAGTTGGAGAATTAAAAGCTTTGTTTGTTTTGAACTTAATACCAGGTTCAGTTGTCAGACCTAAAACAATTGTGTCAGCTCATAAACTCGATTGGCTTTACCTTTAATGCTGATACGTTTTTATTTGATAGCGTATTAAAACAGTGTACGGAATTTATTTCAACTATATTAGTAATTATCATTCAGTATGAATAAAGGAAAATTGCGGGAGAAAATTTGATCTGCTTCACAGTATTCGTCTATACGAATTTGGTTCAATTGGTCTGGTTCAATCGACGGAATATATCACGTATTTATAAACAGTAAATTTACTGAAAACTGTTTCTCGAATAAAAAATGTGGAACCGATCTTGCGAATCTAGTCAGAAAAACGTAGACCAGTCGGAACCAGTCCTCAAAAATATTTCACAATCAGTTTAAGGATGCTCTGATATCGCCTTTTTGAAATACATAAAATTTTATTAGTATTTAGCACGGAGCAGGTTTTGTAATTCCCTGTAGATTGTTACCGAATTCTCTGTATGAATCCTATGCCCGTGTTGAAAGGTAAGCACCGATTTCAAAAATCCCTGTCGAAGAAAAAGATCAAAATCCCTTTGCTCAAAAAAAATATTTTTTCCAGAAGACGTATAAATAAATAAGAAATAAAGCCAAAGTATATGAACATTCCTTTCAATCTAAATTTCCCTGAAACATGCTTAAAAAATTAATCATCTCTCTGAAACATGCTTAAAAACTTGAGCATCTCCCTGAAACATGCTTACATATTTGAGAATCCTGCTACCAGTAACCAAAAATAAAATTCAGCAAATCCGTAAAAATCTGATTGCAAAAAGATTTTTTTGCTTTGTAAATATACATGCCGGAAATATTATTTCCCTGGAAAGATTCTTCGTACAATACTTCCCACAAAATAACCGCTGGAGATAGAGTTTGTACAACGCTTTCAAATATACGAGATTCAAGGGACACACATTCTGGTCCCGAAACTGTCCCGGTCCCGATCCCACCCCGATCATAATCCTTTCTTAAAAGAAATGTTCCAAATTCCGCTTTTTTATACAATCACCCCGAATAATAGCAAAAGTTTACAAGTATTTACATATAGAATAAAAAATTTTGAACGAGACAATCCCCATACGTATTCATTTTTACAGCAAAAGTACACTACAAGAATTTTTTCCTGTCCCTATCTATTGTTCCATCCAGTCCCAAAATCCTCGGGACAAAAATGTGCGTCCCCACACCGTCTCGAAATAACATGGCGGGGACGAATATTTTGTCTCGAAACTGTCCCGGTCCCGATCCAGTCCCGAAAAGAAGCCTTAGAATTTTGTTTGAGTCCTTTATCTCAAAATTTGTTTAAAAGCTTATTTATACTTGGCATATTTAAAAGAGCTAGCCAACGGAAGATTATGCGTTCTCTGAGGTGTGCATTGAAACATCTTGCCGTTTGATATTTTAGGACTATGATCGATCACGACACGTAAATAATTACCCGTGCCGACTCTACCCAAAAATTGAAGTTCCTGACAAAGACCGACCTATAAAATTTAAAAAACATGTAGCCTGCCCGTAAATACTTGTTAAGCTAGCAAGTGCTTACCTAGACCCAGAACAATTCTCGCACGTATATCACAAGAGTTTATATCCCTCCCCCTATTGACCACTAAAATAT
The DNA here is from genome assembly GCA_947179485.1 of Allacma fusca. NCBI lineage: Eukaryota > Metazoa > Arthropoda > Collembola > Symphypleona > Sminthuridae > Allacma > Allacma fusca. The sequence continues at coordinate 13,231,821 of OX359250.1, forward strand.
TTCTCTACTCATTTTAATTTCAGTAATTTGCAACAACCTGTTCAGTCATTGTTTTTCCAAACTAGAGATGTTCTATCAACTTACTAGAATATAATAAACTAAATCTGAATCATATCTATCAAATTATTTTCGGCTTTGGCAAACTCTTTCTGTCGACTTTCCTGTTACAATAATAACTTTCGGATTCTCATTACCAATACAAGAACTATTCGCAGAATTCATCTTCTAGACGTGCCCTATTGTTTAACTACATATATATAAAATTTACTGCATTAATCTTTTATAACTATTTCAGCATACATACTTAACTATTAATATAATTTTAATAGTTACCTATAGTTGTACTGATCTCTGAATGTACCGTCGCAAGCTGCCATGAACCGAATTTCTGTGACGCTATTTAAATGATCACACTCACAAACAGACCCGCCTCTGAAAGATTATTACAACACTAACATAAAATCAAATAAATTCAAAATCATTTTCTGAGAATGCTCGCTCCGACAAAGCTAATTTAAACTACCTTACCTGCAAATTGCCAATCAAATTTTCGTCCTGCTTAACGCAGATCTATGCAAAATAATTAGTTTAGCCCGCAGATTAAGGTTATTTTAACAGTGAATTATAATGATCTCCGCAAGTATGCATTTACTACTGCAGTACATACAGCATAGGATCTTATCCTTATGTCATTTTCTCTCCCTTGCCTGTTCCCTCCAAGGGTCAGGCAAGGGCTACACACTTGAGGCCACAGGTGGCCGCCCACGCATTTCTTTTTAATCTCCAAAGGGAGCACTGCTCCCTTCAGTCCCTCAACACGGAGCCCTTAATGCACGTTATGTAAGAAATCAATAAATCGATCGATAATCAATAAACTATTGATTTTAGACCGATTTATTGATTATCGATCGATTTATTGATTTCTTGCATAACGTGCTTAAACACTACTACTGTTAGTCTAGCATGTTGTAGTTCTGCGTGACAAAGACAAGGACGACAACCCTTATCGACACTTAATTTCTCAAAAATGCGAATTAAAATTTTCATATACAATCGTTTATAAATTTTTTTTGGTAGTACCAGGGTACAAGAGCTACTTATTCTTATTATACGAAATCATATTGATACAGGTAAGTAATGGTAAGGAGAAAGAAGGCAATGAAAACCTTTATCAGTACAATCGAATGATTGTCTTTACACTTCAAGATATTCCCACAGCTACAATGACTAGCCAATACATCATACTATCAATCTAGCAGTAGCTCTTAAAACATTAAGAAAGTTCATTTCAAAACAATTTGAAGTCACTGGTGATATTTTGCCTTGAACTTCATATACTGCCTACAGTTAAATCGGAATCACAAAAAAAAATAATTACTATTTGTGAAGATTACTTTTCCATTACATGCAGTACATGTTATGTACAAATAAAGATATAATACTAACGCTAGCTAAAATTGTGCACACACGTACAAAATATATTCAATCAGTGGTATTTTTCTTGGTCATGCACAGAGTGGAGATGGTAGGACGGATCACATTCTATCGTAACTTTAGTGAGAAAATTAGCCAAGTATTTTGACATTAAAAACAGTAATTATTATTATTGTAGGGCACCGAATATTGTTCTCGTATTACAGAATCAAAAACCTGTACGATTATAGTTTTGGTGAAGCCATATAAATTACATACATTTGTATCTAAACAGACGCACATTCCATTGGCATAGTAAGACAACACGGCGTCTCCAGCAGTAGACTTAAAAGTATCTTCCATGAGTTGCGATTTCTATTACACGATTTTAATAACATACACACTACATCGGGACTTACTGCAAATACTTTTTCATTCCCAGGAAAAAGCCGAAAACACTTAAATATAATCAGAAAGACTTCCAGTTCCCCATTTAAGCAACTCACGCAAATAATGGAAAATCCAAATATTTTGCCCTCCCAAGTGTGGTCACATCCAATCTTAACGTAGTCACAATCAGTACCTGTTTTATCAGTGACTCTCAGGAATTGTGAATTAATGAGCAATCCTCTTAATCATGTAACACCTCATTGCCGGAAGGTAAATGCTGGCGGTAGAAGAAATATAAAATAGGAAACACTATCAACGTTCCAAGGCAGGGAAGGAAGACTTTCCACCACTTCAACTCACTCTGATTTCTGCTAGGTGCTATAATTTCAAAAAATCCAGACACTACCATTAAAAACTGACCTCCAACATAATCAGTGGGGGGAAATCAAACAAAAAATCATTAGGTGGTCAATACCCTTACGAATAGTTAACGGAGAGTCCATCGACGCCACGACGGAGTTCGCCGTCGCATTTTTTGCCTTCTCACGAATCTCATTTAAAGTTTCATCAATATTATTCAGGTACGTTTGGCCATTTGTTTCAACCTCTTCCTCCTCTTCCGTAGTTGTCACAGGCAGTAGTATAGGTACAGTGTCGGGCTCCAGATTAATTAGGATTCCTCTGGCGGGGACCTTTATCGTTCGATGGGCATGGAGTGCCGCGTCCGTGTGTAAATTATTTAGTTTCTTCAGATCTGCAACCTGCAATTGGGAACAATTCCAAACAATCATCATTCCCCCTTCCATAGTCACCCTGATCTTCAGTCCCATAATAATACTTTTACAATTCACTATCCCAAAAAAATACTTCACACCCTCATGATCCCTTCCATACAATTATATTAATATTATTCCAGTCAATTAAGAATTTACGATGAAGTTCCCTTACCGTAGTATTATACTGTAAAGCAATGCCCTGCAACGTGTCAGTTGGCAGGACATGTTTTTCGATGTAATCATTTTCCTTCTTGGAGTAGAAGTCTGTTAGCTCAAGTCTAGATTGCTCTCCTCTTTTTGTGGCCATTGTCCCGAATTTAACGTCGACCACTGACAATGACCCATATGGACTCACAACGGAAGGCTCCCCAAAATCACTGACTACCAATCCCCAACAATTATCCTACACTCACGAATATTCACTGTCAATGCTGAGCCTCATTAAGTTTAAACACGTTCACACATTCCCATTCCACTATCAACATTTTTTTTAAATATCATATTGTTCAACTGTACTTGTCAAAGATTGCCGCCATTGCCACCTCATGCCCAGGGTATAGAATAGAAAGTAAGTACGCTCCGTATACTGTAACATGGACTACGTACGTTCAGTACGTTCAAAGCCTATGCTTCAACTGAATTCAATTAATAGTTCCTTCCACAAACGCACTCAGGGAGCATTCAACAATTATGTCATCAAATTTTGCCTAATTTAGGCCCCGTACCCCCCTTAAATCATTACACGTGATTATCGAGTGCCCCCCCACCCCTATAATGACATCATTCACTGATATCCTTGGTTGCACGATTTACCGCTAACATTGAAATTCAGACTGTACTAACTGCTGCTCTAAAGATATTTATAGCTTCTAACTTCAAAATTATGACTAAAAAGCAGTAAAAAATAACTACGTAAATTCCCTAAACCTACGGCATGGAGAACTTTGAAAAATATATTTCGCGCGTATGAAATTACTATTTAACTCCATGTTATTTATGAATTAAACGGCGTCAATATGTGACGTCATTATCCGCTGGACCCCTCTACCCTCTACGTCATTGTTTGTCAACATTTTTTGGGACCCCACTCCCCCTTTCAGTGGTGACGTAATATTTGAATGCTCCCTCACACAGCTACTACTTACTTACTATACACGCTCCCTTCCTTGGGCTTGGGCAAAAGTCAAATGCTGGGAATGATCCCAGAGTATATACTCCCCTCTTTTTTTAAAAGTCAGGACAGTCAACCCAATTTGTCACACAGGTCACAGTCACACGTCACCAGTCTTGTGAATATGTAGCTTGTATCGTATATCGTATCCCAGCAAAATTCCCCCTGACAAACTGACAAGAGCTGAATATTACGGGCAATGAGGAGAGACTCATTGTGTATGTAATGTCGACGTGTATATAGTTTAAATGTATGTACCTATATAAGTTTTAATTTTAAGTGTAATCATATTCCAGTATTTGTGATCTATAACTCTGTTGGACTGAATGAATGTATTTTATTTATAAATGGCTATGAAAGTTGATATTTGGAGGAAGATAATTTCAGGAGATGGACTCTTCAACTCTAATATCCTCAAAAAAAGGAGGATTGAGCGTAAGTCTCATTGTGCCCCATTTCGTGGGGTAGAGGGATGGAAAATCCAATCCAGTGTCTCAGTAATTATTTCGTTTGGGATTTGTGTTGTATGGTTAGTGTAAGGAGTAAGGACTGTATAAGGAGAGTATAATTAATGTAATCTATAGTGCCTCAGTAATTATTTAGTTTAGAATGTGTGTTTTGTGGATGCTGTAAGGAGAGTATAATTAACGTATTAAGTTAATTAGACTCGAGGGGGGAGATACTTAAAGAAGAGGGAGGGGAGAGAGAGATTGGAGGATAGTACAGGAACCAACTAGTATGGTATAGTAGAGATAATGATTCTTATTTTTTGTCATATTTTTATGTATTATAGAGTAAGATTAGAGAATTTTAGGAGGCACGGCCTTGGGAGTAGTGATGCCAATGGTCTGGTCTGATCCAGATTTTATGAAACTGGTCTGGTCCAAAGCGCAGACCAGACCATTGGTCTGGTCCAGTTTTTCGGACCAGACCAGTGGTCTGATCCAGTCATTCGGACCAGACCAGACCAAAGACCATGGTCCAGAAAACCATTCAGAGCAATTGAATAATCATATTTTATCCAGTCAAATTTTTTTTTATCCTCAGAAATAACATTTTGAATTTGTTCCACAGGATTTCGTTAACTCATAAATTTTTTATTTTGCGTACTTTTGGGACCATGGTCCTGTGGTCTGGTCTGGTCTGGTCCTGAAGCTGGACCAATTGTATCTGGTCTGGTCCAAGTGTTAGACCAGACCGGACCAGACCATACAAGTCTAGGACCAGACCGGACCAGACCAATAACGGACCATTATTAATGGTCCGGACCAGACCATTGGCATCCCTACTTGGGAGGTATGTTCGAAAAAAATGAGATAGTACTTAAATACATACATACTGTACTTGGGAGCATATAATGTACATGTCTTTGGCCAGCAGATTTTCCAAAAGTATTATTTCCTTGGAAGATTAGTCCTGGAGATGTAGAAAGAGGTAAATATTAATGTTGATAATAATCGAAATTGTTGAGAAAGTACCAGGATTTGAAGTAAGTAAAGGATTTTTTTCTGAAATCCTGTTTTGGAGAGGACTTTTATGTTTGATAAATCTCTGGGGGGATATGAGGTTGTTATGAAGAGGAAATTCTTTATTCTTGATCTGAGAGGGAGCAGTAATAAAAAGGTCCTTTCGGGGAAACTTACATCTTCCGGGAAAATAGTAAGTGTACTTACGTCCGCCAGCGTTTTTAATACCCGGTAACAATAAATATCCGGATTTGGGCTCCTGAAATTTCTAAATAACAAGGAGAGGAAATCAAGTAATCATAGGTACTTGGCTATATAATCTCTGTAGGACAGTAAATCCCCTGCTACATCAGCATGGGTTTAGCATTGATACTTCAAATCATTGTCAACTGCTTATGTACATAGATACTAAGAAAAATCGTGCCATCTCCGCTGGGATTGTGGGGTTTGTATATGAGATGTTCAAAAGATGTAAACCTTGGAGTCTCTTTTTAAAATATGGTGAGGGTATACACGTAACTAAATGAAAGGCAAAAGGAGGGATTTTTATAGATGTTGTCGAATTCACAAGACCATGCTTATCAATGGAAGTAAGTAACAAGAGGAATTATTTTAGTTGAGGCAAATTGAAGATTCCATATTAAACTTTCTTGTGCTTCATTCCATTGTGTATGCTCTTAGAAAGTGTGAAACCAAAGCTGAACTCATCAGGGGTGGCACTGGGCTAACCTTGTTTTAGGTTACCTATTGTAAGTAGTCATAGTGGTGGCAAAATTTGCGGTATAACATTTAAGTGGCAATGCTCTGAAGTACCACAGAAAATTGTCTCTTCAGATTTTCTAAAATCTGCTGCATTGACCTAGCTCAACATCTGCGGCCATGTGACGGGGACATGTGACAAACGTGAAGCACCTCAGGATTAATCCAGTTTAATAATCAATAATATCAATCAGTTTAATCTGAAAATCGTTGAAAAAGAATCGTAAATTTGAGACACATGAATTACTCCTGGAGCCGCAATTTTGGCTAATGAAATAATGCGAATAAATCCACATAAAATATTTTTTACAAGTATAGCATTTTGAAGAATGTTTGGAACGGTAGATCCCCCATGAAAAAATTACATGTTAAGAATTTCCTCCTACTCCGCATCTTCCTTAAATTTGCTCCTGAGGTGGAATAACTATCAATACTATAGTTTGAGAACTATAAAATCATTTTTTGAAATTAGTTATAAATCTCTGAATCAGAGGCTTGCATGCAAGGTCTAATAAAAATAACTGTCGTTGACATTCATCAAATTCTTGTCGGATTGTTGAATTATTAATCCTTCCTTAATTTTCCTCAATAATTGACTTGGTTCTTTTATAATTGACTTGACGTTATCGTAATCGATTGCTGTTGTTGCAATATGTCGAGCAACTGTTGATTTTTGACGATTCTTCAAGCGAACATGGTTCATGTGTTCTTTCAGTCGCGTGTGTAAAGAACGAGAAGTCTCACCGTAATAAACTTTGCCACAGTAATTGCATGGAGTCCTCTATATGCAATGAGTTTGGTTCTCTTCTTTGACCTTGATTCGGTTGAGCATACTGAATTTTCTTAACTGGAAAGAAAGTTATTTTCCAATGAAATTTTCTTCTTAATAATCAGGCAATTTTATTAGATAAATTACCAAGGAATGGAATGGGAAATGGGAACCCACTTGGTGTTTTCTTTGTGTTATTCTTCTCTTTCTTGTATTATAATTTCAAGTTGAGAGTCAGTATTAATTAAATACTGGCCATTTCTTGTGGATTGTAAATAGCTTGATTAGATTGGATATGTTCTATTGGTTAGATGTATTAAATTTTAGACGCATTTTATGTATTCTTGTCGAAATGAGGCTTGACGGATATCCATTTCGTTGCAGAATATTTTTTACAAGCAGGATTTCATCATGTAAGTATTCTGAATAGTAAAATATCAATAACGGAGATTTTGTTTAACTGATGATGGTATGATTGGTAATGTAAATATCTGTCTGCATGGGTCTTTTTTCAGTTTACTTTGGTCTTACTGTATTATCTTCTTGTCTGTGTATAGAAACGTAAAAAAAGCATTTGTTCATTTGTTTCCAACTCTACTGTAAATTGGATGTTAATGGAATTGATTAGATATGATCAGATGAATCAAATAGAGTTGTCACGGGTAATGTTAAGCCAAGCAGTTACTAAACTTCTGCCTCAAATTTATTATACCAGAGGGCCATAATAATAATAAACCAATAGTAACCCACCCCCTCTAGCTCACATAAGGGATTGTCTCATAGTACATTTGATTCCCCCAGTTTGTAGCAAATTTAGTTCCAGATTTTCTAAAAGTTACTAAACTCAACAACATCAAGCAAAATCGTGCTTTTCATTATTTCAACTTCTCAATTCTTTTATTCTAGCAGAAAATTTGTTTCACCTTATTCAGTCACTATTTTATATGAAATTGTATATGCTTTCCCGGGAGCTGAAACATAGGACTCTGTGTTAAAAATTGTTTGCATGACCAGAAAAATCCCGGAGCAAGGTTGAAGAAATTCAGCGTCAAGAGCAAAAGTGACAAAGCTGCGGAAAAAGCGAATTTCTGAGCTTGCCATTTTAGCATGAATGGTCCGACGTTCATAAAATTCTCATAAAAAGCTATGTTTGAAGCAAATTTCATGAGGATTCATTCGAGTCTGATAGAAACTTCCTATAACGAAAATTGCTATCTCAGAATTGAGAAATGTTAAGCAAAAATTAAAGCACTAAATTAAAATAATTTATTTATATGACAATTTTTTGAAGCAATTTTCCAAACCTGCAAATTTCCAACTTTCGAAAACTGAAAGGTTCCAATTTTTTAAATTAAAATTTAGGCCAGGTACTTACCTTAAAACGTAGCTGACACCAAGCATTAAGGCAGACGCGAGGGGGCTCATTACTTGTGAGTTTTATAATTGAAACCAATACGCTTAAAAAGTATTGCTCCAAACATTCCCCCGATTTTTCTCACGTTGGAAACACTGCTTAAAATTCAGGGTAAGCCATAATGGAAGAAATACAATTCCAAACATTTGTTCTCATTTTTCTGACATTTGAACTTATTGAGGTTTAGTCATTGAGCAAAAACTTGGTCATCAGGTTTTGGCACGAAGTTTAAAAAATTCTTTGAGTAAATTATTTTGTGGAAGGATTATTGCGACTTTGGATTTTATGTAAAGGACTTTGGATTTTCATTTATGTAAAGGAAAGCTTACTTGGAGTGTACAATAATTTCGTAAGTAAATCAATTTTATTTTATTACTTTTACCTGACAGGTGACATTAATTTAATTATTTTCACGTATTTGAGAAGCTATATTAATTACAGCTGTAAGCATTAGAATAATATTTTTTCTGAAATTGTTGTTGTTGACGCAGTCAATTTAAATAGTCTTTAACTATCAAGGAATTTTTCTATGAATAGTGTCAGTAGTGTCAGTTTAGCTAATTATGAATGTAAAATATTATAATTTAATTTTAAATGGTGGACGGAAATGTTGCCAATAGTTTACGCATTAATTTTTGTGGACTTTGGTCGGAAGAGTATCTTGAGGTGTTGTAAAGGATTTGTAGTTATTTTGATGGACAATGACTACATGTCACCTGAAATTAATTGAGTCACTAAATGTTTTTCTTTTCAGTATAATCTAAAATACTACAATGGCGGAAAAAGAACAGGAACTTGAATGGGTTACATTTAAAGAAGAAACTCTTTCAAAAATCAATGACGATAACAAATTAACTCCACAATCCAGATTGATGGATAAATTACGCGAAAATCCTTTTGTGCCCATAGGTGAGTAGTAGTAATGTGTTTGTTTAACAATTTGTCTGTAAGGATGTGGAGATTGGACCTTATTTGAAAGAGTTTATTAATTTTTTTGATTTGTGTCACATGAGATACATAATTTCGGATGAGGCATGTTGAATTTATGACGCTAGAATCCGCTTGCGTATCATTGACGAAAAGCTGGAGGGATCTTGCTTGTGTTTTTTGTTGTTGTTTTGTCCATTTTTGGGTCTACTGAAGAATCGAGGATCATTTGAAGGAATCTCACGGGAAATGACAAAAGCGTCTATTTCTTATTTCGTTTTAGGTGCTACAGCTACGGTGGCAGCCTTGGTGACTGGACTGTATCATTTGAACACAGGGAATACCAGAAAGTCTCAGTTGATGATGAGAGCGAGAGTACTTGCCCAGGGATTTACTGTTGTTGCTATGTTGGGATCCGTTTACCTTGGAGCTAGTCGAGTCCCGAGATAATTTTTTCTGTACAACAATATAACATGAAATGAAATTTCGAGTGTAAATATGTAGTTAACTAAATTATCGTCATATTTGGTCAAGTGAGTAAATAATTGACGGTCCTTCTAGGTGTAAAAATATAATTTGTGTGTACTACTTCTTTTCAGTTAATTTCTTTGCAAATATCGTTTAAATAATAGCTGATTAAGAGAGAAAGATTTTCTTCACTGAGTCCTTCCCAATGAAAGTAAACCATAGCCTCCAGTTTACCCAGCATACTATAAACGTTATCAAATGCTAAGTTAAAATGATTCATACGAATATTACATAATTTTCCATTATTATTTAATACACAAATAATATTAAATAATGTAATAACTAATAATTTTATTAGTTCGTTTCATGGGAATATTTATAAGCTTTATAAGTTTGAGTTTGAATTTAACTTTAGTTTTGGAATAATACAAAAGCAGAGTTCGATGTGGATAAAGCACAAGAGGAACTTTCTAAAAGATTATATTTTCTTGCTGACAGAATATTTTCCTGGGATTTATTAAAGGGTAGCGAAGGGATACAGTTGTAGGCTCTTTCAGTTTCCTGTGTAATTCCTAATGCCACCGCTGAGTGGAACATATTTTTCATTTGTATTCGAAGCAGCGGAAGAGATTATGCATTCTAAGGTAGCTATAATGAAGATGAAGTAATTCTACGTAATGCAGCGTAATGAAATAACTTAAGTGGGATCATTCTGGTGAAGATATGCACTTTGTGTGTGTACGCTTCCAGTGCTTTGCCTCATTAACACATTAATATATCTATAGCACTCCCGTAAAGGAGGAACGGAGTTTGTTTGCAAACTGTAAAAATTAAAGGGACTTGTTTACATAACACGCCTCATCATTTGCCTTCAATTTCGAAGAACTTCTGAATTGAATTTTTTAGCTAAACTCTTGAGGATGTAGGAAATTTAGCATGACAAGAGGCATGACAACGTTTTATCACCACTTCACGAGGGACTTCAGTTGGGATTCTCAGAATGGAAACAAGTAATAAGGATTCAATTCAATCGCATCACTCATTTCATGCAAGAAGGCTTGGTTCCCCATATATGCTGGGTTAAGAGGTCATGCTAAGTGAAAGTGAACATGTAAGTTGTTAAGTCTACAACTAATGCTATTAATCTATGCTATCCTTCATACGGACTCCCTGGATTTTCCTCCTCAATAAGCTCTTGCAGACTTCGTCGTCTAGGATATTAAGGGGATAGGACAGAACTTGCTTCTTAATTGGTAATGCTCTCATGAAAAATGCATGAAGCCAGCTACTCTCTTCCCAGAAGATCCTTTTCGTTGAAATTTTTTAAAATATTCATGATTCTGGCAGGTTCCTTTGATTCCAGGTATTGCTCAGGGTTAATGATGCCCATAATTTCCTATACGCATGCATATGTTTTTGCTCAATTTTCGACGGGAGCTTTCCGTGGTGTTGACAGATTTAATGCAGAACTCATGCTTAGCTCATTAGATATAACAATTATCGATTATAAGTGCATGTAGGCCTGAGGATCCTAGAATTAAAATCTTTTTGTCACAGCTGGCTCGAACTAAATCGATAGCAGTCACGTAGGGTAACGTTCATAAAGGAAGCATCTGTTTTACTCTTGTAACTAGCTGAAAGAGTACGTATCGTACATACAAAGATTGCTGTAAATTTCCCAATAAAGGTTATTTGGGTCAACTTCAGTGAATCTAAGCCCAAAACCGTACCCTTGCCATTGCCGTGGGGCATAGTCTGGCAAGCACAAAATAAATCTTTCATCATCTGTTGATCGAGATGCCTCTCTCAGTTTCAAAGCTAACTCTACAAATACAGATAGCTGTAAAACGAATCCATTTATTTCATTACGCCAAAGCTGTCCACGGTAAAAGTCAATTTTCTATTTTTTCTTGACTCGCATCTCTCCACATATGTACTACTTTCACCGTGCATGTTTACCATCCCCCCCTTGGCTCGTATAACCCAAAGCGAGCTGCCACTTACTGGTGTTTTTATAGCATTTAGTTTTGTTTGCTATAGCTAGTAAAATTATGCACCTACATGTAGTTAATTCACAGATTCGATTACGTCCATTATGCGTACAGATAGCAATAATTAGATAAAATTGTCTCTGTTTGGTGAGCAAACTACCATCCGCTATACAATCCCTATACTGTGTTTTACTCAGCATCAACATGTATTTTTGTAATGGGCTTACATATGTATGTACATACGCTGCCTTCAGCCTGCCGTTTTCAGCTCTGTTAGCTATATTGTACAGATTAACTCAGCATGCGAAGAAATTGGGACTGCTCTCATGGTTTGGATTTTTCTGTAAAATGTCTGGGTCTTCAAAGTTGGACCAATCAAAGGAAAGCATTGGTTTTGACATTGTTATTTCCGGACTAGGAAACTCAGCAAATGTCACGGTTTCGTCAATATAGGCCACGTGGTAGGATCCTTCTGCTTCAACAGGACTTAATGGTGATTTGTATTGCAGCTTGCTTCAATACATACAGGTATATGTAATTATGTACCTAAGTACCTGTAGATATGTGCTTGCCGTTTCGTGTTTGTACATTTATGTGTATGCATAATGTCATGGTTGAAAGGAAAGTATTGGAAAGAGTGTTCCAAGATCTAAGATATATGTATTTAAGATATATCGAGGTAATTAATTACATGAGTTCATTATTTGGCCAATGGGATCCGATATTCGGGGAAGATTCTTGATGGAGTTTTAATCTGTTCCAGAAATAAAGCTAATATAGAGCTAATTGGGCGTGAAATTGGCCTAAAAATAGCACTAATAATCTTGAGAAATGATTAATAAAGTAATTTCTATTTAATAATATTATGCCCGAAGAAAACCCCGTCATTAGCTGTCATAACCATTTACTCACGCTCTGTACAATCGGTTTTTCCTTTAACATGCTGAAATGTCAATGAACTTATGTTCATGTTCAGCGATGGAAAAATTGGATGAATGAAACCGGATGTAATGAGCCCGTTCCTTTATGCCCTCTTCCTTATTTCCTGCCTGGTTGCTCCGATGGAAGCAGTATCTATTCAATTTACAGATTCAAGAGCAACTCAATTTATTTAGTTTTTTTCCAGTCCTATAGATATGTAGTCATTTTGTGTGCACGTAATTTTCATACAAAATCCTTTTTGTACCAAATCTTGAGCATTTCTCAACCGCGCGAATGAACCGTTATGAAGAAAGTCACATGGAAATAAGGGAAACTTCCATCGGTGAAAGTTTCCGGGTGAAAATGTTCCTCCATGTTCTTTTTCTGTGCTCTCTTCCCATACTTTATAGCTATTTAGGAGTATCTCCTCCCAGAGTTACTTTTAGGTGAGGCCTATACACTCTCGTACCATTCTGTGCATTTACTCAAAATGTAAAGTACAAGTGATGTAAGAAAATTCTGACGACAGTTCGGTGGTCTGTATGTGGTTCGCTCATCTCTAACAATCTCACAAAACAGCGGTTGGAAAAGGGAGAAACTTTGTATAAGAAAGAGAAGGAAATGATAGAACTGAGGATTTAAAAACGTGGAAAAAAGATTTGCCGATCTTTTATGATAAGATTGAGTATTCAGTGTAGACTATTTCAAAGAAACAGGTCTTCAAACAGGGTCTTATATTTCCCTTAGAAGCCATAGTTACTATATGCACTCCTTCACATATCCCATGCTAAAAAGTCTTCCTTGCTGAGACAGCACATTCACAAAAAAAAAGTTGCAAACAAGCATGGGAAAATTTTTTGAACAAAGAATTTACAAAGGGAAAAATTGGATTTTAGAAAAGTTCCATATCCACCACACCACCGAGATCTTCTGGGAATGTGTACGATATTTCCCATCCTCCTTTTACCATAAATGCAATGGAATGGAGCATTAGCATCACTCGGGTACTTGCTAATCAAATCAACAACGCAAATGCATTATTTTGATTCTGAATGCTGATTCCTATTAGATTATTTCTACACGAGACCAAGACTAACCCTTGCCTTGGTCACAAATTCACACAATCACCTGGGTACTTTCTGTCCTGAAACATGGAGCATGTTACTTTTGAAAGGTGTCTTTAAATTATTTTAGCACTGAAGTCCTATATACTATTTCTCTTGAAATATATATCTTCACCACTTAAGTACAGGAGGTACGAAGGGATACATAAAAGTAAAAGTTGGAGCCAATTCTCTTTAAACCACATAAGAGTTGAGTAAAAATTCAAAAAAATAATGTTATGAGATAAGTTTGAAGTCACGAATTCCCCTTCCCTTCCCTCCAACTGCATTGCCGGACGCTTGTTCGTTTCTCCAGAAATAATTCAAATAAGCTAAAAGTTTATTCAACGACCGCAATCTCAGTTGCACTTTTATCTATCTATATATATATATATAATTATATATATATTTACGATTTACATTAGGGAAGTTCTTCCTCCTTATAGGATGTACCTACAGAAGCATTTACAAAATTGTTTTATACAGACATACAAGACAAGTTCCCATTCCACGGGACCATTGGCACAAGTTTATTGTATGGATTTTCAGGGAATTTGAGATACTCAGGGATGAGGACGGAGTGTGTCGGAACCTTCTTGTGCTTGTTACTTGTTACTTGTACATTTGCTCTGTACTTGGGTTGAGTTAAGGGAGAATAGATTGGAAAAGAGAAACACTCTTGTCGTTGGTTCCAGTAAGTTGATGAAAGCCTCCTAAGAAGTAGTGTTGTAATTTACAAGTCTGTGTGAGCTCGGGCGGAATCTTATTTTATAACATGGGGCAAAGGAGGAACGGGAACAAGTGGAATCGTAAGTGAATCTAGACGCTCGTAGTTCCCGCCAGACTCTATCATTATAGAGAGAGAAAGTGAGAGAGAGAGAGAGGGAGAGAGGGAGAGAGAGAGAGAGAGAGAGAGGAATACATAATAATAACAAGGAGCCCAAGCTAAGGAAGATGTCATGGGGGACACTGACGGACTCAGACTGGAGATTGGTTCGTAAAAAACTTGTCTATAGGTGCGGGTAGGGAGCCTTACATTCTTCCCGATCCTTACACTCGACCAAGGAAGAAGGAGTGAGAGGGAAGAAAGACGAGCGTTGAGAAGAAATTCAATAAAATATCGGGCGAGAGAGCGACAAATGAGGTTCCTGAAAAGTGAACGTTACAAGGAGAAAGTTGCACATCATATGATAGCTGATGGTTCTTGGAGAAGTCTTCCATGTCCTATCTTACAGTCAGTTTGATATGGTAGTCCATAGGGCACAGTCTTCCTCCGTTCTTGGGCTCGTCTGTACATCTATTTGACTTGGCAAATTTTCCCGTACACATTACGATTCTTCCGCTTTCTCTTTTCCTCGACTCTCTCGCACTCTCTCTCTCTCTCTCTCTCTCTACTTTTCGACTCTCGTGTCGTATATGTGAACAAAGGGAAAAGTTTGGATGAAACGGTGAAATACCGATTTGGTTGCCATGCGCTGCGCCTTCATCCCTTCCATACTAAACAAAACCACGGAGATAGTCAACCAGAGCCTAGCAAAAGCCAGAGACGAGCTGATGAAGTCTGAGCGAGTGAGCATCGTTTTTCCAGGCTGCCCAGGCTGCCTTGTGGGATCACGTATAGCATCCATACACTTCTAATGTGAGTTACATATTACGTATAAGAACTGACACTTGTAAGCATTTTCCAAGTTCCTCAGACACACACACACACACACACACATACACACATACACACAGCGACACTACTCTAGGTCCCATGCACCGTACACATCATGGCTAAAGACATAGGGTAGGGAGAAACTCCTCTCATTCTGCACGACTCTGCTTCCCTACTTTCTCCACACATTCTTGTTCCATCTCCAGTCGCGGAGACTGTGACTGAACTGAAAACCCCCACTCATCATATCTCAGTTGTTCATAGACGTTACTTGAGTCCACACCTCTCTCTCTCCTCATATTCTGTCATTATTTACCCTCAATTATTATTATTCCTCCCATTTTACATGTTTACACCATTTTATTATTCCGTTTAATCTCTAGTCGAACCTCCCACATTTCTGTCTCTTTTGTAGAGTCCAACCCAGTAGGATCCATAAGGAGTCGGCAGTTCCTAGCTGTATCTTGTTTTTTAAATAAAAAGCCATTACTTACCAAAGACTTTTTCACACACACACACACACACAATAAGTTGCAACTTGTACATAGTAGTTTATCAAATTTCATTGGGAGAGACTTCCTTACAAATTCCACGATTTATTATACTACTGATAATAATTATTACTCTTCACGGAATTTTCATTTCCTAATTTTAATCCAACATAAGAAACTCTCACACCAGTCAATGGGACGGTAGAGTTGAGTCCTTCAAGGATATCTTTCCCCACCCATCCCCGGATCCCTCGAGTACCATTCTACCTATCTATATCTATATCGGATGTTCTTCCTGAAATCCTCAATCGCTATAATAATTAATATTAGAACGACGGCTTAAAGTTAGGAAGACTTATGATAGAGGAGAGGCATAGAGGAATTGTAGAGACAAGGAGTAATTACAACGATTGCCCGAGTCCTGTATCAAGAAGTTCTTAACATAGAGGAGCTGGAATCAAATCCCTTTAAATTTCATCACTAAACAAAAAATCTTGTCTTTGTGTTTGGATGGGAAAAGACGATTAGATTTTAGAAATTATATTTTTTTCCGGATTACCTCATCACTGGCTTAGTTTTCGTTTCTGCTCATAATCATTAAACATTACTCTGGTTTTGAGACCATTTGAGAGGAGCCAACATAATTGTGGAAACATCACGGAGAAATCCCTAAACACCAATTCCTGAACACTTGGTGGAGTCAAGGAGGAAGGGGGAAACAAAAAAAGTTGGGAGGCTTTCGGAGCCGTTTTTCGTAAATACTCAAAAATAAGAGCTCTTCAGTGTTGTTTGAAGTACAAAAGGGAAAAGTCTTGGGCGAAGAAGATATTCCATATTTTGTAGTCTTACTCCCGGGCAGAACTTAAACTGGATCAACCCTCTAGAGCTTACAGTTGGCATTTAAGCTCCACTTTTGCGAACTGTTACTCATAGTACTTGTTACTTTTAGCCAAAAGGAGATAATATTGGCGAAAAGAAACAAAGCAGAGAAGCCCGGGAAGAAAGGAGTCACGAAGGGCTGAATAGAAAGGTTAGTTTCACCTTTAGAAAATTAAGTTGTTATCAAGTGTTCACATGCTCAAACAAATATAGATATATATTGAACAAGTGATCACATCCATCATTTATGTTACACAGTACACTAAACACTACTACAAGGGGAGAAGTCATATCTTATGAGTGCATACGGAACACACATTTCCTCCCCTCCCCCCCCCCGTTTCATTATTATTTCTCCATGCACTGTAACAGTAAGTGTGTGCACTTGTTCCCCTGTCGTTGAGCTCTCTCTCATCAACTTATAATTATTTTATTCTTGCCCAAGGCACCAGACGAGCGCGTGCAGAGACCCTAAAAAAAAGTTTAATTCCACAAGATACTCCACCCTGGTGTGAACTCTGCAGAGTTGAGTAGGACGAGAGAACCTGGGAGACAAGATCCTAGTCCAAATCAGTATTCTGTAATAATAGAGAGACCCCAACCAAAGGAAAACCTTTAACTCACATGCCTCATTCAGGGACGCGACTGCTCCACTTCCTCTCACAAACGACAAGGTAATTACTTTATTCTTTCTTAAACCTACTTTCATAAACTTTTCGGGTCTCTTGTTTACTCCTGGGCTGAAATGCTCTTCCTCTTATAGTGTCCTCAGCCCTGCACTTAATGCCAGATTAGTCCCCACGTCTTCTCATTCCTGTCACTAACTCTCGAACACTACCACAGGTCATTTTTACAAAATTACTTTGTTCCTCGGTCCACCTATGGATTTCCTCCTCCCACGTTTTTTTTTTTGACAACAAGACAAACGATGATATTATATTTGTTATATTAATTATGGGGATTAAATTACTGGGAGGAAATTAGGGAAGCGACTCCGAAAACAAAAAAAATGGGAAAAAACTCTGAAACCAGCGAAGCAGAGAATGATGTCTTCTTTATCCTTGCGTTACGCAAACTTTAATAATCATGAGATATGACACCTTCATACTTATGTGGAACAAGTTCATTATTTCCCGTTCCGCATAAACTTACACTTTTATTGAGGAAAGTTGGGAATCTCCACCAATGGAAAAAAAAACCTCCCTGAGGCTGGAAGGCTCTGCCTTCTACTGAACCGTGAAAGTATGGGAGAATGTAATGATAGAGGCGGAGACGGAAGTAATATGCATGGAAATTCAGGAAGTGAGGTAACCTCTTGTTGCATTTTGTCTCTATGAGCGGAGATCATCCCATCCGGCCATCTCATAATAGTTGCCTCAAGTACTTACTCTCCCTAAAATTTCATATTAACAATTTCGATGAAACAAATAGATAGATGAGGGAACAAGTTGGGAACAATTCTGGTTTATTCAATTCCACTTGCTACTTCCTACAGGGATTGATATTTAGTTTCACATCATCATGTTCAGCCGATCCCGTCTCACTCCAGCAGCTATTAATCTCCTGTAAATGTTACATGTGTTCATTCACTTACGCGTGCACATATGACCGCAGGTATCTATTAGTAATGTGTGGGTTTCTATTATTGGAAGGTAGGAAGGAGGTGGTGAATTCCGTTTATATTGTATGTGTGTGTGTGTGTGTCTTACGTGAAAAGACCATATGCCATTGTGTCTGTAGATACAGGAGGGAAAGGATACTTAGCTCATGTATGATACACACAGAGCTCGAGAAGGGAAACGATTGTTAAGGTTTTTGTCTCAAGAAGGTTGTAAGCAGTGTAAAAAGTGATAATACAGGTTGGTTGCTGAGCTGAGATAAATAATGATTATGTAGCCAACGTGTGCTCACGGGCCAATTTTTTTTTTTTTTACATTCCCCAACTCACGTACACTTGGCTTTAGATCCGGCGACAGTAAAAATGGAGGGGGGAAGAAAGGAGATGTCAATGAAAGGACTGATACGTGGGCCGATTCCATTAGGAAATCCGCTTATTTTCATCAAAAGGGGTTTTTAGTGTCTTCTTCGATAATACAGTCTCCTAAGTCTAGTTACATGTTAGGAGACGTGTGACATCTCAATAAGCACATATATTCTTAGAATATCAATCCATTATTCTCAACAATGATAGTCGGGGAACACGTCAGGATCTCTCATTCGACCACCATGTTCCACATAGCACGTAAATAAGTGACTACATTGTAGGGAAAGTAAATGTCTTTCACCACACGTCATCATCCATTGAGCATTCTCTCCCTCTCCTTTACTTTCCTTTCTTCTCTTTCCCCCTTACTTATCTCAGGATTGGTACTTTGGTGCGTTTCGTAAACCTACTTAAGTTCTACTTGCTCACTGGATTGGAAATTTATCCTTTATTAGTCCCTCTTATGAGGAGCGGAGTGTTTCTTTCGGGAGTGGTTCCTCGGAATTAAACCACTAGCATGAGCAATTATCCTATCTTACTAATTGGGGATTTCGGAGAAGTAAAACAGTCAATGTCTTCTCGAGATTTCCTTCTACTTCCTACACACAAATTTTGTATTATGGGTTCCTACTACAGATACACTCGGATCATGAAAATAGTAAACTCAGCATCTAAGCTGTTTTTTTTTGCTGGAGCAGATTCTGCAACAAGTGACTTTCCGAGGGATTGTAATTCATAGAAAAAAACCCTGTATACTAAAAATGGCTTGTGAGAATGTCAGAGTCAAATTCTGTTGAATTTCTGACAGCTTCGTTACAATATATAGCGTGACAAGATCTTCCGGTTCAAGTTGTTGGTAATGGGATGAAATCAGGCGGTGAGCCGTTGTGAGGACATGAAAGTTTTCAACAGAGGAAAACCCCTTGACGGAGTCTAACTGAAATTTATAGGAGTGATACCGGAGTGGAGGTACATTGTAGGACTTACTCACATTTGGAATTACTCCCAGTTATCATATTTCTGGTTACCAGTCTGAGATGTCTAAGGGTGTCGGGAGATAGGAGCTAATTAAAAATTTATCTTTGGTGAGGAATGGAATGAAATAATACCTGAGGATACAATGCTGAGAGGGTGGAGGCTGGGAGCTCTACGACGGGGACCATAAATGTCATAACAACCTTCCCTAGAGAAGAGATTATTGTCAAGAAAGTTAATATCGTCGTGATCCAGACTCCGGAGTGGGAATCCAATTTCCACAGTCTCATAAAACAAGGCTTAGGTTTTTATAGGAAATTCATGAGAATGAGGTAACTTGAGTACAAATTTAACTTATTACTTGATAAAAAAAGAAGATAACTTACTTCATCAAATCCTTAATTAGTTTTTCTCAGTAAACTACGTGATGATTTCCCCTCTTTTTTTTATACCCAGCTGGGAAATGTCTTTGACTGAACTTTCCAATTTGAATAAAAAATCCTATGCAAATATTAATACTACGGGACATGTAAATTAAGTGACAGCTTCCATTCAAGTTCTAAATTTGACTTGGTCTCAGATCTAAATTTAGAAATTGTAATATAAATCAAGTTCTGAAATCCCTCCAGCAATTTGAAGTAGTATTTTGAATTAATTTTCTACTACCAAGAGTTCCTCTAGAATCTACTGTTTATCTTCAACGAAATTTCCTACATTTATTAGA
Source organism: Allacma fusca (assembly GCA_947179485.1). Taxonomy (NCBI): domain Eukaryota; kingdom Metazoa; phylum Arthropoda; class Collembola; order Symphypleona; family Sminthuridae; genus Allacma; species Allacma fusca. The sequence continues at coordinate 13,252,099 of OX359250.1, forward strand.
AAAAATTCTATTCTGACAATAATTTCCAATTTTCAGCGGGACTTTGTCAAGTAGTGGATTTCACACCCGTCCTTTTATTCAGCTCAGGGATGTTTTCATGAAGATACAGGAAAAAGGAAAAGACATTTTAAAATCACGGAATTTAGTTTTGCTGATAGAAACAAATGATGAAATAAAATTTCCCAACATTTTCAGCTCCACCAGTCAAATTCTCAGGACATATTTTTAGGGAAGAGTACTGTACTGTACAAGCGAGAACTCTTGTTTTGTACTAAAAACAACCCGGACCCATAAACTTTTGTACCTACACGTATGAGAGCCCTACCACCATTCCCTCATCAGTGTTCATTCGCATGTTGAACAAACGACCGAGGCAAACGCACCGCTACTTGCTGAGAAGGGATTTTCATTAAATTTTAAATTTTACAGTTGAGAGGATATGCACATAAAGCTGGGGGACTACAATCTAGGAAAAAACACTACTGCATTCCACCACCGCGTTGAGGGTTACGTACATAGTAAAAGTACCTATTCACTTGAGTAATTTTAATAATGAAAGATGTTTAAGCTTTCGGAAGGAATACGCACCGGTCTTATTAGTCTCACGAATGGTGTTGAATAATTAGATCTCCGTTGAGCTATTACCTAATCTAAATTAAACGTCGGGTTTATGGACGGTAATAACTCCAACCAGAAATTTCTCACGTGGAAATTTACATGACATGTCCCACATTGTACATTGTAGCACATTTATTTTATAGCTACGGTACAAGTTCGACATCCCTATTATTTATGGCTCCCAGAAAAGGACTGAGGAACAAAATTATTAGAAAGTGCAGGCGCGCATGGGATCTAAAACGCCAACACAGCAACCATCACCAAAAGAAAATGATAAATTCTTCGTCGGAATGGCTTCTCACTCCCTAAAAGTTGTTACGAGTCCCTGGTAATAAAATCATTTGAGATGATAATTCTTTGGGAATTTTTGATGTGTATGTACTTCGTAGAGAATCCCAATACGCTGAGAACAGTCTAAATGTGTGTGAGCTGTTCAAATATACGCACAATATTTCTTTGGCTCTCGCTAACTGCTCACTTTCAGTTAAAAGGAAAGTTGAGGAATTAACATAGGAAGCTACTCCAGTTACCTCTGACCCTTTGACTGACAATAACTTCACCTTTGGAAATATCCTCTGGCGTTATTTATTGTGACAGTGGGAGAGAGAGAGAGAGAGAGAGAGGAAACTAACCACGGAGGGTTTGTCATTCTGAGTACCCCAGTTGGCTAAAGGGTATGAAAACATTAAACACAATTCTGCATGGTTAAGGAGGCAGAGAGTTGAAAAGTTTTCTGGTTTTTTCTCATAAATAATAATCAGAGTGGTGATTCCCTTGGTGGAGTCATGCATATGTGTAATAAGTTCCATGGAATTGGATCCTCCCTGCAAAGCAAGGCAAGGCATGAATGTCTCTTGGTTCAGTTGAGACAATGGGGCGGAAACTTGAAGAAGATTGTTGTCTTAAAATATGTATAGAGAGTCCGAGGGGAAAAGTAGGCTTGTCATATGGTCGGAGCAAGTTGTCCTCAGAGTTTTTCTGTAATCACACGGATCCATTTTACGGTTCTTGAACCAAGTTAAAATGATGCAGAGTAAATGCGATGCATGTGATGCGGGGAGTAATTTGAAATGTCACCATGTTTTCTATTTTCTTCTTCCCGTTGTTTACTCTCCTCATTCCTTACCCCAGTCTGGGCTTTCTGACCTTCTCTATACTTTCTGAAAAGTGGGGAGGAGGGTTCATGTGGAAACTATAATCACGTAAATTGCTGAATTGTACGCTGGGCGTGTAGTATGACAACGCATATCATTATGTAATGTGAGGCCCGACTCTGTTCTACAAAGACAATATACGAGACTGTGGAGGGAAAGTCTTGTTGTATTTCCGTCCTTCCCAACTTGGGAGACACCAAACTTGAAACTCCGAGAGGGTGAGGGAAAAGGAGAATGGAGAAGAGAGAGAGAGAGAGAGAGAGAGAGAGAGACAGAACTGTCTTCTCCCTAAAGTGCTGGAGAGCTGTGAACATGGTGAGATAGTTGAAAGGAGAAATCACGACGTGTATCTTTCGTGGAGCCTAGGAATGCTAAATATGAGAATAAATGAACGTTGTTGGGTGTCAAGTACTCCAGTCTTTCATTTCTGTCACTTTTACCATCCACTACACTCTCCATGTGTCTCTCTCTCTCCCCCTCCATCTCTCTCACTACCTCTCCCATGTATCTCCATTTCCTTCCCTGACGTTAATTTTTCAACGGTTATATCCCTTAGTTACAATATTAGTATCCTTATTTTTCTTCCGTCTCAACACTAAATAAACTAAAATTTGCCCCATTTCTCATCCCAGGAAACTTGACGTTAGACAAATTTGAGGAGAAGGGAGGACGGAAGGGAGTCAAAATCATATCTTATATGGTACTGACTGATGAGCTGCTCCGTGTATGGAGACTTGATGCCCAAAGTCAAGACTATTTTATACAGGTAGGCTGGGAGGAGGATACTCGTAATGGGAAGCTATTCCTGCCATAGCTCCTTCCAAAAGCGTCATGAAAATGCTTGATTGGATTTCCGATCCTGCACAGAGTAGCTTCAGTAGATACTATGTATGTACATACGTCATGTTGGGAGGAAGGAAGCTCTCAGATGACGTGGCATATCATTATTTTTTCGCTTGATCCTATTTTACATTCCAATACGGCTTCTGAGTATAATCGTATAGTATCTCTGATAGAAAGATAGAAACCTTGGAGGAACAAGACAGTTTAGGAGAGGACCTCAGCTCCTAATGTAAAAATTTATCTTATAGCTCCGATCTGGGAGAGTAGTATAGTCTATGAGGCAATGGGAACAACACAAATCACATTTGATGCTGTATAGGATATGAGTCTCGGGATGTAGGGAAATTCATAAAAGGGGAGCTCGAGTGGGTATATAGGAAGATTATTTACATAGATTACTTTTATTTTATGTGATTTTTTTAAATTCCGCTACATGAATCCATACTTCTAACTTCCCTTTGGAGACAGGATTTGAAGCTTAGCTTCCACATTTATTTCAAAGCTTAGTACTGGGCCGCTTGTGAGAGGGGAAAAATGTGTGGTTTTTCTCCATAAATACTTTTCATATAGGGACACAACTTTGGCTGTAATTACATTGGTGTACATACAAACAGATCTGTATTCTTCTTTGGTGTATCTATTGTCGGAGACAGAGAAAGCCACAGTCGAAAGTCTCACATCTCTTGTATTTACTTTGACTGGATTAAGGTACAGTTGGGCGCTTTTGGAAAGGAACAGCTTGAATTTGTGTCCATGCGTGGGGAACACATGAGGGAAAATTTCCTTACTTATTACTCTTTCTATCTCAAGTACTTTTGGGATAATGTTCAGCCGCTCCAGAGTCTCTATAGTTAGGGTAGTACTTGATGCATTAAGAAGATTTTTTGATTACAGAAACAACTCTTCCGGGTGGAATCGTTTAAAAGTGTAAATCGGTCTCTGGAGAAAGTCATACTCGGGCCTTATCCCAACATAGCTTGATTCTGTCAAGCTTCCCGGTTGGTAATATAAATTTCATAAATTGTTGTTCTCTCTTGTTAATACACAAGTTCAAATCATAAATTTCCCCAGCCAACTTGTATAATGAGGGAGATAGGACGGAGGGGGGAAATCATAGAAGGAAAGGTTATCTCCAGTTGAGTCTCGCTTGGCTAACTCCATTCACCCATTTGAAGTCATAACTTAAGACTGAGATTTGAGCGAGTAAAGTTTGTGGTAACACCTCTGTTTCACGCTAGGCAGTGCAGAAACGCCTAGGAATTTGATTTAAGGATTTACGATGTATAATCAACAAAGATACTTATACGAATTGAATTTTTTTCCCCCCTCTCTAAACCTCCAACCACTTAAAAAAACTGTTTGAGTTAAATGTTAGCCTTGGTTCTGGTTCATATAGCTGTACCCACACACACAGGACCTTTGCACTTGGAGGAGATTAGCCGCCAAGAAAGTGTCCGTGGTGAGAAGGAGTTGAGTTGAGGTTAGACCATTCGGATAATTATACTCCGGCCCACGCATAAAGATTTGCGGAAGCATTATGTCCCTCCACACGGTCGGGATTGGGCGGTGTGGCATATGAGCATTCACAAATACATGAATGATTTCCACTCACTTGATGCACTCCCCTCTTGAAATGTGCGGGAGTGCAGGAGTCGAATGGGAATTTAATGGAGAAACCGCACTGTGTAAGTCTCATGCACCTTTGTAATACACCGAGATAAGTAGCTGCACTTAATGGAAACTGATGGAAGGAACTGAGCAAAAGTAAGGAGGGGAGAGAGAGAGAGAGAGAGCTGATGCAATGATGATTTTATTCAGGGAAGGTATTTCAGACAGTTGGTAGAGTGGGAGAAATGGAGAGAGTGAAAGAACGACACAGAGAATGAGTGAGTGAAACGGAAAGTTTTCAGTTGCCAAAAAAGTTTTATATGAGGCATGTAGTGTTTACAGCTAAAAGTAGACTTGTCTACTTGAGGCAGATGGGCTGGATTTGCCTACACGTGAGTACTGGAGAGAAAAGCCTTTGGTTATATTTCCCCCCTTTCAAAACTTCAAGTTAGCTTAGGTAGCTATGTTAGCTTGACATGCTAATGCTCCACATGATACGCAGCTCACAAGTCTGAACAGCCAAAGCCAGGGAGATAGAAAAGGAAAGAGCTTGTTGATATACCAATACTTTCTCCACGACCGTCCAACCATTTTACCCTATGAGTATGCACTTCCTTCCTTACTCTCTCTCTCTCTCTCTCTCTCTCTCTCTCTCTCTCTCTCTCTCTCTCTCTGTACTTGTCATGGAAGCAATTGAAAAAGTATTTTACTCATATGCACTCCCTCCGATCCATGTACTTCTGCTCCTCCAGCCACAGATCCGTACACAAGTCCATAAACAGATCCTTGCACTAGGACTCCTAGTCTAGGAGTCTCCCATTTTTTTTGGATGTATCCCTACATAAATATGTACGTCCAATGTCAATCCACAATTCAGTAGACAAGTAGCACATCGTTGTGGGGACCAGGGTTTTTTCCCCCTTCTACCTGATGCGAACGTGGCTCCTCTCCAATTGTCAAGTAGATTGTAATGGTCGAGCCCTCTCCTCCCGTCCAGTTTTGTCCTTTTGTGACTCGGAGACTTATATACTTGGGAAATATTACCTTCGTTTCATCTGCCATTGAAACTCTTAGTAGAGACTCCGTGTCTGCACGACAGAGTGACTGTAGTAGTGGTAGTAGTACAGTAGTAGTGTAGTAGTAGTAGTAACACGCCATATGATGTACTTCCTTGGGATAGTTTCTTCAAAAGAGAAGTAAACTCCAAAACAAGCTTCCTCATCTGAGTGAGCAAGGCTCCTCCTGAGTAAGAGTAATGAAATAAAGTGAATACTTTTTCAGACGGTTATGGGATTCTTTGTCGGTTGAGTGCGTTCGTCTGATGAGCACTACATATAAACAGACATAAACGAGTTTTGTGCGAGATGTTCAAGCGACAACCGCACGTTTTTTTTTTACTCCAGTGCGGCCAATTATAATAAGGAATCTATTACAGACCTCTTCACTTGTTGTTGTTACCAAAATGAAATTTCATTTCGTACCTGCAGACCGTCTTTCTTTGCAGACCTCCACAATGCGTTCCTTTCTCTCCCTAACCATACTCATCCGTACCAGAATATGAGACGTACAAAGGGAGGGAGACGTTAAAAAATAGAAACCCGACGTGCTAGGAGAGACTCACAGATACATATCTATGTATGTACGGACCGATTTAGAATGGTATATGGCTCCTGCCTCATACATACACCCGAACAACGGAGTCAAAACTATATTACATTTTTCCTCCACATCATGGGCCTTTCACAATGTAAATACGAACAAATTGAAATTGAATTCCTTCCAATGGATGTTCCCCTGTAGAATTTCTAAAGCTAAATTTACAACCTACTGGGACTACCTACTTGTAGCACTCGCACAAACACTATTACAATTATTTTACAACAAATGACATTCAAAATATTCGGCTTCCGTTGAGTTCAGACCTCCCAGTAAATTTCTTCCTCCAAAAGGAGCAACAAATGCTAGCAAACAAAAAACGTGACGAGCTTATTTCCACAGACTAAAATTTGATTACGAATGATTTCAAGTTGAATTTTAAATTGAGAGGGATTTTGTTTGAAATGAGATAAATAAATTGAGAAACCACGATAGAACTAACTCATAGGCTTCTTTTGAAGCTTAGAATTTGAGTTGTTGTATAATAAGTAATTACATGTCGGAGTCGAAGGCCACAACCGCCGTGATTAAATTATTCTGTTGAGTCACGCGGTTCAGATGGCCCATCAAAATTCATTCCTGACAACCACGAAAGGTCTTCTCGGGAGACGCAGAATTTTCTCCTGTTTGTGGGTCTTCGTGTGAAACGTAATACTTGCAATAACCGTTCTGATTATTCCCCCGCCACTTTTCCACTTCTTATAAAATATGCTCTCCAAATCTTGTCGGGGGGGGGAGGGAGGGAGGGAGGAGAAATTACTCACAGTTTATGAAGAGTGTAAATATGTAGATACATACATTCGTAATAGGAAAACTTGCATGGAAATTAATTGATTTAATTTGGGACACAGTTCTTTCGCCTTTGCTTTCTATAAAATGTCTGTAGATAACATCCACCTTGCCAAAGTTCCATATAGCGTGCGACACTTCCCTGTAATTACCCCACTGTTACCTTTAAACTACCATCACTTTATAACATGGTAATTTCAGCAATAATAATAATTTGCAAAACTTGTTTTCTTACCCAACTTACCCGCTATTATCACAGTAGGAAGCCTCTGCTGTAATTTGGTTTTGGTCCAAAAATATTTACCCGAAGTTTCCCAGGATATACGAAAATGAAATATTTTTCTTTCATTAGCCCTCAAAAGTTTGCTACTTCAAAGTTCCTTTTTAAAATTGCGAACCTTCTATATTACGCACACACACACACACACACACACACACACACACACACACACACACACACACACACACACCAAATGATTCCTTCAAAGAGGTTTTATTTCCGCCTCATTACAGCCCATGTAACCATGTATTGAGAAAGTAAACACTATTGTGGGAAAAATCGACTAAAAATTGAATCAGAATGTGAATAGTTTAATTAAAATAATTACATCATACGTCATTTTAAAGTCAGGGTAAGTTCCCAGTGTGGAAACTTGGACACAATTTCGTCCTATATCATAATTAATGCTACTGGAAGAAGAAACTTAACCTACAGTGTAGGGCAACTCAACATGGAGAAAGCTGAGCTTGATGGACAAAAACTGAAGAACAGCAGCAGAGTTACGTCAAGGCTGGCAGTAACATGGCCATATGCTTTTAGCTCTAAATCCTTTGAAGGTCATTTGAGTACTACCGAGAGGAGTGAGAGTTCAATGAGGGCAAAATCCATTTAAAAAATGTATTTGCCTCTATATTGTGAACCCTTGCTCTTTGAATAGTTACGGAGGGTTATTTTACGCTTCATTTCCTCCGTTAGCAAAGCTTACATGAAAGCGGTCTACCAAAATGCATTCACATCACATGCATAAATGGATTCCTGCGTGATAAAAATTATTAAGCAGAGTCAACGACAGCATGTTCCACTCGTATTGGTGGGAATAGCAAGTGTGAGATGTAGGCTCACAATGAGGTACAAATAGAGCACCACACGGGATATGTATGTACATGCATGGCTGTAGAGAACTCCGAACACTCTCCAAAAGAAGAATTTCTCTAGTGGTATAATCTCGGGGTGGATGCATACTCTCACAATATCTATAGATACTTCCTATAAATTATGGTACAGGGGGCGGAATATATGTGGTGACTTTGTGCTCCTCTCGATTATAAGCACATGGTTGCTTGGCGGTTGCTCTGTGCCGGAAGAGAATTCAGTTTAAAAACCTATAGAAACAAGTCAGGAAAGGATAATAGGGTGGGGAAGAGTCCCAGTATGCACAAACGGAGGCTTAGGGAAAAAATTCCAAACTACCGACCTCGTCCGTTCAGTACATACTAAACGTAAGTGTGAAGAGAATGGGCAAGAGCGAGTCGTGATGACAGAATGAATTTCAAATACGAACTTGGGAATTTAATTCTACCTCATTGGCTTTCCTCTCGCAAATAACTCTGGCTGCCGACATGCCCCCTCTTTATAAAAACCTATTTAAATGTAGGTTCACCATTTGGAGCTAATCAGGCCCAACATTTCAATAAGAGAATTGAGTCTGGCAATTAGGAGTACTGTACTACATTGGAATGAATGGATCTCCCATTGTCACCAGGCTCAGTCGGGTCTGCTCCGGAGTGTCCCGGAGGGGTTTTGTGATCGTTCGGGGTCCTCATCGTTTATAAGAATTCCATTTGAAGAAATTATTATGAGGTCCATTGCTACACATAGAAAGGATGGTATTTGACCATTAAAGGGTTCCGGAGTCACATTCACCATATACTATTTAAAAATTCAGGAAATGGATTCAATTCCATGGGGGATTTGTAATCAAGAAATAATTTCACGCGTGCAATGTCGAAGGATTTCTATTGTTTCGCGGGGGGCTTAGAATGTGTGCCAATTGATTAAAAAAAGGAAAGGTCTTAAAAAACTTTGGCTATTGAATAAAAAGGGGAAAAATCTGTCAATTCTGTCGCTCTCACACAGTATTTACTGGGTTTGAATTGGTTTCAAGAAGTTTTTGGTTTGAATTGAATGGGAGAGAGAGAGAGAGAGTGTGTGTGTGTGTGTGTGTGTGTGTGTGTGTGCAATAATTCATTATTCGTCTAAGCTCCCGCCAAGACTGTGACAGTGCTTCTCCCTGATGTCTATAGGAGTTTTACAGGGAAGGATCGTTACCAATGCATGAACATAATGGGACAGGGGATCAAAGTATTTGGAATTGAAAAGCCTTTTAATTTACATGATAATGCACATTTTCCCGAAGTACAAATACACATGGAATTATTTATTCAAAGTTTAATTCTCTTGCTTGCTCACTTGAACTCTTATGATGACGGGATTCTCTTTATACTTACGGCTGTAATAATTGGTAGATTAGTTGGGATGGAAATCACTATCTACTGGCTTCATTTTAGTGGACGCACTCCCACCGTAGTCCTAACAGTCGTCATAAATTATTCCCTGGAAATTTCTATCATTTGCAAAGACTGACAAAGTACAGGAGCTTTAGATTCCTTCTGAGATATGAAGCTCAAATGATGGGACAAGATTTTCAAATCATACACATTTTAACAACTAGGCTCCAACAGCAGGGTGCATACAGCTCAGAAAAGATAAACTTGAAGAGTCTCCGGCACTGAATAAGATTTCAACATCTCATCCTCTTTGTTCAGTCTCCATGCACATCTCTCCATCATCCAATCCATGTAGAAAAGCTTTTGTACTGATGTGTCTGTCTTTGAAAGGAGAATATTAGTGCATTTGAATTCTCACATTTTCTCTGAAGACATTTCTCAATTTTTTTTCATCTCTCTCTCTCTCTCTCTCTCTCTCTCTCTTTCTCCTTGTTTCATATTTCGCAACTTGTTTTCTCCGAGGTTTAAGTATTCTCAGTATAGATAGATACTTATACAGAGTTTATCTGTCAGAGCATAATAGATGCATCTTTTTCCTGAGGAAATATCAAGTGTTTTTATTTCAGATTACTTTCCCAGAGAAAGTGAGAAAAATTGTGTAAGAAAGTAGTGAAAGTAGAAATTAAGCTTTCAGCCTACCCATATTCTAGTCTAATCATTTATTTCTCCGAAGACCTCACGAGTCTCACGTTGATGACAATCCCTTTTTCTTTCTCCCGAACCTCACTACTGTATACCAGTTCCTCATCCGTTCACAAGGTGAAGGAAGAAGGGAAGTTGTCAAACTCCATGTGCAAATCCTTTTTCTTCTGTTATGGATCGTTCATAGCAAATGTACTGTGTCTCTCCATATACTTGAATGTAATTCCAAGGAGAGAGGAAGGAACTACAGACTTTGTTTTACAGTTCCCTCTCTGTGGAACGATGTCTCTGTGTATGTGGACGGATTGAGATTACTGTAAGTAACTACACGTAAGTGAGTATAGTGCTATTCGCAATTTCACAATTGACTTATGGGCTGTTTTCCTCGCAGATCTCACACACACAATGGATTATCCCAAAGTGAGATTCCGAGAAGTAAAACTATACGGGACATTGATAGCTCCAAGGTATTTGTTTTTTCGCATTTCGCTACCTACTTTCTCCGCGTCACTTCTTCCCGGACCAATTGGAAGACTGTATTCTGGATTTCACTTTCATCCAAAGTTCCTCCAAAGCTTACTTGGAGCTTGGTTACTTGGAAGATACCTCCGGGTTTTATATCTTCAGGGATAATTTAATGGCCGTATTAAATAATGTAATGATACTTTGATGAATTGATTTTCTGGCTCCCTCTGTATGCTCGTTTGGGTTAGATATTTGACAGAGCCTCGGGGAACTTTGGAGGACGAGATTCTTGGAGCAACGTCAGCATTTCATTTAAAGATCTGGGAAGAGTTGTCCAAGTTTTTGTACTTTTAGTTCGGGCTGGTCTTTTACCACAGAGCAGACTAATTCGGACTTACTTTTACATTGGGAGAAATAAACTTGTTAATAGTGGTAGTTCTGGTGATAGGACAACTGTCATTGAAGGAGTACCTGCTGGGAGGAAATTAATTTAATAGGGAAACTATACAACAGTCTATTGAGTATATGTAGATACATACACAGGTGAAATTAAGGTGTAGTTAGTGGGGATGGGAAATATTGCATACAGGTGAGACCTGGAATAGGAAATTTGATATGACACGCTGTTCATAATGGGAATCGCATCTTCTGTGTAATCAGATTGGGCATTAGTGTGAGTACATGAAGAGGTTTCCCAGCATTTCAGCATAATTTCCTGGCCCTCCCACTCAAAAGCACAGTTTGAGGCTTTGGGAAAATACAATAATTGTTCATGTCAGTCCCTTTTGTGTGGAGAGGGAGCAACCGGAATGACTTTAACAATTATTATTAGAAGAGTCAAGACATATGTAGCTCAATAAGCTCTTGACAAGGTTCAGAGATTGGAGACGGGAGGTACAAAGCGGGCTGATACTGATAATTTCCGTAGCACTCACACGGGATGGGAAATAACAATAACCAACTATTATTTCCTATGGTTGAGGATTACAAATCCTTCCGTAGAGCGCTCCTCCGAGTGTTAATGAGAAATTGTGTAACAGAGTGTAACTCCGACGCACTGGATTCACATTTGAAAGTGTAACAGACTGGAAAGTTAGAACTTCATGAATATGCTTGTACGAAAAGGATAAAGTGTGTTCATGATTTTCAGCATGCAGGTAACATGATCATTTCACAATGTAATAGGAACTTGGACGTACATTATTACTACGTCAGAGACTACCAAAAAATTACACTTTACTCTTCATTTGCTGATAGAAAATTTCCAGGATGGGGTTCTAACAACGCTACAGTCGTTAGAGTAATGTAAATGGAGTCAGTCTGGAGGGTAGGAAATTAGAATTTCTCTGGAAATAATAAATGAATTTTTTTAGCTTAAAATAAAAAAGTTGTTAAATAATTCCAGGATGCTCCTGTGATGAAGTTATCTTTGACTGGGAGCTCATTATTTAAAGAAGTTATGAGGCATGGGGAACTCCGAGGAGTATGGATTGGTTTGTCGACTGTCGAATTGGCTTCCTAACTTTATATCTACCTTCGATTCATTGTGAGTACAGTAACTGGTGTGTAAAGAGAGAGAGAGAGAGAGAGAGAGGTGGCTGCGGGAGTTAGGAAGTATGTACATATGTACAGACGAGGGCAAAGTTAGCAAATGAGGTCTCTTCCGCTGGGTTTTTAGTGACGGCTTTACAGCAGATACGCTCTCAACTACTTCCATTAACCAGTAGCTTCTTGAGCATTTTCCAAGCAATTCAGGATAACATGACCCCAGTGTATTTGAAGGCGTGAGTATGCTTTTCACGTTGCGTTTCACCTCAAGTGTTTAAAAACACTTTCTAAAACGAGGAACCAATTTCCATTACATATGAGACTTAAGTTTAGCATAGGAGAAATCCTACTTCGTCATGCTTGACGGTCTCAAGGAGCAAGAAGTCCAGGGAGAGTATGTTACATATATGTAAGTAAAACCCACGCCTGACGCTACATTTCAGCGGAGAGGACGTAGAGACAGAGAAAATGTGTACAAGGGAAAGGTTTTATCCTCCGAGTGGCTAAATTCAAATATGTGTAACTACGCTCGCACTTCGATACCTATATTATATATAATTATACATATATCTATATGTACATATATAAATATATGTATAATACTTGGGAAGGATCCCAAGTACTATTTGCTCCCCCATCTAGCTCACATAAGGAAGTGACCCATTAAATACTTCAAGTCCATTCATGCTGGAGCAAGTTACCTTCCGCATTCCCTAGAATTATCAACATTGGTCAGTATTTCCAGTTACAGGGGTCAAAAACAGGAAAGAAAGCGGATTTTGAAAAACTAATTACCAATTTGTGACAGCACTAAAAGATTGTTTTCAGAATATATTTCAAAGCAGGAATTTTCATGTGTTTTTTTACTCTAAAAGGTAATTTTACAGGTTACTACGTTCGTAATTGCGGACATGGCAATGAAAAATAACGAGTTAGGGAAGGAGAAAAATCTCAGGAACGTATGCAAATGAGGAAGCAATTGAAGAGAAAGTTCTGATGTCATTTTTATATCAAAGATGTGGAAGTTATACAAATTTAAAAAACCTGAACTTGTAGGAAATTTCGGAAGGAATCATTTGTAGTTTACTTCATTCAGGAAAGTAAAAAATTGGGGTTTTAGGAGTTAATGCTACGTAAAGCTGGTAGTAGTAATTATCTATAATTAATTACATATGTGTGAAATCACTTTTCGCTTCTGAGCATGTGAGGGGAACATGTAGGGCTTTAATTTGAATACATGGGTCACTCCTTTTATGTGTTTGCTGGGAGGGGGCAATGACATGTTGGAACCTTCTCATATTTCGTGCGGGATGGTACTTAACTTAAGCGCAACATTGTTTCTGTATGTTCATCGGCTGGGACACAGTACAATTGAACTATTATACACTGACATTTAAATAAATACTTTAATAAAGTAAGATGCCATTCCCAGTTGAGGCTTTATCCGTTCCGGGGTGATAGGATGGTAGAGCAGGAAGGAAGTTGGAGGAGACAGAGCAGTGGTGAGGAAATTAGAGAATAATGTGTTGCTAAAGGCTTACCCTTCCCACAGCACTACATATATTAGCAGTGAGTATTGAATTCGGAACTGGGGCTGGGTGGCAGTAAGCCATCTGGACACTTATAGTAGGGCGGAAATTGTCGAGGAAGGTCCATTAGAAGTTAAGTTTGGACTTGTTTGGATACAGAGGGCTGTACCATTACTTCACTCTATGCCCTGCTTAGTTGTTTAATGGTTAGTTTACTCATCTACTTTATTTTGAAAAGGCCTCAATGGATTCCGTGTGGGTATTTGCAGGGATTTCTCCTCCCCAGTTAAAACCAACGATTCCCAAGGAACGTGATTCTGATAGGGACGATAAAAATATATTTCAACAAAAAAGGATTTGGGAGACACCTCATACAGCTTCACCAATAGGATGGTGCTTGTGAGAGAGAGAGAGATGGGGAGTAAATCTTAAAATTTATGTTCTTTTTTTGTTTTTTTGGTTTATATATACAGTGTATGCAGCAAATGAGAAGTTCCCTTGATGGCATTACACACTACCACAAGACAATAGGTAAACCAATACGAGTGCGAAAGAGAGCTTACTTTTACTCCAATCACGTCCTACCCTGTCGTTGGTATCCTTTGTGGAGCAATTGCGAGGACAACTGATTGAGCTGGGAGGAGGAAGATAAAAAAGAGACTACGGAAGAAGCTGAAGGAAGGAGAAGAAGAGGACGTGAACCCCAGGAAAAAAAAAATTACAACCGACTCACTCTCTCAGTTACACATTAAACTTTGTCATTCCAAGGTAAAGATGACGTCTTCTTCCCATCATGCTGCAGCCTTTCGCAACGGAACGAACACTTCTAACATCGCTCATGATCATGATTGGCCTCGCTTCTTTCGGCTTATTTTCATCTCCAACGTCGCTACATTTGCTTCCATCGGCAACATTTTTACCATCAGCGCAATCATTGTGGATGACCTTCTCCGAAAAAAAGGTAAACATTTCAGCACGCAATTTATACTCTGTCACCTTCCCTCTCCCTATCCTCACCTTCCCTTGTACGCCTCTCGAGAGTTTCTTTTTTTTCCCTCTAGAAATTCCTAAACCCTGCTTTCTCGGAAATACCACCTAATTACAAGGTATTAGTGGTAGGTGTCTGAGCTAGCCTCTCTCATGAGTACTAGCAAACAGAGGTCTCGTTTAAATTGTGATTCCCACACTATTTCAACCCAGAGGAAGGAGCACGTTCAGGAAACCTAAAATTCTCATTAATATTGAACCTCCTCCTCCCAAAGGTCAAAAAATCCTCAGAGTTCTTCGGAATTTCAAATGGGAACTTCCTTTCAGGAAAAAGTTGAGGCGAGTGACTGAGTTATGGAATTGGTGCTTTATGCACTCGTTGTTCCGATATAGTTATGTAACATGACCAAAAGGGTGAAGGGAAAACATGCGAAGCATTTTCCTTGTCAACATGCCAAGTTTTCAACAGGTTGCTTCCACATCAGACCTCCCTTCACACTTGTTAGACTCCGTTGTATGTATGTTTGAGCTTTACATTTTATCTGGGGAAACGAAACCTCCACGGTTTTACAGTCTGCAGGATTTTTTTTTCTCAAGGTAATAAAAACATTCCCAACTTGAAATCCTCTTTAAATCTTCTGTTGTTGTGTTTATTTCCTTTCCTCACACTCCCAGCCAGCCTGGCCCATAGAACCTATACAAGCTGGAGGTATAGATCTACTGAGGCATAGATTCAAAACTTATAAAAATTCTACTGCGTGTGTGTGTGTGTGTGTATAAACGTCTGTACATTTACGTCATTTAGGGGGTAAGTGCATACTGAGGAGAGTACAATTCTCGAGAAATTCGTTAGTTTAGGATTCAAGCCAGACAATCTACTCTGCTCTAACTCATTGTCTCATGCATGTTTTATGGATTGAGTCTCAGTCATCAATGGAGACTGAAGAGCTGGCTCGTAGGATAAAATGAAAAATTCACAAGGTTACTTAAATGGGAGATTGCTTTAATGTAGTTACCGTCAGTTCTTGGGAGTGATAGGATTTTTACCATGCAATGGAAATTCGGACTTTGGGCTCTGCTCGTGGAAAGTACTCCCATTGCTGGGGAGTGTACCAAATGGATCATTCAATGTCAACTATAGTGTCTTCGTTTTTGGTTCCAAGTAATGTCTCAGTTTTTGGTTACTACTAATGCCTCAGCTTTTGGTTACATTCAAGTTTAGTTTTTCTTCGACGGTGTGAATGACGAGGATAAGATCTTTTTACTAGCTAATGGGAAGGGAGGGCCAGCCCTTCCCTCCATCATATTGGTTCCTTCAAACACTTGTTCTCAAGCATTCGAATTTCCTGGGACGCAGAGCATTCCTCACAAAGAAGAACTACAAGTGTGCAAAAATATTCTCCGTGCATTTACATGCACGAAAATGGAGGCTTTTCCATTTGTAATCTAATACGGACAGTTCTAACAGCTCTGCGGGTGACATTGTAGGAGTGATCCTGGAAGTTCCGTGAGGACCAATGCAGTTGTGAGTTATTTATTGTTTTGATGTAAACTACACCCTCACTCTGTAGACTGAACCGATTAATGTCACATAGAAAGAAGAGGATATTTCCAGGAGGAGTTGAAAAACAGGTTAAAGAAATTCCATGCCAGTGAAATCCTCAGTATTGTGTTTGTTGAGTGGGTGCTTGAAGGAAAATTCTTTCTTTAGAACTTCCATGAAATAAATATAAATAATTAAAAGAAAGGCTCTTCTTACGCTGAAGCGCAAAGAGAGAGAGAGAGAGAGAGAGAGAGAGAGAGAGAGAGAGAGAGAGAGAAAGGAGGATGAAAGAACAAAGTATTTCATTTTTATTGAAATTCGTATTTACCAACATGGAAATTCATATCTCATTTCAAACTCCGTGCAGTTGATGCTCTCTTCCCTGAAACTCTTTCCTCTCTATTGTTCCTGCTGGCAAGAAAATGTGAGATATTTTTTTTCTCCTTCTGCTTCTTTATATTAACCCCAATTCTTCATTTCTACAGATACGGCACCATTACTTGTATCTACTTTTGACATTTTCCTTATAACAGTCCAACTTCAATTTTAGCCCACGTTACTTTTATACTTGTCCTTCTCCTGCTCTTGCCTTCCTTTTAAATTTCATTATGTTCTTGGCCATCCTGCACAGTGTGGACGTTGTTCGTTGAGCGATGATTTCGAATATGTAGATACTTGTAACAACGACAGAGTTGCATAAACATAATAAAAATTCATTAACTGGATGTATTGTGACCTTTTGAATGAATTCTAGTGAAATGGAGCTCATATGCTTCATGCTTCCGGCAGAATATAAAAGTTATTAAAAATAACTCGATGTGCAACTTATTTGCAAACTTCAGCTTACTGTATGAACACAATGTGTGTGGGTAGAGGATTACTCACAATACAGATAGAGGACATAATATGGATGGTTGTACTGTTCTGGGCTCGGGGACTTCCAGACTTCAGGAGGGTACATCGGCCTAGTAAAAATAGTTATCCATGCATAACCCCGCATGGAGAATTGGTGGGAAATAGTTGAGAAAAGCAATGGGAAAACTTGTGAATCATTGATTCAGGGCCGAGGCTTTTGGGTTTAGTTTAGCAAGTTCCTATTGTTCGGACATGTGAAAAGAAAAGTTTTTTTTCCGCGGATTAGATACTTTTTTTTTGGTAGGGACAAAAGGATTCTAGAACAAGCTCACTTTTTTTTTGAATTACATGCAATAGTACTTTTATGTGCGAAAAGTGTGAAAACGTATAAAGCTCGTGCTTTCCTATTGACAGATGACGAGGAGATTGTATATGAAAATTGCACCAGTAATTTTTAGCCCTGGCCTGACTTTACTTTCACCGGAGTAGTCCGAGATCAATAAACAATGGAATGGAGGGGGGGGGGATTTCTGTGACAGTGTATTTCCGTGAGTTTTTGTGGAGAGGCGTATTGATGGAAAAAAGTTGTATAACTTCATCGGTTCATGAATTATCCTCGTGCCCATCGTTTTGGTATGTGCGTGTGTGTACGCCATAATAATTCAGATAGACTCCTTTGGCACGTACTTGTTGTTGTTGGGGTAAAAACCGATGGAATTTTATTTTATACTGGAATTGAATCCAGTCAAATGGTTCTCCTCACTCATACTGCTCGGGAAAGTTGGTCGTCAACGACTTCACCCACATCTATGTTAACTTCCAATATAAAGAGGACATTACTTCATGACAATAAGGCAACGTAGTCCGTGTGTAATAGAGGTAATGCCAACAGGAGACATTCAAATGGTGTCCTGACTCCGTGACATTCTCTCCTCCCATCAGATTCAGTGGGGGGATTGAAATGTACATATCCCAAGTGTTAAATCTCTTTGAATGGAAAATCCTGAGTGAGGAGAATGACAATAGTATAGGAAATAAATAGGAGATTGTGTACTTCCGGATTTACTTTTGATATCATCCTCATTTTTGATTTCCCTTCCAACCAATCTCTTCCTCTTACGAGGGCAATTCCCTCACATCATCTCCCCAAATACTATAAACCGTAGACTGAGAAGCTATAAGTCAAACATCAGCAAGCGATCTTAATAGAAAATTATCATGTCGTTCAGATTTTTCTGAAATCAAACCACCGTTGATTCATCCATTGTCACAAGTTTTTCCCCTGTAATTTTTTCATTCATTCTTTCAAAAATCGCTTCCAAATAATCCAGTTTTTGCTTCTCTTTCAACAATAATATTAGGCTTTTTTTTTCTAATCGTATTTGTTCCTTATTAATATTCTGTTGTTTCTGTATCTACATTTATAAATCTAGAGATGAAAACACCTCAAGTAAAATATTGGAGAGTTTTATGCAAACCAAACTAGATCACCGAATCTTGTACCCTGGAAGTGCAAAAATACAATTTAGATAAAATGTATATCTGTATATCTTTATTAGTTTATATTTCAAAAGCTATCGTAATTATAGCAGTATTGTGGTATGTATACCTGTGGTAATATATAGATAATTATATATATATATATAGATATATATAGGTATGTTGAGCTAGGATTGGAGCGGGACTATAGCGTCAATAACCCTTCTATTACTGCATTACGACATGGATTAGTTCGGAGCATGGAGTAATAACTTAAATACAATATCTAAAGTGGTTCAGATACATATTTTCATGAAGATTTCCTCAAGGGGTTTGGTTTCCCGTTAGAATTGCTGCACTCTATGCAGCACGTGTGCTAATGTTTGAAAACGTCGGGGCGTTAAATGAAGTTCCAGAGGAGGTGCATACTCCGACATATGAGGTCCCAGATATGGTGTTGGCTGTGTGTGACATCCCGCATATCCATATGAGTGATGCGTTAGATAACGCTGAAGTGTCACATAATTGTATAAATGTGAGTATACAGTTGGAGTCGGAGGACATGATAAAGTCACTATAAGCAATAAAATACTTGGAGGGTGCATGGATGACTGTGGAACATGAATCTGCTCTTAGAGAGACGCTTCCCTCTCGCCTCCATAAACCAAAACTAGTGATCAGGAGGAAAACATGGCAGTCATACACATAGACTTTCCGCCGGATTTGATTTTAGTCTCAGTTAATATGTTCAATTTCCATGTCATCGAATTCTGCAAAAGTTGACAGTCACATAGGACTGAAATTGCCTTGAAAGTAAGGTACGCTGTCGTCAGCTAGGGTAATGACATTTTCAAAGCTAATTGAACTTGGTTTCCATTTGTGGCTTACAAATTGTTCCGTATTGTACTGCAATCAGAGGGGTTAGAATTCCTGACACTATGGTTACTCTCCCGCAGTTACTTAGGTTATGGATTGGTTGGACTGTATGTACGTAAGCTCCGATGGCCTTGTCTGATTTAAAGGCTAACCCTTGTTCTTTTGAGAATGGTATAAGTTTATGTATTCAAACTTCCAAGGGAAACTTTGGAATGAGTTCATGGTTAAGAGAAGAGCCATAACGAAGCTATGAAGAAAACATTTTGGGGGAACGCTCCCTCTGATTGGGTGAAGACGTCCTAGTTTGGACAATCTCTCTCTCTCTCTCTCCAGATATTCCACATGACTGTCTATCCGAAGACAATAATAAAAATTCAAGTTAAACTGTCTCAGAGACGGTGTTTGTAGGGATCCGAGAGGACGGAACTTTGGGGAGAGATGGGGATAAAGAAAAGACATTATTTTAATGTTTAAACGGTTTATGTGTATCTAGAGTTTGGAGTTTGTAGTGAGTAGACGTAGTTAAACAGAGCTCCCTTATCATTACAATCACCTAACTGATTGTGTATTCAAATCTTAAAATCGTGCAAAGTAGACTTAAAGAAAAACTGTTATATCCGTGAAATAAGATATAAGGAACAGTGTAGAACAGGGGGAAACCCCTACCTCGACAGTTATGGCACAGCCAAAGGAGTACGGGTTTGTAATAAAAAATGTGGACGGAGCTACAATAAACGACTATCTGAAGGCTGTCACAGAAAAGTTAGGGGATCCTATGCGAATTAAAAATATCGGCAAAGTGAAACTCAACTACGGCATATGGGTTTCGGATGAAGAATCTGCAGAAAAACTCCGTGCCCTGACATTTATTGAAATCAAAACTCAATGTGTGACTATTTGGCCGTACATCACTCCTTTGAAACGAGTTAAGCTAATGGGAGTTCCCCCATTTATTGAGAATGAAGGAATAGAACGAGAGCTTCAAAAGTATGGCAGGATCAAGTCCAAAATCGAATTTGAACCCGTATTCGGAGTTGATGAATGTTTCAAACACATCATGAGCTTCACAAGAAGCCTACTTATGGCTTTTGACGAAGAAATGTTCCTTCCTGAGACTATAGCTGTTACACATGGGGAACGAAAGCATATCATAACTACACAAGTAGGACGTAGGAAGTGTTTCACCTGTGGGAGCTATGAACACATTGGAAACAAATGTGAACTTAAAAAAATGATCACGTACGCCAACGCAGCTGCTGATAGCAGTCCACCTAAACTGGACCCCAAAAATTATCCATCGTTATCCAAAATACCCGAAAATCTGAAACTCACGAATATCAGATCCAGGCATATCAGTAACCCAGAGAGTGCAAACAGTGCAGACGATGGAAAGAGTGGTAATGAAGATGGTGTTAACAGTAACAAGCGAAAACGAAAAACCAAATTAAAAGTTCTTAAAAATGTGAAAACAAGAGGAACACATGATTGGTGTTACCAATTTTGGAAAACCATGATCTTTAATAAGGGGCAACCATGTAGCAACAGTGCATTACTCAGATTCCTACAAAGCATGCCAAGAAACGGAGATGGTGAACTAATGCATATTGAACAAGCCGCAATTTCCTTTGACAAACCCACACTAATTACTACTCTATCTGAACTTAAAACTGTATTGAAACCTGATAGACACTCATTTGAAAGAGATAGTTTACAATATATTGTAGATATTCTTAAAAGTAACGAAAGTGAGTCCGAGTAGTGCCAATAATATTACTAACCTCAATGACAGTAATAATAACTTACAATGCACAAGGACTTAGAAATGCAAAACGGACACACGAACTAAACAACTTAATACTCAAGCTTACTCCTGACATAATATGTATACAGGAAACTAACATTAATCCGACAATACATAACAAGTGCAACGTTAAAGAATATATTGAACACTACAATCCTCCAGTGAGTGCTTTCAGTGGCACAGCTATATTTACTAAAAACTGTTTTACAACTGCACATAAAGTGCTTCTATCAGGACGGCTACAAGTTATCAGTATTACAAACTTAGAAAAGACTCTGCATATCTATAATATACATATGCCGCATAACGAGAACGAAGCTCAGAAACTAGTAAATGTTCTTGAAAACAGCGTTAGTTCAGTTATATGTGACAATATTATTATCTGTGGAGACTTTAACTATGTCGATGAACCAAGATTAGATAGGGTAAACTCAAAAGAAAATAGAAAGAAATTGAAACAGAGAATGCACAAGTTCATAACTAGTTATGCTTTTACAGATACATATAGAAATATGTATCCTAATGGCACTTCTATGACTCACACAGGAACTCAAAAACACAATCCACAGGCTCGTCTAGATCGTATGTATGTATGTGCAACGCTAAAAGCCAAAATTACTGGAGTCAGTATACTCCCAGCATTTAGTGATCATGCAATAGTTAAAACAAAGCTTAATCTCACCAATTCAAAAAGTAAATCCATATGGCGTCTGAATAACAAATTATTATCAAATGAAATATTTGACTGGCAAATCTTAGAATTATTAAATCACTTTATTCAAGATACCACAAAAAACACGAATGATTACGAAGTTCTCAAGTTTAGAATTAAAGAAGCAGCCATATCCTTAGAGGATTATTTATTAAAGCAACGCATATATGAAATCAGAAAAATTGAAAGAAAATACGCAGACAATATCACTGATAGACTAATAACGACGGAACTGTTTAAAGAAATGTTAGATGTACTGGGAGATAAAATGGAATCCAATGAAACACTTATGAAAGTGCCAAGTGCTAAAACTTCAGTGAAAATTGAGGACGCGCTGAGTAAAATGCAGGCGGAAGATAAGCTCAAATATGTTCATTCATTCTTCACGAGCAAATACAACGAAAATGAAGCTATAACTGGGAATATTAATGATTACATTCGTGGACTTGAAACAGTTAATGATAATGACCACAAAATTATGAGTAGGGAACTAACTGAGGTGGATTTTAAAAATGCGATTATGAAACTACAGCCAAATAAATCCCCAGGCTCTGATGGGCTTACAAGTGAATTCTACAAAAAATATGTAGATCATTTTAAAAAGATCTTTCTGTGGTTAACGAATCAAAGTTTAAGTTCTGGAAATTTGCCACTATCAATAAGAACGGGAGTTATCTCACTCATTTATAAAAAAGGAAACCCTCACAGCATTACTAATTATAGGCCAATCACACTCTGCAATAGCGATTATAAAGTTATATCTATATGCGTAAAAGACAGGATAGTACAGGCTATTCCAAGATTAATTGGTGAATATCAGACCTGTAATGTTCCTGGTAGATCGATACATGACAACTTAAACTTTTTACGTGATGCTACATCAGAAATAACATCCGGTGCCATTATATCTTTGGATCAAGAGAGTGCGTTTGACAACATTAACAGAGACTTTGGATACGCATGCTTGGCTGCTATGAAGTTTCCTCCAATAATTATATCCATAATTAAACTTCTCTACAATAATAACATTGTGATAGTCAAAGTAGGAGAATTGCTAACGACCCCAATTAAAGTGCTTAAAGGCATCAAGCAGGGCGATCCTATAGCTAGTATCCTGTTCATTATATGCAGTGAAATATTCCTGAAAAGACTAAATGAAAATCTCGCCACTGTTGCCGGTGGTCCATGGCATAAAATGCCTACGAGTTACACGTCGGCATACGCCGATGACACACATATTCTGATTAGTGACATTGAACAATTCCCTATAATAGAAGAGGAAATTAAGCTTTTTCTATCATTCTCGGGTGGAAAGCTAAACCGAAACAAATGCAGCTGTCTAGTACTGGGAGATTGGAAAGAAAAGCTACCTGTCTGCAACTTCCCTATTATTACAGATGGAGTGAAAATTCTGGGAATTGACTTTGGCAGCAATAATTATATGCTAAAAAATTGGACAGATCTCCAGCAGAAATTTACTGTTAAAATGGAATTTTATCATGGAAAATTCCCGAACTCAAACATAATTGTGCGATCACGTATAATAAATACATTTTTGACGCCTATGTTGTGGTATAAGTTCAAAGTGTTGGACCCACCTGAATGGCTGATGACTTTTATCAAAGATAAAATTGAATATTTCCTTTGGGGAAATGGAAAGCGATGGGTAAAAAGTTTCTTTCTGTATTGTAACAAAACCATAGGTGGGTTAAATATTAAACACCCACGATCACAGTGTGACAAATTCCGCATCAAGCAAATTGTTAGCGCATTTAGTGAGAATAGCAATACGTACTTCCTCCAGGAGAGCAGAAACCGAATTAGAAACATCTGCAAGTCGGAATCACAGTATCCAGATTACAAGTACTACAACAACATTAAAAATCTTAGTGACAGTTTAAAGCTGCGGATGAAAGGTATACCAGAACGTTTACTTAGTCATATTCCAATTGACAACTATGTAACCAAAACACATAAACTGTTCCTCAACCGAGTAGGAATATTCAAGATAGGACAATTGATACATCCCAATGCCACTGACAACATACCACGACATCAACACAGAACTACAGAAGCTCTAATCTTAAAGTATGTTAGGGAACATCAAGATATACAGCTATCCGAAAAGTTTCCAACCAAGTTTGAAGTTTATAACAATCTCGATAAAACACATACTATAATATCAAGTAAAAGACTATACATGGCAATTTTGGTAAACACTTTTAAATTACACCTTTGCAATGAGACTAGGAAGAAAATTAATAGCAAAAACTGGAACTATCTACAACTAAGCTTAAATACCAAAGAGTATGAAATAGTATGGAAGTGTTGGCATAATGCCTTGTGCTCACCGACAATGGCCTATCAAATGGGACTACTAACATATAACCTATGCCCATTCTGCCAAAGTGGAAATTGTAAACCGAACCACTACTTTAAACGTGCTGCATTCCAGGAAATGTGGGAATATTGCAGAAAACTTGCTAAAAGAATCAACCAACAATGGGATGATGAGGTCAAACTACATTGTAGAAATGTTAAAAATTGTTTCTTCCACGTCATCAGTGCTGCATACATGGTTACCTACGAGTACCTTTACCTAGAACTAAATAATGAAATTTATGAACGAAAACCGTTAACACGATTGAAGCAAAAAATCTACGAAGCTATATACATACAACATATGTGTACGAAAACTGCCAACCCTTTAAAGTTTCTGCGCTTCCAGATATATTGGAATCCCCTGAAGGTTTTATTCAAGGCTACAAATACCAGCATTGACATTAGGCTCCCGAGCTTATAACTACTATAAGCACGGTCAGACCGTTTACTGAGCTGGGAGAATTCAGCCACTCCTGTAACCCATTAGCTGGGGGCATGTTAACGTGGATGAGTTTTAAGATGCAGACCAACATACATTAGCTGGGGCTAAAAACCCTGTAATCCGAATCGGAAGCTGTAAGTTGTGAATGCTCAAAACGAGAGCAAATGTCTATAGAATTAAGAACGTAATAACTATTGTAAATATTATGACCTGGTATATTGCAACTGAATAAATCCAAGATGCTTATCTAATAGAAAAAAAAATTTATGTGTATAATAAAAAGAATTTTC
The DNA here is from genome assembly GCA_947179485.1 of Allacma fusca. Classification (NCBI taxonomy): domain Eukaryota; kingdom Metazoa; phylum Arthropoda; class Collembola; order Symphypleona; family Sminthuridae; genus Allacma; species Allacma fusca. Next base: position 13,276,886 of record OX359250.1, read on the forward strand.
TACAAATCGATAGCTTATTCACAATCGCTTTCCCATGTCCAACCTTTTCAAGATGAATGAATTCGAGGCCGGAAGAGATTGAACAGGGAATATATAAGCGCAACGCGTGTGGGTCATGAAAGAAAAGATTTTTCTCTTTCTCCAACAAAACTTACAATCAGAACTAAAGCCTCACTTTAGCCTCTGACCATTATTCACCATTTCTCTTGTGCTTTCCCCCCTTTCTCTCTCTCTCTCTCTCCCTGTTTTCTCTCAGCTCTCTCTCTCTCTCCCTGAGTCTAGCGTCGTCCTAGATTTACTCTCCTTGGGAGCACACATTGCAATTGAAGTAATAAACTACTTAATTGTATTCCCAGAAAGTAAACGAAGCTCTGTAAAACGCTTTGCGATCGTGTTTTTTTATATGTAAGTCTTTGACATTTTGGTGTAATCTTTATAACGAAACTTTATAGGTGTTGTGGGAAGGAGAGATAAGGTAATGTGGGGAATACACTCGGGGAAATGGTTGCGCAGACAATTCTCATGTGGAGTTATATTTAGGGTATTTTAAGCCCGGATTAATCATCATGTCTGAAGGCATAAGGAGGTTGGGAGATATTCTAATTTGATCCTAAGCTCTCCAATTTGTTCCCTGTCCGTGCGTCTGGAGAGATGAGTGTATTAGACGGCGCAGATCATTTCACAATTTGTTAGTTACATGGATAGTATCTATTACCCAAAAAAAAACTTTACCATCTTTTGAGGAAGCTATTCATTGGAGATTCTCATTTTACCTAAAGGGCCCCACGCCTCACAAAAGTTAGTAAAAGATGAATTGAGGTGGAGAAAAATGGTTGGGAACCATTCCCTGGGTAGACCGTGTGAGGAAGGAGGAAATATGAAAAAATTGCTTAACTTTTACAACAGGAGTTGCAGGAGTTCCTGAAGACGCGGCTGGGAAATTGTAAATTTTCATTGCGAAATAAGTGAGTTGTAGTACTTTTCCTTAATTACTTGAGGAAAGACTAGATTTACTGTTACAGAGTATGTCTTTACAGGGGGAAATGACGTATATGTAAATACATATATATCTATGCCTGGGCCTCCATTTGATAGGAGTGTCTGTGGAGGAAAACCCAAGGAAGGAAATTGTTCAAGCTGTACATACATATCTACTCATCCTCCTGCTGATGCTGCGGTGCATGTAACATACTAACGCGTAGCAAATAAAGTTCTACTACAACAGAACACAGGATGAAGGAGGTAGGAATGAGGAGGAGGTAAAGCGTATAATAAAAGTGAAGAAGAGCAGTTTAAGATTCTCTCTTGCCAACTTCCCAACTATTACTCTCCTTTAAAACTTGTGTTTACTCAGTAATTGTTTCCTATCTTGCACGCTTAAGAGTAGATGCAAAAGTTAGACACCTACCGTCCCACATGCTCTCTCCTTGTGTACACGACTTGGTCCTGGGCATGTACATCCGGTAGTGGTGAGGATCCTCTCCGAGGACTAAAATAGTAAGCTCGAGACGGGGAAGAGCGGAGGAGGTGAATGCCGAAAGAAACGAAGGAATAATTATACTTACTCACTCAAGTGTAAAATTTAGCGCCATATGGTAACCAAAAACGATCCAGTCATCCAGTGACGCTACACTAGCAAGTGTCACGGATGTAGACGTCTATTACTTGTGCTTTATTATGAGAACATCTCTATCTATAGATTGACAGGGAGTGTGTGGGGGAGTTGGAGTGAAATGTGAGGGAGATAGACACACACATATGTAATTATGTATATCTACTGTCTGAGAGGAACCTACACTACTAAGAGCAAATGCATCTCTGTACGAAACTCTCTCCACTGACTGTACTTCTACAAAACCCTTTGATTAATAACCCTTTGGAGTCCATATCTTACATAAGCTTACACAAGTTTTGAGCAAGATCAGAACTGACACTGTTGGCATTGCCACGGTTGGCATGGACGTTCAAGTCGAACTTATATGCTGAGAGGTTAGTTATGACGCTCAAATATTGTCACTACTGGATAGCGAATATCTAAACTCCAGTATAGGAGGAGGATCTCTCAACCACGTACGTATGTGTATACGTCATGTCTTTCCCGCTTTACTCCCATGCATGTCTCCAATGATGCTAAATCAATTAGAAGATGAAAAACCATGGGAAAAGTACTGTAATGTTGAGTTAGTTGGTTGAAAGACTTACAAAACCGACTTTGATGGCTACGTTTTAGGAAAGGATGAGGATGGATCTGTCCTATGTACACAGGGAAAAGGATGGTTCTGTTGGGGGGACTCCACAGTGTTATAGTGTGCTAGGGCTTAAGAAGATGAAACTGTAGCTGGAGTTGAAGACCCGGGTTACAACGATGAAAGGTGTATTACACGCGCCTTCGGGTGAAATCCTATATTGATTTTATGGGCTAAAGGATCTGCTTTCTATGCTCCCACAATATTCCACACAATATGTTCTATACCCCCGGCTTTTGCTCAGGTAGCAATGGTTAACGTCCCTGTTTTCCGTACGAAAGGCAAAACCATTCTCTTCCTCCCGCCTGCACAATCACTCCATAAGAACCCCCTGAAATTTCTGCAATACCATCAATCTTCCATCCTTACTTTGAAACTGGGGGTAAACCTGAAATTCCGATTGGAGGAATCTTTCCAACAAACCATTAGCATTTCATTCAATTTTACGTAATTAGCAGATTTTGAGACCACTCTGTCTCGACATTGGAAGTCACTTTACCAAAGTCAACCTATGTTCAATTTATAAATTGCTACCGATGCGTTTGCTCCCCACAAAACCATCCGAAAATCTATTGAATTATTAGTCCATTACTGTCAGGGAAATAAGGTCAGCTCCGTAAGTTAAAGGAATCAAAAAATCCTGGCTTTATTTTGAGGATTTCAATTATTACTGTAGGTTTTTTTTTTTTTTTGTATAGGACGCTCTCGGAAATCCCTCCGTACTTGTTGATACCCGCTTCTGGGTGTGTAGTAAAAACTGATTCTACTTGTTTGGAGAAATAGTTTTAGAGGACCGTTCCTCATTGAGTATGAAACCTTGTCATTCCCAGCTTTTCCAGTCTTATTTCCATTTTTCCCTCAAGGTCTTTTATTGGGTCAATAATGATGACCGTTTTTTGATGCACTTCAATACCAAATGGTTCTTTTATGAAAGTCTTCTCTCCACCTACGTAGAACTTTCTTTTCGTCGTTTCCAGGAACGTGATATTTCCGAAAAGGGGGGAAAAAACTTGTTAAATTCCCTGCTTTATTTTGGAGTTTATTTTGTGCGCAGCAATGGAAAAGTCACTCTTCTCGCATTACCTTGTTTTGGGAATTACGCCTTCCCTGCCCTTGTTCACTACTGGATCTCGAGTTTGACCCAACTGTCCTGTAAATTGAACTTGGAATCGATTAAAATCCATTGAAAAGTTTTTTTTCCCCCCAAGATAAACTTACTCTATTTTAAAGAAGTTAGACTAGGACAGACTCAGTTTTCATGTTTGAGCTGCAATAAAGAATTCTCCTGTAATTTAAAACTTTAGTCAGATTGTGTTGGGAAAACTAGGAGGGAAAACATTGAAGACAAATTCTAACATTGTTTTTACTGTCGAAACCATACTCAATAACAACAAGAGCAGAGGCAAAACAACTTCCCAGCAACATGTGCTCCTTGTTTCTGATAGGTGCCACAAAGTAAGTGAATGTTGGTTTACACTCAGATTTTAAGTACAAAATCAGGTTTTCAAACCACACGATGTCTAGGGAAATCGCTTTGAACACAAATACATGCCGTAGTAATGGAATGGTTTTATTAACAAGTTGCTGGTCGTCAGTATGAGTTAGGCAGTCAATGGGATATCTTTACTGTTTATGAGAGGATAGCTAACTGACGTAGACGTTCACCTCAGACTCGGATCATAGAGGATGGAGTGTGAGCTCAGAGAGGAAAGTACTTTAAAGAGTCATTCCAAAAGTTTGGAAAGCATGCTCAAAATTGTATGTGACGGTGGGTGGAATTTCCCAAGTAGAACTGAATGGAGTGGGAAACAAGTTGAGAGCCATCACTTTAATATTAGTAGTAGTCATGAAGGGCTCCTGTCACCTTCACCACGTCGTATGAACCTTCCAGTTTATAAATTTGTAGTAAAAGGAACTTACTGGTGACTAGAGGCTCGGATGCAAAACCACGTGTCCCTTTAAAATACCCGATCATTGGAAATGACGAAGGTCTCCTCTCAAAAGATATTATTTCCAGAGCCCACTCACCCAGCTCTTGGATACAAATTAGAAAGGAATGATCCTACTTTTTCCAGTGCAATTTCCTTCGCACACAAGTACAATAATTTCTAGTATCTATAGGTAGATACAGTATACCAGACTTTTTGCATTTCTAGTTTCATATTTCATTCTGAGACTTACCTTTCCCCTCGACTCATATGTACGCACTGATATAGTAATGGGAAGGAAGACTACGGAATTATTTGCGCCTATGTGTAGGAGGATGGGAGCGAGGAGGTCTTGTGAAAGGAGATAGAAACCAACAGCTCGGAACCAGTCATGGCTTCTTTCTCTGAAGAGTTGTTTGTGTAGAAAGTCAATTCAGGACTTGAGCTGAAAAGGAAGGTATCATTTCTGAATGGTCTTATGCAGATATCTTGCCTTTCTCTCAATCACTAATGATTATTTCTATTCCTTCCCTTGTTTCAACCTAATCTTCGTATCAGCTTTTAAAAATTCGGGGCTTTGTTTATACTTAATTACATTTTCATCATATCATGGGACCATAAAGCTCGGAGGGTTAATAACATTCTGGGCGCAGCCATTTCAAAATTGTCTTTATGGTTGTATGCACATGTATGCACGGGAATACGTTGTATTTGCAGGGTGTCACAAAACCGTCCTCTCCCCTACTAACCAATGAATGCACATGAAAAGTAATTATGTGATTCCACCATTTTCAAAGATTTTCATATTTTTTTGAATCCTTCGAATCTGATGCCAATTTTTTAAAAATTCCCAACGTTGGGTCACATTTCTGTCTCCTACAGCCGCAATTTTGAACATGTTTGAATGAAGTAGATTCTGATAGGAATTCTGTGCAATTTGCTACAAACCCAGCGTTTGCAACATTTTTTACAACGGACAGATCTCCCAAGACAAGATGGCAAGAGCAAAAATACTTTTTCCTTTGCATCTTCCCAACTGTAGCTCCTGAGGCAGATTTTCCCTAACTTGCTCCCTATTATAGCCAGCTATGCCTAAAATTCTCAAATTAGTGTCCTATGCCTGTGAAATTTTCTAACACGAGCGTCAAAATATAATTTTTACAAACATTGTGGCAATAAACAATTTGTTAAATATGAAACTCTTCAAAAACTCCAAATGAGCTTCACGTTTTGAAACATGTTTGATGGCAAATATTATCGTAGTTCAATGAACAAAGTTTTGGAAAATCTGGAAAAGAATTTATTCAAAAGTGGGGGAATCATACATTTTGCACCATAGCCCCTGTCCTTTACATAGGATAGTGAAGGAGACAATGATGATGTGGGACCTTGTACATAATTACATCCACAGTTTTATGAGGAGCCCTGCGACCCGAGACATACAATTTTTGTACTCTGAAAGCAAGATCTTCAATGCTCCTTGTCCATAAGCCTGGCTAGAGGGTAGAAGGGAAGCAAATGAATCTCCAGAGAAACATTGAATCAAAATTTGTGTAATATTAGTAACAAACACAACATGCATATCCGAAAGAGTCGAGGCCGGGTTGTTCGATTAGAATTTCTCAGTTTATTTCCATTCCCTAATGATATTTACACACTCGATCTATTAAGTTTAGAAAAGTTGTGCTGTTAAAAGTTATAATTAGTTGAGTCGAGAAATGTTTTTGTTGGCCTTAGCCATATTATTCACTTAAGGTCTATCACAAAATGGCTGGAAGGTACATATGGGAGATCCGGGGAAGGATTCTGTAATGGAGGAGAAAGTGTTTGCCTAACAGCTACAGAAAGGATACTACAAGGAATCGTTTTATTTGATTGGGTTCGTCTGCATAGATGCGCTTGGCAGAGGATACGAGGAAGTGGTTGAGACCAGATAGAGTTTTCGGTCGGTCTTAAAATGTTTCCTGATGTTACATATATACGCTATCGGTTCGACGGTGACTGCACAAGCTTCCCTACTTTGAGGCTCCCATAAAAAGTTCCTCCATATAAAGTTCATATTGCGGGAAAATGATTGAAGGCTCAAGTACGGTCTGACCCTAAAGACTAAGATGAAAGAATTGGTTGATTATTGCTCTCCTATTGACTGTCAGTTAGGGTGGAATGGGAATTACAATATGTACCTGTGACTACATACGTAAACCTATGTACGTCAATGTACATACTTCCGCATATGCCCACATCTGTATGTATGTATAGGTATGTGTCTGAGGTAAAGTAAGTAAAGAGTAGTCAAGTCAATGAAGGATTACTTTTTCCTGAAATAATATCAAGGTAGACTTTCGAACGCGATTCCTGCCGGCAAGGGCTTTCTCTCTTGTTGACTTTAGCGTTTTCCGGTTTTTTTCCCCACGTTATCATCCACACATTTGATTGCTTCTGTTCTCTCACAAAGTGATAGTTTTTTTTACTGGAGTTCCTTTGCTTTTCTTTTATTCCCCTCTCCTCTCTCTCTCTCTCTGAATGTGTTTCGTATTAATCTTCTCTCAATAGAATGTTTTCGGTTGAATTATAACATGACATAAATTTCAATGGCTGCTCTGCTTCCTGGTCTGGTCACTGTCGATTAGAACAGAACAGCGTTTCCTAGAAGGTCTGGTGATTACTATTAATAGGAATCAGCCGTTAGGGGAACAGAAACCATAAAAGCTCAGAAATGAATTGTCATCTGACCTTGGACTCAGAATTGTTGGGATTTTGTTTGTTATCTTAGGAGTCGGGTCCGAAAAATATCATGGAAGTATGTTTTTTTTAGTACTTAAAAACCTTAATGATATTATTGTTTCGTCGCATCGAGTCCTCTAATTGAAATGACTTTGTCGAAACGACAAACCTTGTTTACAACAACATCTCCTGTAACAGCAAGTACTACAGTCAAAGTGGAGATATGTGAGTAAATGAAAGTTTACAATTTTCATGTGTTAATGAAATAGCTATAAATTACAGCAAAAAACATCCTTAGCTGTTTTTACGAATCGTAGAAAAACTTTACACCAGTGAGTTAAGAGCAACTGTGGGTAAAATACATAATTTCCCCAAACCATGTGTCAACGATATTTCTGAAAAATATTAAATTCAGAGGCAGAAGTCATTCTTCAAAGGCTTCTTAAGATTTAAGACTACCTCCAGAGAAAGTTTCGAAACAAAAACAAGACCTGGAAGTTGGATAGGTCAGAAGAGACAGATATGTTGCTCTATTATTACTACAAGGGCAAGTAAAAGCCACACAACCAATTTCATTAAGTATTTGATAGATTGGTTTGCAGGGAAGGAAAATATCCAAAATGTCATCCCACTCAGGGTTTCGTAAGTTCGCAAGTGACGTCCGTATATAGGCAGTAAGTGAGTCCAGAGAAAGAGAGGAAGCAATTTAAAAAGTTATTACTTTTGGTGTGGTGAACAGCCACCTGGGATTCCAGACGTATTGCTGGAGGGATGAGTTGAGCAAAGGTAGATTACAAGAGCTTATGAACAGCGTCAACGTGTGATCTCCAAATTGAAATAGCGTTAATTAGTGGCAAAGGGTCTGGAAATTCTATCGCCTTGGGAAATCCTACTAATTTGACTGAGTCCGTTCGATGAAAACCAGGTTTGTGTACTCCGGCAAAATATAGAGCTGCGTAGTCAAGAGTAAATCTCTACTTTTAACTCTGACCCTTTGTACTTTCTACTTCCTTTTGCTGTGTGTTGTAATGTAGTCTCCGTAGGCCAACTTCATGCTGGTAGCTTGTCTCGATGATTTCCAATGATGCTATACTACAAGTTCCAAGTTCCTGTCATAATTTCCTACTAATCCAATAGATCCGAGGAAACTGGTCTGTAGGAGGCTTATGGTCTGTGAAGGAGATCCTTATCAGTCATGGTTTTTACATAAGTCCTTACTTAAAGGTATCTTTCCGTACAATAGTTGATGTGGCTATTTCAATGCTCCATATTCGGTAGTAGGAACTTCTGGGTCTGCCAAAATATATGCACGAAATTAGAATTTTTAGGACGTAGGCATAATGTAGAGAAAAATCTCATTTGCAAAAGTATACATATCAAAGTGTACATACATTTGAAACTTGAGTGATTTTGAAATTGGAGGGATGTAATTGAAACTTCAGTGGAGGTCTTCATATTAATAAAATCGCTTTCCAGATTTGATGACAAATGGAACTGCATAAATAATAAAAGTAGTAAACAGGAACATAATACAGTATTTCCTATATAGTGGGTTCCTTTTAAGACAACATTCCCTTTATATTGGAATGGTTAAATTATCCCTAGGAATACATTTACATTATATAGTGTAGTAAGATATAGTGGCATGTCCATACATGTATTGGCAGGTATTTTGCTACCATCCCTTGGGAGCCACTGTATAGACAATTTACTGTATTACTATTTGGTTTCAATGTGCTTTCATTATTATATTTACTATTTTTGCAGGGAACTCCTTCCTGGTGAGTACGACTCTGGCAGACATGCTGATTACCACCTTGGTTCTACCAGCGTCCTCCGCAGCGATTCTGGCAGAGATGGAGAATTCCGAGAATTTGTGTCACTTTCAGTACGGAGTTGGGTCCATTTCTTGTCTGACTGCCGCCATTTTCACAGCGGCCACAGGAATTGAGAATTTTTTGCGACTGAAAGCCCTTCGTGTGATGGAGTACAATCGTCAACGAACACCGCCTCAACATGCAGGTGGACTTCCCTCTCATATGTTAGCACCTCCAAAACAATCAATTTGTACGGTATTTCAAGTCACCATCCTGAACCTGATAGTTTGGCTGGTGTCGGGCATCATAGTGCTCACGCATTTCATTTTTATGCCTCATTTAATGTACTCTATCTGCGGGCCACCGGGTCGGAGAGAAATGAATGAGCAGTACCTTCTCGAGTCCGTGACGGTCCTGGGAGTCTGCTTACTCAGCTTTGTCTTTCTGGGAGGACTGGGCTTTCTTAAAAGTGTGTGCATAATGAGGTCCTGGGATAGACCTAAACCCTACTTGACGTCCCGGGAGTTTGCTGTAGTCACGGCAAATTTGTGGAATTGGTTCGTGAGGTTTCTCATCTGGTGTCCATCATTGGTATGGGCCATCGTGTCACAATTTCAAAGAGCGGCGGAGTACCAGTTCCAAGTTGAGCACCAGCATGTGAGTCTGTACGGTCAGCCAGCTTCGACGGAACTGAATGTGGTGTTCCAGCGGATGATAGTCTGGCCAGCAATCCTCCCCCCTTGTCTTAGCAGTCTGATCAATGCAATAGCGAACAAAGATTTCCGAAGGTGCTACATCCAACTCTTTCACTACTGCTGCTGTAAAACGTCCGTAGCGCTCACTCGACGTCCGAGAGATAATTTACGCGGGGGGAGCGACGTCAGAGTTCATATTATTCCCGGCTACAATATGTACTCTTCTTCGGCTGGTCATTTTAGTGAAATATCTGCTCCACCGACATTTAGAGGATTCAAGTGCCGTCCATTAATGAATTGCAAACGTGATGTTTACGAGCTCTGACTTCTTCGCTCCGGCCAGTAGTCCGCATCCTTAACTCTTCTCATTCTCTCGCGCCCCTTACTTTTTCCTACTTCACACACACACACACACACACACACCCAACCAAGTTTCATCCAGTCATATCTACCCGATAATGGACTCCAGTCACATACGTACATTCATACTTTCTTTAAGGTCCCTACTACGCTTAGACATGCACGTAATTACTTTTCCAAGCTGTACACACAGAAGCTCCCCTTCACATATACATAGCCAGTCATTTTGAGTTGAGCAAACTGAATCCCCGTCTCCCCCCCCCCTCTCAAAAGAATGAACAAATCTTGGCCTTGTTTGCTTAACTTCTAATAATATGCATAGCTCTGACGTGTTTTGTTCGAGTGAATGTTCCAGGAACAGGAGTTTACTGGTCGGTGAAATATCCTTTTGTGTGAATGCACTAAAAATAAATGTATCTCTCTTAAGTATTACACAGACTAAAATAATGTAAAAGCCTCATATTACATTGTTCCTTTTCACGGACGTCCAGAGAGAGAGATCGGAATTTTTTCGTACAGTCCATACATGATTACGTACATATATCTCGCTCATTCCAATGATGCGTCCACTTTGCTTTCTTTCTTGGGTACTTTATCTTCACCTCATTTTCTTTTACGACTCGCCTCCTGCCGCTTCCTCAAAAAATTCCTCTTCCTCAAATCTCTAACTCTCCCAATGAATTTTCCATGGAGTACTTACCAATGCAATGTGTAGTATGGGGAGTACATATCTTGCGGGGTAAAAAGCCAGTCGGGATTACATACCACACATACATTATGATATCTGGTTGATTTACTTTCTCTCCGATATCTTACACTCATAGGAGGAAGTGAGAATCATTAGTGAGCCGACGTGAGTATTTTGGCACTGGGACTGAACATCAAAATGTATATGGAAAAAGTTGGGAATTTCCCACCGCTCAAATCTGGGCGATGTTTCCACAAAGTCGGAGGACCCAAAGCTTTAATTAAATCAGTAATAGCTTTCACAGTATCACTGTAACATGAATCCACACTTCAATTAAGGATCAACAATGGCAACTTCGACGGGAAAACGTTACTTAAATTATGTGAGTTTGGGCTAACAATTTAATCTGAACTATTAAGCCTGAGTACGACGTCAGCATTATCCCAAGACCAAGTTCGGTCGCTATAAAAAACCATTTGCAGTGAAGTCAATGGAGTTGCACAGAATGGTGGTTCGTAGGAGATAATCCGCTGTGGCAGGGAAAGGACACAGGATATGAGCCCGACGGACGGACAAATAACCGGGATCGGAGCAATACAGTGCAACCCGTAATACCCCTTGCCAAGGGAACCTATTATCATCGAACTGTACAGAGAGACCCAGGGATAGGGAGGGAGAGTAAGCAAACTGACTCAAAGCAGTTTTAACTGAAACAAATCCCATCAGACCAAGGAGTTTTGGACATTTTGCTTGAAACATTTGACAATCTCAAAACTCCACGAGAGTAACGACTGTCTCCTTGGATGAAAATGTGATTCTGTCATTTACTTCCGTCAAATCTTCCACACATGGAGACCATTAACATTGCTTGGTCCGAATGTAGTTACACACCTTTTATCACCCCAACGTCCTCATGTTGCCGTGAAAATGTGGGGAGAAAACTTATACCCGTGTATTTCTTATCGGAAAACTTTTCCTCCCCGTAGCCGGTTGTTGTCGTTAGCCTTGTTTTTTATGTGTTTTATGCCCCCCCACCCAATGTTACTCTGTTGTCTGGTAAAATGTGCATGTGTCGGTGACATGGCATCCGTTAAAGTTATAAAAAATGATTAACAAAATGGACGGATGGATGGCTGGATTAATGCAACAGTATTGGGAGGAATGTGACACAATGCATATGAAAACTTGTCTGGTCTCTGGTTGATTCTTTGGTGAGAGGCAACTCATTGGAATAAGTAGAGCCATGCTTGACTTACACAACCTCCTATTCTCCTACTATAGCATTCACACCTTTTCTTTTCCCTTGACTTGGCTTTTCCTTTCTTTCCACCTCAGGGATTCCACTCTTGAATTGAATCGCGGAAATGTCTTTGACTAAGTAATGGTACAGAAAACTTTTACACACAAACTTCCCAACCAGTGGGGGGGATGTGAAGTCTAGGCGGAAGTGTTAAAATATTCCCTTGTACATACTACTACTCTGTAGTCTCTTGACTGTGAGGCTACAAGGAGATCCAGGGTTGGATCTAAATTCCAATGATTTTTGTCTCGTCAAATCTGCCGTACTTGTCCATACTTGGCTTCATACTGTACCTCTGCTTAGAGGTACAATTTTAATTAAATATGAACCCAAAGCCATTGTCAAAATTGATCAGTTTTTGATTACCTGATGAAATATTGCCCTAGGATTCGAGGGATTTCCTTCCCATCTATTTCTATATTACATTATTCTGAGAACTCTCTGAAGAGATTTTCTAAGAAACCTTCCCTTTTCGGAAAGTTCATACTCAAAGACAATTCTGATTTCAGAACAGTTTACTCAGTTCGAAAGTCAGGAGGATTTCACAACTCTCAGTAAGTTGGTGGGAGTTGGAAAAATCCCCTACAGTACGAAACACTCAGTGAAAAGAATGCTTTACTAATTTCAATAAGAATTTCCTCAGTGCCAGAGGTATGGTTGTTTTGTCAAAGTTCCCTCAACCTGAATCATTCCAGGAGAATATTCGTTCTGGGGGGGGGGAGGGGAGGGAACAATCACAACTCCATGGAAAGCTAATGTTTGCTTTGGTTTTTGGTATACGTCTATACAGATATATAATTATTTGTCATGACTTGTACATTATTCCAACTATGATTTGTTTTCAGCAAGGCGGAGCCGTTCACAATACTTCCTACTAGTTTGGTTTTAGTTTTGATGATTGGTTCGAGCTGACCGTAAGTACGTTGGTTATAGCACCCTTATCTCTATTCTGAAAGTCAAATATAATTTTCTCCCGAGGTCGGCCTAGATGCCTCCCTGCTAAAAATATGCGAACATTAGACATTTGCAGAGTTGAGGAGAAGCATCATATTTATACAGAGAAAGTAGTTTGAATTCAAATCATGGAAGACGACGAGCTATATGATCTGTGAAACTTACTGAAGTAAAATTTTTGAGGCAGTTTCTATAGTTTGCAAGTCCATGGATGAAGTACTTGTGAGAGACACATGAACGAAGGGAATGTTGATATAGGGGGATACAAGAGAGGGGATTTTAGAGAACACGTATGATTTCCCGCAAAACCAATAAAGCAAAAAGGGTGATGAGATGAAATGTGGGTAGACTTTCCTGAATTCTGATTATAAATCCACACGTTCAGTTGAGCTGTTGAGCATGCAGAATAGAGAGGGAAATCATCAGAGTAGACGCAGAGATGTAACTGCGTCTATTATTTGCTCAGTAGCACTGCAATAAATCCTTATGCTCGACTGTATAAGTTCACGTAATGCACAGCCCATGGAGGGTTATACTTTACTTGCATGTCTGCTCTTCTTATTGATGGCTTGTGGGCTCCTTTTCCCTAACTTGTGTTGGTTGGGAGCTACATTAAAAGATTCACATTGTATTAAATAACGTGTCTTTTCTTTTGGTTCCATAAATGAGAGAAACTTCGTTCCCAAATTCAATATATATTTCCCCGGATTGACTTATTTCCGTGGGGTCTTCCTTTGAGATTTTTCTAATTCTCCGTAAACTTATTCCTATTGAAGGCAATTTAAAATTAATGAAAATTGACTAGTTTTTATCCGAGGACTTCAAGGATATCCATCAAAAATCAAGGGACTAATTTTTTATTCTGAGGAGCAGCCAATTTTTACCACCCCATAAAAATGTACATATTAATGTAGCATCAATCTACATAAGTAAGACAAGGATTCACTATAAACAGTTTTAAGAAATTCTAACCTTCTTTTTTCTGCCCTTGATTTTGAAACTCCCGATATTCCATCTGGATTATCTCTCGATCTTATAAATATTCCCCTATCAAGGCACATCTCAAATTTGAAATTACTTCTGGATTTTGTATTCTTCAAGTTATGGAATTACCCAATGATATCGTGCGCAAGTAAAGAAGGGATACGTCAGTAAAAGAAAAGAACTGTAATCCGATGAGGAAACCAGCTACAAGGCTGAATATTGCTAATTTGGACGAAGCGTACTAGTCTAGAAGGGTGAGATACAGAACGTGAAACATTGAAAGGGACAGTCAGCACTTGAGGAGCAATTTACTAGGAGGAAAGGTGATATATGAAGTGGACTAAAGAACATTTAATTACCATGAATTGTAATTTTAGCGAATGTTGCCCCAAGAGATTTGAGTAGACGAACAAAGTAAAGTTGTTATGAGATGAAGGAAGAACTCTCTCTGTTAACCTCATCTCTACAAGCAATACTTTATCTCTGACTTGGGCATGCTATCATCCGTAACTCTATATACTTTCCTTTCCCCCTCACTTTTAAATACAGTATAGTGTCTCGTCAGATAGGACAATGCGATTAATTGCGTGACATGCAACTGTGACGTGTAATGAAGCTCTAGTGAGCAGGAAGTAATGGCATCTGTGATTGAAGTTGGCTCGGGATTTGGTACAAAGTTAAAGATTAGGTTTAAAGAGAATAATATGTTACAATTCCGGATCAAATCCTCCCTTAATATAGTGCTGAATTGTGCTATTTGAATGTTTTTTTTTTAATTTGAAGAAGTTGAAGGTTTAATTAGTTACTAGCATTGCCACAATCCACGTAAGAACTCAATGATGACAGTCAACTTGACAGTTATGAGGAGTATTCCCATGAAATGGACACACCTGTCCAGTGAATCAATCTTTCAAGTAATGATTCATTACTTAGATTTATGTCTCCAATTCCAATGTACATATACAACGTCAGCACTGTATATAAATTCTACTCCGCTGGCTCTAAATGGCGATAAGTTAAGGGAGCCATAACTATGAGTATCTGCAGTTTTTGTCCGAGAAATGTATTGAGAGGATTTTAGTATCTACTGTATGGGATCCTTGTGTGTATTTTTTTGTTTGACCAAATAATGAGCACGATAGTTTTCCTCTTTTGTCAGTATCATTACTGGCAGGGGCTATCTGTCAAGTATCTCCACTTCAGTGATGGATTGGGAAGGCTTGAACGAAGTCAATCCAACGATACCACTGATTCCCCTAGACATTTTCCCCAGTTCACATTGCACTATAGTGGAGTTGAAATAGTGACAGGAGACTTGAGGAAGTCAGGACGTTAATGTGCAGTGGGATGAGCAAACATGTTGACTGGAACCAGCGTGACGATTCCCCCGTGGTTATGTAATAACAATATACTCAAAATAGGAAACAAACGCTACATTTGTAGCATACATAGGTAATTAGTTTATGTAGACTTACTTGAATGAAAAAGATGGGAGACCCTCGCGTGAACCAAACACTCCTAATGAAATGAAGTTACGAATCGAGAATGAACGTGTGAAGTCATTAGGTGTGCATATATATATACATACAGTATCTATATAAATGGTTGTGTAGATATATAGTCCTTATGTATAGGGAACATCATTTCTGGCTGCACTAATTAAATAAATTATGATACTTGAATGTCGTACTGATGTTTCTACACTGTATCCAAACTAGTTAAATATATACGTAATTATATAAATGTATTTATAATAATACACACATGATAAATGTTATTATATGTACAGTAACTCTGGGTATTTGTCTGTGATGCTGAAGTTGCCAAGTGCCTGTTGTGTCTTGTTTATCTCTCAAACAAACTCGAAAAACTTGGCTTCATATAGTTACAAAATACAAATTACTAGGAGGAAACTTGAATCTTATTTTCTATCATTCATGTGTGTTGGTGAGAAATGCTACTACACACGATCTCTGGAAATCTTCACACAGTCTCTGTCTTCTGTCTCTTATCGTAACCAACTCTCCCTCCACCCCCCCCCCCCCGACCTCACATCTACGAAAGCTAACATAATCACAGGGAGATAGCAAAACGAAAAGTACTTTCACTACAAAATTCTTTTCGCGTTTGACTCTCTGCACACACTCAAGTCTCAAGTGGTTGCTCTTCCCCAGTCCTCTGACATGATGACCATTCCCTGTACTTGCATAATTACCTTCATCTCTTCCTTCCCCTCTTTCAAGTCTTATCATTTTTATTTACTTTTTTCACATTCTCGACCCAAGTCCTACACACAACAAGATATGACTTTATTTGTTGCCCATTTATGTATATTATCCAGTTAATCCAGTGGCAGTCGGAGCAGGGTGACCTTCTGTGCACACTATTTTATTCACTGTTTCCTCTGAGGCTTGCCGTTTAGTCTAGACGTAATTACTCTTTAAATAAGGTCCTCGCAATGAACTTAGCAAGTAAGGGCTCATGTTACTTCCCTGAAATTACCATGGATTGTGTAAGAGGAACGAACTTCACTTGACTGGAGGGAGGTGAAAGTGAATGAGGACAGTTGGCATTCCGGGGTAGGGAAAGTTGTATAGGAATGGTACTACTAGCAAAACAAAATCTGTGTACGACCTCGTTGGAAAAAATTAACCTGTGTAGGAACTCTGTGTAAATCAGGAGATGAATAGGAAATGCTCTGGAGTAAAGTTACCATTGTTATTGTTGTTAGGAAAAGAAATTGTGAACAAAGTGGAGGATGCTACTGTTCCGGAGGCGGAGGTGCTTCTACTTTGCTGGGTAAAAACAGGTGTCTTTCTATTTAGTAGGGCTTGTTCGGAAAGTGACATGTACTCAGGAGTGTGAAAATCTGGAGAGAATAATGAGAGTATTAGCGAGTCCTTTTAGAGCCCTCTTTCACACACTCAAAGTTAGGCTGCACTCTGTGTGGGTAACGGTGAAATTCAGTTAATTCGGGCAGAGTATGTATGTATGTCCGCGCAGTAGGGCACACACACACACACGGAGGTATAATGAACCGGAGATAATTCCCTGTGAATCCGGAATATTGCAATGAGATTGTGAAAGTGCTAACATTTATTGAGATTACAACATGTGTAGTTGCATGTAATGATACAGAATCCTGGCAAGACTACTGAGGTATGTAGCTTTGTACTATTAAAAAAAATACGTCTACAGTTGTCAATACTTTTATAAAAATAGGGGTGTGCTAGGCACATACTGCACTGTGGCAGGTAGTAGATGTACTCTCTCTGTGGATGTTGAAAATATGATAATTATTACAATATTGTTACTGTCGTTTGTCCAGAGCTTTAATTGTTGCTGCCATATCATCAGTGTAATGAGAGCTCTGCTAACGTTAAAAAATCTCGAATCATTTGATATGTTATTCCAATAAGACTGCAAATAAAATATTCAACACACGGAAACAAAAAATGCAAAGTAATGTGAAGCCAAAAGAAGAAAATTTATTCTCTCTATTTTCTAAACGATACTTATATATGGAGAAAACAAAACAAAAATATTGCTGAAACAAGAAGCAGAAACTAAATTGTGAGAGCTTTTTTCTACAAATATAACATTTTATTCCGCAGAAAACGCTTCAAATTCATATTTTACAAGTACTCATTTCTAAAATACTGTAACAGCCCTATTTTAAATACACACACACATACAATCAGGTATTTACAGCTGATTTCCTGTACTGTAAGTCTTTATATATACATAATTACTTATGTTATGTGAACCCAATTACAAATGAAATTACTCAAGAAGTTCCAGTTAGTTATAAATTTCCCGGAAAACTCTTATCTGAATTACAAACTTCTGCTTTAATATTTCTAATTTAAGTAATTTATTCATTCATGTCATTTTTGTATTTACTCTTTTAATTTTAAAATCACAATCGCATTTTTTTGGAAATGCTATTAACTTCGACCAATGCCACTTTATAATATAGGACTTACTGTATTCTACTAATATATGTAAATAGATTTCAGAGATGTTGCAGTACAAGTAAACTTATGATATTTTATGGATGTTTTATGTCAAAATGTGTCAAGTGCAAATTATGCAATTATAGTGTGTAAAAGTGTGAGGGGAAGTTGGAAGGGATTTTCATGGAAGATGTTTAACCTCCATGAATTATCCATGTGTTGTGAAGCCCTGAAAGATCTGCTGCTCTGGAAAAGATTACAATAATGAAATTTTCTGGGGAAAAAATTCATTTGGACTTGAAATTCAAATAATAGGAATACGGATTTCATGGAAATTCCAATCCAACAACCTCTTACGAGCTTGTAAGTTTTATAAGTTAAAAACCGTGTACATACATAAATAATTGCACTCAATGGAACTAAAGTTGAAAGTTTTCAAACTTGACAGTGCAGTGGGTAAGATTGAGGTGAAGATGAAATCCGAGCTGTTTTATAAAAGTAGGTTTTACCTTACAAAACTACTATTAATTCGGACGGGTTTTGTCCTCACTTCGTCTTCTAATATATGTGTTGGATGATGAGACGGGTTTAGTATTTTTGCTGTAGATAATTCATAGTTATTGTCCGAAGGCTAATACTCAGACCCATTTTCAGTCATTTGGGTATAGTACTCGAGGGATGTTTTGAGAATGAAAGAAGTCCTTTCTCCAGTGACAGACAATGTAGCTTGAATTTTAGCAGGATTTCATAACCGTATTACAGATTGATTAAAATATTTTTATATTGAATCCTGAAGAGGAATTTTATGAGCAATTCGGCGATGGGGTGATTACAAAATAAAATTTTAAAAGTTGCTGCAGTTCTGACAAGTACGAAAGTTTGTATGATGCTATTCGAGAGAGAGAGAGAGAATGATGTTTAGGAAGATATACCAAAGATCCCCTCATTGTCACAAGTCAGCCCGAGATGTTCTTTAATGGATGAAATGGGTCTGAAAATTACCATGCAATGTAATTATTTATGGTGCATGCACGCTAAAACAAAGTGAACGTCCTGTAGTAATACTATTAAATTACTGATAAGAAATACTAATGGTATAATTAAGTGGAAATTACATTGGTAAGTAACCGGGCTAAGAATTAAGCCGAAAAGTAATTCAATTGCTACGACAATCTCGTAAAACTGTACATAGTCATGTATGTGTATGACATTTGTATGCATTAAATTATTACACTAAATTTACAATTAATGTGACGTATTTTTAACGCATTTTCGATGCTAATTTTTCGAGTGCAGTCGCAGTGAACAGTCCAAAATACATATTTAAGTGAACAGCTGATAAAAAAAAGTTTCTCATATTTTCCCTGTCCTCAACTCCCAACTTATGTCATTACACTTATCTCTAGAAAATGATCATATCTTGGGAATTTAATTTTCTTCGTTTTCTTAAACGATCTTAGACACTCTCAACTCATTTTTTTTTATCAGTGTGTTATAGTTTCACTTGTAAGGTAATTATATATCTACATATATACTAGGAAAAGTTATTTAGCTTCTTGAGACTTACGAGAACTTTTATCTGTCATCACTTCATTGAAGTAATTTGTCGAAGGTTTCAAGTTTCAAGTAGAAAGCCTGCATTAGAAGTTTAAATGGAGGTTCTTACTTATAATCTAACTTCCCAATGAATTTGAATTCTTAAAAGTTATTTTCGATTCCCATGAGGTAATCCGTAGAGTCAGTAATTTCAAGTATCTAGAATTTCGTATTTAGAAGATTACTATAGTTTTACCTGTCTTACATTTTAATTGGTAACTTCAAGGGGGAAAATCTGAGGAACTTTATGGTACTACATTTTCTCTGTCGGATCCATGTTCACATCTATTGTAAGTAATTAATGGTAGATAATTATAAAGCACAATGTGCGTGCTTTCAATAATACAATATTAGCTAATGTAATGTTTCACTGTACATGAACTAAAGATCGATGTTATTAATTTCAATAAAAATATTGCCTACTGCTGCATAAATTTCCGTACAGTAGTCAGAGTCAGCTTTATTTACTTACTCACTCCAGCTAGAATCAACAGTAGCTGTCAAGAGGTTCATATTTGGATATATTGAGGGCCCCAGGGGTATCCTACAATAAATTCCAATTTTTAAAGTGTGCATTCATATTTCGAACTTAATTTTTCTCAAATTAAACCCCGAAGCAATTTTCAAAAACTTAATTTACAGGGATGCTTGAGAAAGTAAATACAAATCAAATTAATACGAGCAAAGTTTGAGAGGAAAGGATTGAATCGTAAATTACACAATCTGAATTGGAACATAGTTCTACGCATGAAGATTTAGACTCCCCTCCTGAAATTAAATTAGGTTAGAAACGGGTTAGTAGGTCTTGTGAATGAATTTCCTTGTGTGTACATAAAATCTAGATTAATTTTTCCTATCTCATATTCACTCGCTCTGCATCATTGTGCTAACAGCCAAGGAACATATTTCACGAATTCTGTTCAAGGGAGAAGGGAGAGAGAGAGAGAAAGAGAGAGAGCTGGAGAGACGTAGAAGTACCTCCCTTTGGGACAGGGATGGGACAAATTATTATTAAAATATGAAACATCATTATTAGTTTATATTTTCCTAGGAAATACAGTTTTAAGTAATCAAAATGACTGGAGAGTTGATCCAAATGTAATAAAAAACACACTAGTGCCCCATTTATTCTGTAAAGAATAATTTCATAATATATGATTCAGAGCAGCACAAATATGTGAAGAAGGTAAGAGGAGCTCGAAGGACTCAAAATTCCACCAGACCCGGCTCGTCAACCTCCAAATCCTGACGTTTTACCAGCGACGTTAGTACTCCGCTATAAGCAACTAATTGGATTTTCTTACTTGATCTAATTGTGTCTACAAGGAACCAACAAGACCGTCAGTAATGAAATTACTCACAATGTTACTACAGTGCCCACGCATTGCTCCGGGTTACTCAAAATTCAAGACGGTATTTTCTCTGAATTTTATTCATCAACTTATTCCTGAAAATATGGCACACCTGAGCTTTGACTCTTCGTATAGGGGATATTGGGAAGTGAAAATATCTCATTGGAAAGGCCATGACTCACAATTTCCTAAACTTCCGGAAATAATTATCGGAGATACTTTATTTGCGGTTGTCTTTGATTCTATAATTACCTCTAGTAATAAAATGACATTAGTACCGCATGTTTTTGCCTCAAAGCTGGCGAAATGTTTAAAAGCAATCCCATCAAGTTACCTTGTAACAAAAAAAAAATCGTTTCCCTCAGCTATTTTATCCGACCTTATGGAACCGTTCCACGGAAATGACGGTGTGTGTTCATGGACTAAACGGAACATAAAGCATAGGAAGTATTTTCATGTCAGAATCCCATTTAGTTTTGTTTTACAGTGCCTCGGGTTGAAACTCTAAGGAAATGCGTCCTCATTAACACGAACGCATGTTATTAAAATCTGTAGTCAAAATTATTTTTCCCAGCACTATATATGTACCTACACATAAAGTGTACGAACAGTCGTCCAAAGAGCTCTCGTTGAGCTTTCCTCATTTCAAATATCTAATTAATTGAAATGAATTCCAACGGAGAGTGAAGAAATGATTGGGGTAATAGTTGGGGAGATGTAATTTTAAAGTAGTTTTGAAATAATTATTAAGTATTTACGCATAATAAGTTTGAATGGGTCCCATGCAGATTTAATCCAGCTTACCGAAAACGGGGAACGGTCTCATGTTTTAATACCCGCGAGGGTCACATAAAAATAGGAGGTTCAATGACAGAGTTGCATAACTGTTTTACATATGTATGTACCTATATGACTTGACTCTGCCCATTTCCTCAAATTTTCCCTTTCCTTGGGATTTACTTGCCTGGTGATTTTCCAGTGACATAAACACGAGTCAAATTCTGAAGATTTTGGGATACAGTAGACACTATAGCCCTTAAACGATCCAAGGAAACTCATCGGGGCATGAGAAGGAAATTCGTACCATTTCCTTCGGCAATTTTATTTTGCGTTATCTACGACACAATAAGGAAGCATTTTGTCCTAGGATCCCATTATGACATTCTCTGCATCCTTCACATCCTCGAGTCTCAAGGGAACAGTGACAAGAACAGTCTGCTCTAAACACTCATTTATACTTGTAGATTTTTCAATGGTAAATACATTTGTAGAGGTATCACTTTTCAAATATATACATATAGAAAGACATTTGCAAGATGTTCCATGATCATTTCTACTACGGAGGATCATGCCAGGATTTTCTCACTTAACATTACGTCTTTTAATTCTTCGCTTTCACTATATATCTGTATTCCCGCAAGATTACGGGCTATTGAGTGCTCATACTGTGTATAGAAAAATAGAAAGTATAACTAAAATAATTATTTTACATAATTATATATATAGATATGTATTTGTAGATATATAAGCTCCCACTTCAAAATAGGCTTACCTTCTTTCTCACTACAAGAGTAAATAGGTAATGCATAATTAAACACCGAACCATCCTGACACCTGAGACAAGTTTGCCTGTTGAGAAGAAGATACATATTTTAATTTTGAGTAGATTCTGTCGACTCATTTTTTAAAGACAATTTTTTAGTTCCTATAAATTATTTATAGAACTAATTTAATTTGCCAAGCGAAGCTCTAACCTTGTATTTACTGGTTCGATCGATTCATTTAGTTACTGAAGCCTCTTGAATAACACTCTAACTGACGCAAACCATTTGCTCTGAAATGGAGTCTAGAAAGATGTAAAACAAAATAACTAAATAGAAATCACAAAAGCACGGAGAGCTGTTCATTTTGTTACACTGTTAGTCTTACCAGCAAAAATAGAATTCAGCATGATGGTTGACAATGAGAATACCAGCCGAGTGGCCTTGTTGATTCCGTTACTTTTTTTTTCTGAGATTCAATTGGTAACTTTCTCATATTGAATTCACATGATTATTCTGCAGTGTCAGCAGCTGTTCTCATATTTTTCATAATTATTACTGAAGTGTTATCCATGTGTTCCCAGGTTGGTCAGAGTCGAAGTTGGTGGATATTTTTGGTTTCTTAAAATAATTGACGTTTATGTCATTTATGGTAATTATTATTATTATACGAATTATATTATATTATAAAATAATTATTATTGTATCTTTGACTGACAATTGTTCTACAATCATTTTGGATATCGTCGCTGAAGAGGCAAAATTGAATACATGCATTTTCGATTAAAATCAAAATGGTCTACATGCAGTTTTACTAAATGCAAAATGGAATAGATGCATTAAGTTTTAAAAGCAATATGGTATATGAAATATACAATGAAAGTATACACGCATGTAGACCATTTTGCTTTTAGTGAAAACTGCATGTAGTTCATTTTGCTTTTAGGAAAGCTTGCAACTATTCCGTTTTGCCTTTAAGGAAAACGGCATGTAGACCATTTTGCTTGTAGTCGAAATTGCACTTAGTCCATTTTGCCTCTTCAGCGACGATATACTTCTAACTGACTATGATTAATTTATTCTCAAACGATTTTGAACCTATAGCTCATTGGGACTCCAACATAGGCTCCAACTAATAGCTGCAATTTATATGACCAGGTGAGAGTTGCAATATACATCCATTGAAATAGCCAGGAATCCTGAACATTTAAGTACGTAGGTGAATCATGACACATTTCATTGTGACTAGAGCATGGAGGGGAACGTTCTATTATTATAATATCTTTCGAATGTCACCGTTGAAAGAAATATCTGCCTTTGTTTTGTTCCTGCATACACCATAGTCGTAAAAATACCTCCTATATATATATGTATATATATATATATATATACATGAGATAATAGATGTGAGGTGAAGTGAACCTCACGGTCTATTTCGATTTTCAGCTATTGATTACATCAGCATCCCCTACTTCTTGTATAATTAATCATACAAGACCCTAGCTTCTCTTAGATATATAGAATTACAGCAGGAGAATTGTTTTATGCATCTTCCAGGGAATCAATTGTTTTTGATTTATTACAAGCAGTTACACACTATCTTTCATTAATTGCTCAGGCCAGTCCTTGGGATCCTCATCCAATAACCACGGAAATGCTGGATAGCTGGTGTGCTACATCGTGTAATATAAATCAAAGCCTGTGGGGGTTTCTTAGTTACCTATACAACATGAGAGCTGTTGTTTTCTAAAAATTTTGTCTCTGGGCTGAGTTATTATTTTCGATAGGATCTACCTTCCCTACAGAAAAGGATATATCCACAAGAGCTATATAGCTACCCGAAAAACTTGGAAATCAGCTCTATGCAAAAGTCTCGACGGTGAAATATTACAGACGTTTATGCTATAAATAGGGCTGTTATTATTATCTTTTTTAAAAAATTGGCGTTGCATTGTTTCCTCCCGAGTTTCTCACTTCACCCGTGGTCCCATCCATTTATCCATTCACCCATTCCTATTCCATATAGTCATACATATACAGAATGGCAAAACCACAACAAAGGGAACATGACATTTCCACCACATAAAAATATGAACTAAAAGATTTTTTTTATCTCCAACATTATACCTCCACATATATATAATTATAAATATAATATGTATACATATAATATATATACACTATTACATACACATATAATAGCCTCCTATAGGAACTCCCAGGACTTTTGCTCCCATAGCTCCATAAATCTTCCGGTTCATTATCTTCCAATTAGCAACTAAACGAAGGAATAAATTGTACTTACATCCATCCACAATTAATTACTAAATATAATACTACAAAGTCAAAAATTACCACTACATTTAATGTACAAAATACGCTCAAATCAGTAAACAAGTAATACATATTAAATTAAATAACAATTCCCTACACTATTAAATTATGATTACATCACCATTAATTGTTCCCTAAAATCGTCCTGCTGCTGTATCACAGTGCCCCAAGAATAATAAATACTCCCAAATTAATCTTAATTAGTACACACATTGCGTGTGAGCAGAATCTCCCAAAAGAATTATTACAAATCCCTGAAGGTCTTGAATTTCTCATCGCTGATGATACGTGCTGATGAAACTATACAGTCCTACAGGTATCGAAGGCAAGGTTTTATTTCGAAAAACCAAGTTGTCCTTCCATCCCCATAAAAATCCACGCTTAAAAACTGGATTTTAAATGCTCAAGTAAAAGTTTTTCCAAATGGCCCTGACAGAGTTCCTCTCGAACCTTGTAGAGCCACATAATTCCCTACAGGACTCAAATATTGAGAATTAAGTGGATAAAGTCATTCCATATTATTTCCCATTATATTGGCATCATTCATGGCAGGGGCTGTGATAATAAGAATTAAACAAAAAGAACTTGTACAATATTACTGTGGAATAATAAAATCCTGGGAATGATGTGTAAATGTACATGAATCATGGCATCATCACACGCTGGAATAATAACACAATAATTATGTAAACTTCCCCGTGGGATGTGAAGAATATATATACAGTCATGTCCATTTTTATTTTTTTACTTCATACTAAAAACCTGAAGGAAAAAAATTCACAACGTTGCAGAGAGTAGAGCCGGTTTACTAACATGGATTGAGAGATTGCATTAAATAGCGTAAGCGTAAAGAGCCATCTGAAAGCTCATGTCAACGTTGGACTTGCATTGCGCGGAAATTGATCCGTATTCTGGTTGCGGGAATTTTAGCTTCAAAACTTGAGCTTTGTAATGCGACTTGTTTGTATGTGACTGACTATGCAGGCTTATGATGGAGCATAGGATGTTAGAAAAAAAAGTTTTGTAGTGTACTTACTTTTATAGAACCCATTTAGAGACAGACTTAGTGAGGGTTTGGACTACATTATTTTATTATTATTATTATCTTGGCCTCGCTCTGCTCCTTAGCATCTAAATTTAATTAATTCTCAACAAAATGACGTCCGCAACCCCATCCCCAAAATCACCGGAGGTTTCGGAAAAAAGTAAGAAGTACGATCGTCAGCTAAGGTGAGTCCACATTATTTTTAGGGAATGACAAGCACTTGTTGCTATTGACACTTGGAAATAATGAGGGATTTAGACGGACTTTATTATTAATTATTATCAATCGGAATTTCTTACTTATCTGTATCTATGGATGTGGTTCCAGGTTATGGGGAGACCACGGTCAGTACAAACTGGAGTCCAGCCATGTGTGCTTGATCAATGCAAATGCTACGGGGACGGAGATCTTGAAGTCCTTGGTCCTCCCGGGTTGTGGGAGATTCACGATTATTGATAGTAAAGAAGTGACGGAGGAGGACGTGGGGAACAAGTAATTCAAGATTTTTATGGGATGATTGATAAAAATGGGGCTTGGTTGGGTTAAACCAACTGGGTTGGTGGATTAGGTTGTTGTTTTTTGGAGTAGTGATTGTAGTTTGTAAATTTTGGAAGTAATTAACAACATTCGGGGTGATTATAAGAGTTGTGGTGTTTAAAAAATTGATGAGGGATTTATTTATGGGGATGGGATGGTGTTGTTGATAAGAGTTGGTTGTAGTTTCTTTTTAGAGCTGTCACATGTGGGGCAAAACCGAGGGGAATGTGCAAAGACGCTGTTGTGTGAGATGAACTTGGACGTGAGTGGGGAAGCGGTCATTGATGATTTGGAGGAGCATTTGTCGGTTCATAAGAATTCCAAATTTTTTGACAGATTCTCGGTGGTGATAGCGTCCGAACTGAGTGATAAGTATGTTGAGGGGGTAGATTTTGGGCTTGGGGGGGGGGTGAACTTGGGATTGGGGAAGTTAATGTTGGGGCTGTTTTCTTTTTAGGACATTGAAACTCTTGTCACGAACTTTGTGGGAGAAGCCGGGGAAGAGCATTCCGTTGATTTATTGCCATTGCATTGGATTCATCGGATGGATTCGAGTTCAGTTAAAAGAGCATACGGTCATTGAGTCACATCCGGACAGTGTCATTGATGACCTTAGACTGGACCGTCCTTTCCCGGAAATGGTGGAGTATTTTGATAGCATCAGTTTGAGTAGCAGGGAAGACATTGTTAAAACGCCTTGGTTAATCGTGTTCCACAGGATACTAGAACAATATGTTAAGTCACATTTATTACGAGAAGATAGTATGAATTGTGTAAATAAGGAAAATCCTCACCATTTAAACACTCAGCAGAAGAGAGCATTCAAGGAATATCTGGAGAAAGGTGAAACTAATATTTTCGTTTTGAAGACAATTTTAATGCACTGTTTTCTTATATCCTTCCTCATAAACTTGTTTGGAAAATTGTGTATTTGAAAGCTAAATGTGAAGGTGATTGTGTTAAATCTCGTACAGAACTGAGAACAATGGGTTTGCACGAGGGAGATGATGTTTTTGCAGAGTCAATGAAAGCAGTAAATACCGCATTAACTCCCACTACTATCCCTTGGCAAGTTCAAGAAATATTGAACGATAAAAAAGTTACAGATCCTGAGGTAACGAGCCGGTTATTTTGCTACAGTTAACAGTGTTACTTGTTTGGTCAAATGATTTTCGAGTAATTAATTAAATAATCTTCGCAGAACTCTCAGTTCTGGATTATGTGTGCAGCTTTAAAGGCATTCATCAGTGAAAATAATGGCCTTCTCCCAGTTCGAGGTGTCCTCCCTGATATGACGGCTGAATCTGCTAAGTATATAGGTTTACAAAACGTGTAAGTTGTTGAATGCATTTCGTAGTTATGTGCGGCTTAATTTGTTTTGGCGGTTTGTATTATTATTTGTACATAATATGTACTAGCTACCGTGATAAAGCTAAGCGAGATGCAGAGGATGTATACAACAGATGTCAATCAATCATGGAAGAATCAGGAAATAGTCCAATCACCCTAAAGCCTGAAGATGTTCGGCTCTTTTGTAAAGAAAGTTGCAACCTGAAACTTATTAGGGGTCAGCCAATCTTTGAAGAGCTAGAAACGTGTCCTTCTTCTATTGTCAACGAAATAGGTGATTATAATATTTATAAGTTTTAGCACTTTGAAATCTGAAGCGGTGTTAAATATACATTGTATTTTGCTATTGTTTAGCGCAAAACCAGGAAAGTCCGAACCCTGATTGCATGTTCTACGTAATGATGCGCGCTGCTCTACGATATTACTCAGAATTTAATTTTTACCCTGGTGCCTCAGACCCTGAGCAAGATATTACCGAGTTCAAGGTATAAAGGAAAATTAAAGATGCTGCTAGATTGCGTCAAAGGTTTTTCATTTTTTCCTTTAACTTAGGCCTGCGTTTCTCGGCTGCTTGCTGAGTGGAATTGCAATGTGAATGGAAATGCGGATTACATTCAAGAAATTTGTCGGTACGGTGGCTCTGAAATTCCGTCAGTTGCGGCCTTTGTAGGTAAGAATATTTGCCATAACAGGAACTCGATAACCTTTTAGCTTTGCATTATTTGGCTTGTAACATTTATTTACTAATTTGATTTGGTACATCTAAAGTGCATTCCCCTGTTTTGTACTTTCGGTTTGAAATAACTTTTGTAACGTAGGTGGATGCGTGGCGCAAGAAGCAATCAAGATAATCACAGGGCAATACACACCACTCAACAACACTTTAATTTACAACGCTGTGGACTGCAGCACAACATCGTTTAATTTACCAACAGATTGAACGCACACGAAACCCATTTCTGACTTGGTAGTAGTTTGGAGTCAAGTCTTCACTGTTCACCTGGGTCTAAGATTCTGAAATTAGAACAATGCAGTTCTTGTTCTTTGATATTATTATTTCTGTCAAAGTTTTCCACGTTGTAATATGATTGTTCTTGAAAATCATCGTACTTAGAGTAACCTTTGAAGAATTCGCGACAAATTGTTTCTTTGTCAGCTTTAATAATTTGCATAAAACGAAGATGTTTTGCCTGGTCATACGGGAAAAATGAATTAAAAAGAAAAATCCATCATTATTAATTTATGCCCGAATTTTTTTCTGTGGATATTTTATTACATGCTGATCGCATTCATTGAATCCAAAGGAATCATCTCTGAGTAGTACATGTATCATTATCATATACATTATATATTTTATCAATAATTCAATTAATAGAGTGCAGTGATGATTTTGCTTGTCCTTCGGCATACAGCAACAAACAACATTAGTTTTTCTCAAGAAATGCTACATAATACAGAATATTCATAATACAAGTAATTGAACGCAGAAACAAGAAGTCCTATTAACTACATTTAAACCTCTATTTAACGCTTAATTACAACTATTTAATTATGTACACAGAATGTAGTACGCTGCTAAACTTAAATAACTAGGAATCTGTGTGTTCACAACTCTTCATTAATAATTAATACAATGTCTTTACTTCTATAACTCACAAATTATGTATTAAACGAACGCCGTCTTCTTCCGGAAAATTACTAATGAAGAGTACTTAATAAAATTCCGAGGATAATAACAGAAAACGACACAAATTTACCCAATTTTTACCTCAATAACGAATAATTGATCCGGCGATTAAAATTTTATAACTCTTTATCCATTTTGTGTTTGGCCAACGGCTCCTACAACCATTACCGTAATGCTTATTACTGATAACACCGTAAAGGAGGGCACAAGGTTCTCTTTACCTCTTCACATCCAATGTCAGGTAGTCTAAGTAACTAAGAAACTTTTACACGTTCCAATCACCTTCTCACCATTTTGCTAGTCTCAACAATACTTAACTCGTAAATCCATCTTCCTCAGTATAAGGAGCAAGTATTTGCCATAACTTTAAGTAATCCAAATTGACAGCACAAATCCCACAAAAATTAAATACTATACGGATCAAAGACATGGCCACAATGGAGCACGAAAGGTACCTGACATCAGGCCAGAAGCGATAGGGAACCCAATACCACCGGATAAAGTAATGTAAAGTATCAAGTATCAATGGATAATCTTTACGTACATTACAATAATTGTTACTGCAACTGACGTACTTGTTTCTTATCTATAGCTCGACTAATATGTAAATGTCATTAATACAGCAACTTTAATTTATAGCATTCAAGGTATATTGCAGCTTGACAATTCTGTGAATTACTCATTCTCTGGTACTTCTTGTTACCATTGAGTGTTTACGCACGTGTGTAGGGATTTATATGTAGTTAAGGGATGGGTGTTTTATAGTAACGTCTTTAGCAATAATTTTTCATTTCAATGGATAATGTTTAACAGAATATGATTACACAATATTTTTTAAAGTTAAATTGTATGTAGATTGTGAATAAATGATGAATTAGAGAACAAATTTCCCCAACACGAGACCGACCAGAGCAGCAGCGATGGCAAACACGATGAATAGCATCGGGTATGTTGGTGGACTTGCATTTCCCATAGCGACCATATTTCCACCAGAATTTTGGGACTTTAACTGCCGGGTTAGTTCGTCGATTTTGTCCTACAAACACAAATAAACGCTCTCTCATCAATAAAAACTCGCCAATAGAAAGGTAATATATAAGCAGAAAGAAAGTGACATGTTTGTCAGAAATTGTCCTTCACTGTTTCGAGTAAAAATCTTTAGAAGAGGCCGACGGTAAGTACGTACTTTAAGTTGTGAATTTAGTTGTTTTAATTGAACGACTTCTGGACTCATTCTGGCAGAGCCGTCAGTGACACGTCCTTCATCCACATAAGCCTGAGGAATTTAAGTTAGATGGTTTCCATTAATTGTGTCATGCCGTAAACGCAGTCGAACGTTACTAACTAAGCTTTCACTCAAAAATTACGCGTTTTTCTAAAGATTTCTAAAACTAATTACAAGAGTCAAGAAGACAAAAGATTACAGCAGCAGGGCGCAAATAGAATAAATACCTTTTGTGGTTTTGAAACTTCTTCATGCTTTTCACGAGTGACTACCTTCCGAATTTCTTCCTGGACGGCATTAAGGTCATTTTGACTGGCTGCGTCCACAGGTAACTCGAATGAACATCTGAGCTTGGTGTCCATAAGCTTAGACGAATCAACATCCTTCCACTATACATAAATACAAGTTTATGGTCCAACTTTCAACTGCCTACTTATATCTTTTTATATACCTAGAACTAGAATGAAGCTTGTAATAAGAAACTCATTGTTTAATTCTTAAACGTCTGCAGATATGTAGAATAGAAAGCATGGCATAGAATACACATCTACAGACTTCGGAATTTTACAACTCATCTAACTTGTAAAAAATTTCCTACACCCTAAAAATTCGTCAAACTTACCAGCTGGTCCATGTTAATTTCGCCATCAGGTGCAAAAATGGCTTGGACCATAAATTTATGCTTGTTAGCCGTAGGTTCTAGTTCACACGGCTGAAAAACGACTGAAAAGATAAAAAAAAGCACGGGTTCAATAAAAACGGCTCTCTAAAGATATTTCACAATTCAATCATCCTAACTTCCATCCAAGTACAGTTATGACGAGTGAAAACGTGAAACAACTTCTTGCCATAACTCTATGTTGAAAGATACGATACCAAACATTCTTGAGTTTTTAGAGGAACTCGTTGATAATTCGAGAGGACTCATTGGAAAGTTCACTCAACAACGAAGCTACCCGGAACTCTGGCTATTGCATCATACGTTTGCTGACAACATCCAGAGACATCGTTTCATTGACACTTGAAATTTTAAAAAGCTGTTAATAATTTGACTTATCGAGATAGAGTGCGTGAAGTGCATGTAAGATATTCCCACAGAATATTCAGGTTGCTCTCCTTGTTAATAAAATATTACTATTTTACTGATGTTTAACTCATACAAATATTAATTAATCATTCTCAAGGTAACACACTGCCGACTACCTTTTTTATAACTTGATCAGACAAGTTTGTTAGTTTTTCCGCAGGTAACACTTTCTTCAATGAGAAGCATATATAATGAGAAACACTGAGTGTCAGCAATGTTCGACGTGAGAAATTCAAG
This sequence comes from Allacma fusca, assembly GCA_947179485.1. Lineage (NCBI taxonomy): Eukaryota > Metazoa > Arthropoda > Collembola > Symphypleona > Sminthuridae > Allacma > Allacma fusca. Next base: position 13,308,529 of record OX359250.1, read on the forward strand.
CGAAAACATTGAAAGTGAATTATGCTTATAATGATTAGACTAATAATAACACAGGCATTATCATTAAGAGCATACAAATACCTGCTATGCCCAAACTTGCTCCAGGCTCCAGTAGACCCGAATTCGGCCTTACGCAGTATCTTTTAGGAGCTGTAGTTTTGATTTTAAAACAAATACGCTTATCCGATGGGTTTGTCAGTTTCAACATCGATGTTGTAGGTGTAGTGAACGGACCTAAAATTGAAATTAAAGTGTGTATTTAAATTACCTCCTTCGCACAGCCATCATCATTAGTACATCATTACTCAAGCCACACTTTATTGGGTTGAGAACGAACCCCAAGTTGGCTCATGTATCACCAAGAACAGATGCAAGTTTACTGCATCTGTGCTGTAGAAGTCTTCCTGCACTCTTAAGCTGAGAGTCTCAACTACGCTAACATCGGATAAACTAATCCATTAAATTATTTACGATGGAATCGTCCCAAAATTACACCTCATTCTAAATATTACAAAACATGTGACACTCGACAAAATAGATCTACCCTATCCTAACCGACACATTTCCAACACGAGAGCATCTGTAGGTAAACAGTCTCCGCACACCTCTGCGAATAAACATTAATCCCGAAATAAACTAATATTTTCTGGTAACACGATCAAGCCCATTCATCAGTCCTCCCCATTTCACCATAATTGTTGCATATGGACTTCTAATACCCTTTATCCTTATCACCATGTCATACCCTAAAATTATTAAATTATCGTAACCCATTTATTCCTTCCTTCCTTAAATCCTCAGGATATATTTTCCATACACATCACATTTATTACTACCCCATCAGTAAAAATAAAACCTCAAACAATGCCTCCCACCAAAAACTAACTACTGCCTTTCATAATAGCCTTCCTGACATTTCCAAACGTCCTTGATAAAAATCTCTATTATTTAGACGACAAAAACCTTCCAGCCCTGTCCACTGACAATGACTAAACATGTTCGCAGTAATTTCATAACTGGGACTCCATGACCATTGCATCACCACATACATAGTGGAACATCTACGAATTCCGTCCCATCTCCATGACGTAAATGACAGATCTAAGATGAGTTCATTAATTCTACGCTATACCTACCCACATAATAATAATATATACTAACCCGTCCCATTTCCTCACACACATCACATCTCCAAAACAAAAAAAAAACACGAAAAAAAAATCCAACTCCTTCAATACTTCAATACGGTCCCCCCATGAAAAAAAAACTATTTTCCTTATCTATGACGGAGTCCTCATTCCTAAATGATTCATACGAGTGAAAATGTAAAACTGACCTTTGAATTTGAGCTCATGCTCCGGGTCTATCCGTAAAATTTGTTCGGGCATTTTTGTCTCCACACTCCGGTACAGATGAAGATTCCCCGAAAAAAAAGACGATTAGAAACTCGTTACTCCGAACTTGATCCGTATGAGGGGAAACACCGCAGACACACAAGACGATCTGTTCAACTCCCGACGATCAACCAGATGATAATCAGATCCAGGAATACACACTGTAAATGCAACCAAAAAGCACAACTCCAATGAAACTCACTTTACTTCTCTGCAGATATAATTCTATATGACGAGGAATCCTTCAAGTCAAATTTCAAAAGAATACGTGTACTTAGCGATTAGAAGAACAGAAGTAGCTGGCAGTCGAGTTTGAGAACTCATCGGCTCTTACCAAATCACAACTCCTCGTACATACAAAATATATATATATATATATATATATAAAAAAAATATAAAAAAATCCCATATATACGTATACAACAGAACCAACGACAATCATCAGCCAACACTTAAAACAGATATTTAAACTAAAGGAAAATTATATTCCATATATACCTTTGCCACCACCACCACCACCAACAAACCATTCACTCTTTCGAACCTTCCTATTAAAAATCAGAAGCTACTTTCCAATCCTCGCATGTACGAATATTATTACGACAACGTCTCTCTAAAACCCCTACAACTATTTCCAAAGATACTTGTTTATTACAATACCTGCTGCCTCTCTATAAACTTCTGGATCAAAAAAAAAATTACATATACCTTCACTCCTTTTTAAACGCTATTAGTTTTTAAACTCCTGCTGCTGTTGGCAGATCCCAAGAAGTATAAGCAAGTCGGATTTTGCACCAGTTTCCTTTCCTTTAGTCCTACTCTCTCTCTATAATCTCTCCGTATACGTCGGCCTATAGTGGCAGTTAGCCAGAGCTCCACGCACAGCAGCACTCGTCTTTCAATTTCTCCCAAAAGTCCCAGCCTCATATACTACACCGCACACACAACACACTCAGTCAACGTTTCCCAATCATATTAGCACACAGCTCATGTGTGTACATACTCTTCATAGCCACTATGCCACTGCTCCCCTCTTCCCTATATACACATGCACAGTGTGTACACTCCGTACACACACACACGACACACACTCCGAGGACTGTCCACAAATACCACTTGAATGCCTTCCAACCGTACTGAGGGTATGGAGGACTTAAAAACCCTTTGAGGCAGGTGTAGCTGTAACGGGCCTCTTCCCCTCCCTTGACCTATACCTCCCGCCTCAAAACGTATAGGATGGACTGGCGCTGGGGATGTACAGACCCCGTATCAATACAGCACTGACTATTTGGCGATAGCACATACGGTGGTTAACTATATACGAGTGTACTGTGTGAATGCTATATCTCTGGGATGTGTATATATCCATGCCGGCCTTGTCCTTCCAAATTATCATTCCTTACACACGGACCAGTGTGTGTCAGAGGAGGACTTCCGCATGTGTGTCCATTATGTTTTTTTTTATTGGAACTGTCCAGAAGAGCAGGACCTTCTAGTGTCAGTTTCGAGATTTTTGAGGGGTTTCTTCTTTCCTTTGGAGTAAATTTTGTAATGGTGGGATTTTAGAAGAGTCAGTGATTGCATTTGGAAGTAAATTAGGATTATTTGAGTAGGACTTGAAGTGTATATGGGGTTAGTTATATTTGAGGGATCAAACTGAGAGATAATTTGAGCCCTGGAACTGGTACATATCCATGTATAGTATAATTTTTAATTTTGGAAATTAGGAATAAGAAACGGGTTTTTTAAAGGATAGTTTCTAAATTCCATTTAGATAAATTAAATTGTATTATTGCTGTAATTATTAAAGTACTGAATGATTATAATAGTAAAATTTAAGGGTAAACGTCATGATATTTACGTAAATCTAGTGAATCTAGAAAATGGGCCTAGTTTCATGGGATACTTGTAAGCAGGCTCGAACGAAAGGTGCTGGAGGTGATTTAGTATTTGGAACAAGAAGCGTAACAGATCTCGGGATGAGGGTTAAAGGGAAGGATTAGATTTCATGGAATATGTAAATTAAAAAATAAATTATCGCTGTATCAGAAAGCATTTTGACTACAGCCGTGTCCTCCTGATGTCCTGCAGAGCAGTGCCTCTACTGGAATCATTGAAGGATGGTAAAGGCTGGAAAAGTGAAATACACACATGTACTATGTACATGTACCACTCCCCCTATTACACTCTCACATGAGAGTTTGGGCTTGAGCTTTTGTATTAACGATTACCTCTAGATACATACTTCCTTCTGTTCTCACTATATAAGAGTGTCTTTTTATTCTGGGAGTTTATTCTGCTACTCTGCACCTATCTATACATACAGTAGGCTTACATAAAATGCATCCACTCAAAAGTCCAGCAGTATACTGAAGGATACTTAATATGGACGGCACTCCCATTGAATTCAATGCAGATCTGCAGAAGAGGAAATTGTATAATCGTCAAAGCCAAAGAAGTTTTATCTGCCACTTCCATGTGCTACATATTTCGTAGAAATCTTGATAAAAGAACCAGTTCTCTTAGATGATTACCTATATATATGTGAACTATTGTTGATGGTATCGCTACCAGAAATTCCTCAATGCAGTTCAGTTCCTTCGTTGTTTTACTGTAAGGGTTCATGCCTCAATTTCCATCCTTAACACTGAAGCATCTGGATTCATTTAAATTCTTCTTAATTAGAAAATTACCCCGAAACGTTTTGTACCGGTCTGATTATTACACACAGGGTACGCCCAAAAAATCAAATCCCCCACTTTTAGCCCACATAAGAGATCCTCAATCTTCCCAAAATACAGATTTCATCAAATCTGGCTCATTGTCCACGAAAATTAATGGGGTTACAGGGGCAAATAATTACAAATAAATTTTTAAAAATCTTGAAAGGCTTCTACTAGAAAATTGAGGGGAATTGAATATTTGATGTCCCTTATAGGGGCTAGAAGGTATGCAAATGTTTTATGACATTCTAGAATTAAATTTCATTAAAATAGAGCCTCTAGGAAAATTAAAGAGCCTGAAAGAATCATCTCATAATTTGTTCGCGCCTCACTTAAGTCGTTAAGCCAATGTTGAGAGATCCTCATCTCTTCAGGAAATGTGACTAACTCTAAAGGAAAAAGCAATATACTGCAATAATATCCAGGATGATTACTGATTTATTGACACTCAAATAATTACGTGTTCCAAAGTCCCTTACTCATACCGTCTATTAATGTGTCAATAACGAATAGACACTTCATAATATTTTTTTAACGTAAGTTCCAATCATTGTTTCATAATAATTCAATATTAATGGATAGTTTAATTGAGCTTCTCAAAATGGAATTTAACCCTTGAATCCAGACTATACTAGTTTGCTATATAATAAGATCCGAATTCCTATTGAATCTATCTCTAGTAACTAGTAAATATGACTCATTAAATTAAAGGAGTCATAATGTCTCAAAGTGCCCCGAACCAATACAATTTAAAAAGGAATCATTATTACACGACAATAATTTGTCGTTCTTCTTACCGCCTTTGAATCCAAATCTTTAGGTGTTATTTTGTGGAACAATGCTATAAAAAACATCCACTCTTATTTATACTTATAAGAAAGACAATTAAAATCAAAGGATAAATACTCTCCTCCCTGAAGCTCCAGGAGGAAGATTTAGTGTGGAGTAATTGGTTGGGATTGGTGTAAGCTAGTATTTGGATGAGCCTTGAGGAATTGCATTGGGTTCTGTTTAATGCATACGTAATATCTGTTGCGCTTGAAGGCTTGAATTAAGCACTGGTTAATATAGGTGCGGACGCAGAGCGCCCTCACCTCCTGAGGATTTATGGTAAACTATTAGAAAAAAATATTCCAGGAAGGTTCGAATAGTGGAAATTGGTTCGTTGATTTTGTGAACAGAGTAAATTAAAAATTTTGGGGAGTTAAAATTTAGAATTATCAGAAGTTACTATCATGGGAGGTCATCACCATGTTCACGTTCCAAAACTTCCCGACTATAGGTCATACAAAGTAGAGGATATTCCTCAGTTGGTTAAAAATAAGGAGAATCTAGCCAAATTAGGATTAAAGGATCCCTGGGCAAGGTAATAAAAATTTGTGTTAAGTATATAATTGTTCAAATATTTTTGAAATTTAATTTAATGGGCATGCCGTGGCATATTGTGTGATTCGAATCTTAATTTCAAATTGGGGGAGGTAATAATGGGGCTAATATTTGGAGATTTAAATTTTGGGTTTGTTTTGAATAGAAATGAAGTCTGGAGATTCGCTTTTCTAAACAGAAATACCACTTGGGGAATTTTTTGCGACACTGCTGGACGAGGATTTAAGACCGGTTGGGCATTAGGTGCATTAACTGCCCTTGGAGGTTACCTCTGGGATCGTCATAATGGTCACGGACACGGACATGGTCATGGAGATGATAGTGGACATGGGCATGGACATTAGAGTTATAAATATTTAATAAAACCCATGATCATGGAATGTAACTTTTCAACTCGGGATTTGTCGGATTGTACGGATTTCGCTAGCTGTGTCGTAGTAATTTAAAAGAGATGTACACACTAATTATCGTTGATGTACTACGATAGTAGAACAATTGTAAATAAAATTACTAAATAGTGTCCATCAAAAGGGACTATAGGAGGCTTTTATTACCTGATATTTGTATATGTCCTCACAACTGCACGAAGGAGCCAGATGTTGTGATGCGGATTTGGGAAATAATTGGGGAAGATAAATTTGTTGCTTGCAATTAGCTGTATTTTTATAAGATTGGTCACTATGAGCATTCAAATTTTGACTGGTAGTCAGTAAAACTTGCTGTTTCCGATTAGGTAAAAATACTTCAATTATGAATTCAGTTTGAGTTACTTGTGATATTTTGTAATATATCGAAATCAGTTAGTGGCCTGATTGTCTTAAGTCTGAAGCTTCACAATGTTTCGTTACATGGTTTCTACTACTTTTTCTCCGGATAACTAGGTCGGATTATTTGTTGGTTGAGAACCCAGGGGTATTTTTGAGGCGTAACATTATATGTGCATGTAATTTCAGGCTGGTGATGAGCTTACTGGCAGAAATCAATAAGGAATGGACAATGCATGATATATTTTGGGCAACGAAGCACGACAAGACGGTGGTATGGTTATATGATGTACGTATGCAGTTTACATAGGTGTGAACATTGAGTATCAATGGAATTATTTATTAGTTCTTGAAAATGAACAAACTTGCAATATATAACTCCAACTCCATTACAAGAATGTAAGATTGCCTGAACTTTTGTATTGCGTTGATTGTCATTTTGAATTGATACCATTATAGTATACTAAGCTAATGCTACTTAATTCGTACGAATTTCACATTATTTTACCATTTTAAGCTTAAAGATACCACTACAATCTCCTAGACGAATTTCAACAACTGTTGAGCCTACGAAGAATACTGTCTTACACATTAGTAGTAGTAGTAACTAACTATCCACTCTACCGCTACCGTTACCAATTGGTTTGTTTTCGTGAGTGTTGAAATCGTATCCTGAATGGTAACAATTTGGAGCGATTCATCGTTAGAGCTTTGTTATTATTTGAGGAACAAACTTGGCAGTAACTTGTAATAGTGAGGTCATACATTAAAAAATGAGAAAGTATTTATGACAGACACAGTATGATCTCAAAAACGGTGGAATTACTTATTTTGGAAACCCTGGAATTTCTTAAAAGCTACAGTTAAACATTAATTCTACTAGCTGTCATTGCATCAATTCAGAGTAAGTACCTCCTATACAGTGCGCTCTGAGAAAATCAGTGACAAGAAAAAAAGGAGTCACTCTTCCATTTAGTTAATTTCCTTCTATCCTTCTTTCCAAAAGAATGCTAAATCTAACAGACTCTGCCACAAATAGTGCGATAAAGGAATAAAAAGCACAGATTAAACGTAATTCAACATATGTATATTATATATAATTATATATTCTCGATATTTACAAAAATTAAATTGCAGCAATTGTTTAATTAATTCTCCTGAACTCTGTAACAAGCAAACGTCGCTCATGATCGTTTTAATACAATACAGAAGTCGTCAATGTCATACAAATAGTTTGGTTTTCATACATTCGCTCATACCATTCTGTATAACATAAAATAATCAAAATAAAAACATAAATTGAGTAGTAAGGGGTACATAAACGGTTAATCTACAGATGTGACACTGTGCTACTAACTTCCGCCACCATTTCTTCGGCAATGGTCTTCTTCCTCTGCTTTCTTGGAACACGTGAATGGAAGAAATCAGCTGGATTATCCACAATACGACCAACTTGAAAATACTTAGGTCGAGTGGGTAAACTATTACGTTTATAAAATCTCTTTGTATCTAAAGCTGCTCGAAATTGTAACGCATCAAGATCATTTTTTCTATCCTGATTCATTTCAGCTGCAGGTAAATTGAACCACTCCGGACCTTTAGTTTTTTCTCGCTCATCCTTCTTCATTTTCTTAAGCTTTCTTTTCCCCACAGTTTCTGAGGGCTCAATTGGACCCGAACTATTTAATAGAGATAATTTAGAGGATTCTAAATTGACACTGGAACTAGACGAAGGGAAATTTAATGTCACAGGGAAAGATGGCAGTGAACTTTTCCTTCTTGAATTATTGCTATTACTTGATGTCGAAAAACTTTGGCCCCATCGTTTGTCACTACCACAGTTGAAGTTGAACTTTTTTAATTGCTGGGCTTCGGGCGAACCTAAGAACAATCAACCCATCATTTATACCCAATGTTCACAACACAACGCCTTATTAATTCATAATATTCATCAGGAGCAAGAAGTAGCCCCACGAGCAATTCCCAGGTTTTTGAAACGTGATACACTAATAATACTAACATTAACATGATGGCAGTAATAAATGTCTACAAAACAATTTGCTTACTTTCAAGCAGCTCCGTTAAAGTTATTGGCTTGTCGCCGAAAAATCGCCACATTTCTTGGCTCTTCCGGGATTCTTCCGCCTTAGAAGAATCGACCATAACTAATGATTCCGACATGTCTTGTCACTCTGCAATATGAAAATAAATTATATTTTTAGCTTATGTACTGCCTGAGCTACTTATTTCTGTCATCACCGCATACGCTCCTACCCTACAGTCAAGATATTTAACCTCACGCAGTCAAGAATTCCAAGGAGTATTAATTAGCAATTAATTCGGGATTCCAAAATGTTATTTTTCCTAATACATATCACACGTTACCACTCCAAAATATTTGCATACCTACTGTTTCCCCGTCATACTAAAATGTGCATAAAATACTTCCACAGTTAACTTCACCATAAAAATGAGTAAGGAGTACTCTTAAAAATATATACTTTATTAATAGTTTCAGCCCCAAAAAAATCGATTTGTTCAGAAACCAAAAATATTTTAACGAGACACAAACAGCCATCCGAAGTATGTCACAGAGACTGGCAGATGTTTTCTAAAGCTCACATGTCTGTTCCAGCCTCACATGAGGATAATAAATACACTGGGGATGTAACATGAACACGTTGTTTGGTGCCCAGAGTTATGTAATACTCCACAAGTAAGTACCTTGTGTTATTATAGCTGGGCGCTGGGCCTACAATGGGCCAAGTAGTCAGGAATGACACGAATACATACAAATAATTACTTTCCACAAATGACACTTAACTGTTTAGCAATAAAAGTACCTCAGATCAGTCGATTCCCTGAGCAGTTCAAGGTCTGGCTAAAGTTAGAATAATCAAAAGTAACAACGTGTTCGGGCTTAGGCTCTCCTTGGGTTTGCCTGTCGAGTTAAATGACTCAAATAGGAGTTTTTTTTACGAGACATGGAAAAAGAGGAATGGACTCAAATAATTTTGGGGTTCTTAACATTCGTGACAACGCATACAGTCGAGGGCAATTTCATCAATATACAGACGAAAATTGGAAAAGGTGGCAGAAGGCAGTGTGTATAGAGGAGTATATAACAGCAACTATGAACGAGAAACAGTGAGTTGAGAGAAGAACGGACGGACTCGAGAGCAATGACTGAATGATGATATGATAGTCTTCCTGACTACGGATGTGTTCCGCATTTGCTAGTATGTACCTCCATACTTTCGGTATACACCCCAATCTATAAGACTCGGCTCACAGGGCAAATAACAACTACGGGAATATTACGGCCGCAATGGAAAGGCTCAGCAAAGGGATATATACTCTACATTGTAGTAAGGCTTCGCTCACAGTGCTTTTAATACTTTCCTTTGAACCCCGAACGAAATAAGACCAAAGACCTAAACTTACAAAAGTTTCAAGTTACCATTTCGAATGGAGAGTATACACACACAATTACAGTTCACATATTTCATTGCTCCACGCATTCCTGCACTTTATTATCCTCCCTCATATGTATGTATGTGTAGTTACTGTACATGGCACGGCTCCGCATATACTTAATAGATACAAATGCAAACGGCCTTTTCAAATTAGGTGATAATTAACATCACTTCCAGAAATAGGTAATTTCCTTCGGCCGTTAGCGAGTAAATTGATACGTCGGGGTCAAGGGTCAATGTGACCGAGGAAACTGACTCTTGACTCCTCTCTCACCAATTACGTGATATTGTACTTCTGACTAATGGAACATGACGGCATCCTTTCTCTATTTTCACTCATGCCTCTCCCACAACAAAAATTCTGGTTCCTTTCTTCAAAACCCAAGCAAAAATTATTTCCCTCAAATAAACCATATATACTTATACCTTTACCTACATACAGGCAAACAACCCAAAAGGTTCCCCAACCATTCCAATAATGTCAAGTTATGTTACACGTTCTACTTATAGTTGGATAGAATTATTACCGAATGTAATTTATGCGGGGAAACGCACCCAGTAATCATTATGCATACATTGCAGCTCTAATTAGACATTTAATTAATGAATCACGCCCAATTTCCTGCTGATATAAAAAAAAATAACTAAATCCTCTTTCACATGATTAAATCATGCAGTACTCACTGGCAGTGGACACTAATAATAATCTGGAGTTGACAAGATCTCAATTTCTATCTCGGTAAGTAATTAAAATGACAGCGACGTTGTTGTAGTAGGAGTAATGAGGTGCTGACCGCTTCGGCCTTTGCCCTTCCAACCCGAAGAGGTTGGCGCACTCCGGCAGACTTGACGGACTGTGTTAACCCGTGAAATATAAGTATGTATAGAGAGGAAAAAATGTAGAATGAAAATTCACCTTGAAAGGAACAATTCCAAAAAATGTTATGGATTTTTTGGACAGGACGAGAAATTTTTTTTAGCACACACACATGAAACAACTACTGTCGGGGAGCTTAGAGTATGGAATGACTTCCGGACACACGTTTGGTCTTTGTGTTGTGATCCAGCAACCGTTCCCCACTAACACTATATTGAGTTATACTGTTGTGAAGTGAATCTTGTTTTGTTTCACATTCACACAGGCTTACTATGGGAATGGATGGAAAAGTAGCGGTGACGGTCAGTGACACCACGTTTCTTCATTCAGCAACACGGGTGTAAAAGCTTATGCTCACACAAGCCACACACTCTTTGCATTTATTATCTAATCTTAACGTGACTTGAAGGAACAGCCAACGTCTTGCGGAAGATGCAACTCGTGCGAGTGCAAAAGCTCTGCGAAAAATGATAATCAGGGAACAAACCGTTCCTTCCAAACCTGAGATAGTTGACTGACTACTCTTCTTGCTCTTGCTCTTGCTCTATGCACTGACTCCTGGGCAAACCCAAATGGCAAAACCCTTTACTCCCGCCGTTACTTCACGCCCGTGCCTATATATCTTTTTACCTCAACTCAAAAGTCTATGTTCTACCATGTCTCTCAGCCTCAAGGGTTTTTCTTCCGCTCTGTCGTCCACTGCCCTGTCCCTCAACCTTATGCTTTACGAATAGTGCTGCGGTCGGGTCAAGTATTTACAAAGATCCGACCACGAACTTGACTTGACCCCGACTTCTCAAGTACGTATTTCAAGATTACCCGAACTTGACATTTTCAGTTCAAGTAAAACGTGAATGAAACAAGTTCGGGTTTTCAAGTAATTCTCAGATTACTTGACCATGATTTTATACGCGCGTTTCGGGTCCAACTTCAACTTGACTTGACCATGACCCGAGCTTGACCATGAACTTGAACTTTCAAATACTTTCATGTAATCCATTGGACATCAAAATACTTAAATTTTATTGAATTTATATTTATAATGAAAGCAAACCTGGGTTTCTAACACACTAGGTTTCACCCTGCATTTTGCGAGCAACCGCCTCTAAAAATAATAATTATTGTATTTTTTATTCCTTTCAATGAATGTAGAACGATGGTACACTGCAGATATACTCTGATTTCGTGTAGCGGGTGGGTCTGGTGACTCAGTTGATATTTTCGGGGACACAGAACTCCTCTTGTGTTTTGTTGCCACATACTATAATAAACATGGGTGCTAACATTTTTAAATCAATTTCCACGGAGCCATATGAATGTTGAGCTTTCTTTTGTATTTGCGTACACGAAACAAATTAACAAATGCCGCTTAAAGTGATGTATTAAATGCCGTTTTAAGTTTCATTTAGTACAGTGAAGCGTAAGTGAATTGAAAACTCCCTCACAATCAGTCATGAAGAATTGCACAAACAAAATTACTTGAACTTGTACACGAAAAACTCAAGTTCGTGGTCAAGTACTTCTTAATATTTACTTGAACATGACCAAGTACTATGGTTCAAGTAAAATAATTATACTTGACCACGAACTTGACTTGAGGTACAAAATCATGGTCAAGTCCATGAAATACCTGAACACGACCCGAACCGTTCATGGTTTTAAATTTATTAACTTGACCACGACCCGAACGCGAACTTGACTTGAAATACTCGTGGTCTACTTGTACTTGTGCGCAGCTCTGTTTACGAAACGTCAATAATTCTTAACCTGAATATTTGTATGCAGCTCATTATACCTCCCCAATGCTGTTATCTCCAAGAAGTTGTTAACATCCCCACACTGATAGGATACATTTACCCCAACAATCACCAGTGCGTGTAATGCAGGCACGTAAATCAATAAGTGCGTTTTTGCAATGTTGATGAACTATCTTTACTTCAAGGAGCAAATCCTCTGGCTCTGGCAGAGATTCACATCCGCTCAAAATGAGGATTCTTCACACGGTTTCGAGTGTAACAACACCACCTCACTTGACTAAAGGTGCGATTTGAACTTTCATGACTTCACGGCCACAACAATCCCGTATACATATCCCTTCAAATATCTCAAATCATTCATTTCAAAACCCCTGACACCCGGTGATACCACTCTGCTTCACATTATTATGTCCTCACATTATTATGTCCTTACTATCACAGTTTTAAATTCTCATTACATCAGAACCTCTCTCTCTCTCTCTCTCTCTCCCTCCCTGGATTCCTGCCCAAAGCTAAAATATTTAAAAAAAATGCACATACAACTGCTCATTAAGTATAATACAAAACAAGTAATTAGACTTACTTAGAATTACTTATTACTTCCCTAATTAAAACCTTGTATAATTTCCCTCCAAATTACTCCAACATTTAGCACTCCTCCACAAACTCACTTCAAAATCTTTAAAATATCCTGAGACCCCCCTTCTATAATAACTGCCAAAGGGGCCAAGAAATAATGTCATTTTAAATATATTTGAAACAGATCTTGTTCTAATGAGTGCAACATCCTTGGAGGAAACTTTAATCCAAGAATTTACATATACAAAAAAAGTTGAAGAATTTTAAAAAAAAATACAATCATTGTTCCAATCACCCTGTCTGTGGAGTTCAGAGCGGTCAGGTTTTGGTTACAAGGTTCAGTAGCCCGGGTTTAAATGTATCCTTTAAGATTTGATTTAAAATAAGTACCTTTTTACCTCCGACTTTGTCCACTTTCCTGTGACTTCCAGGAAATATTTTAAATGATGAGCACAGCACAGACACGTAATGAAACACAAATTGCGAAAATATCACGGCGTGGTCCAGTCCTTATTTGTTCATTGATCAACTTATGTACGGAAACTGCATTCGAACACTGTACATTTAACAGCGTGGATAGTTCAACCCTTCGCCTTCAACCTTAAAGGATGTATCACTCACACTCACTACTCACACTCCCTATACTGTACACACTACACACATAACATATAGGATCGTGCGTGGTGCTGTTACTTTACAATTTGGCTCTTTCCCGTAGTCGCAGGATTTAGTTCCAGGGAATAATAATTATTGTAGATGCGTTCGGATTATTAAGTAAGTACTTTCTTCCTGACGTTGCTGGTAAAAAAAAAACATTAATTGGAATGAACAGTGTGCTTAAATTAATGTTGTTCCAGAAGATTGCTATTCTTGATGCAGGTTCTTTTGTCAAGTTTATACTTGAATTTATTATAAATTATTAAGTCTTGCTCGGAGCTGGTATTTTTTTAAGAGAGCCGAGCACACTTGTATTATTGGTAATGTTGCAACTGCAAGGTCCAATCCAGTAATAACCTGAACAATGGAATGAGCAATACTTCAACATGGTGTTAATTACATTTGTATAGCCTGGAGCAGTCAACCTCTTGGATATTAATTACTTCGCTGGGTAGACGTAATGTGAGGGGAATGTGGGAATGCTAAATATGGGAGGAAAAAGATAGGCATATAGGGATGATTAATAGAAATTTTAAGAAATGGTATTGGAGAGGTGAAGCCTCGGTTTGTGTAATAGAGACAAAATTGGACGTTAATAGTGCTCCATAATTGGCATATTTCACTTCTGAGAGGATGTACACAAAAGGATAGCTGTTTTTCTGATGACATGTGGCAGTATGATTTTACAATAATTACATAGTTGCTTTCAAGACCGTTGTACGGGGCACTGGGATATTTTTTAGGGCTAGTGACAAGAGTACATGTGGAGGTGTACAAGGTGTGTTTTTTGAAGAGGCAATTGAAGGTGTAATTATTGCCGAATTTTGATTTTGCCAATGAGGGTTCAAATGTTTGTATCTTTTTATGCTTTTCGTGGAGATGTATAACAAAATCTCGTTATAAGGGATTCATAAGGGACTAGGTTATTTTGACCCTTGGTAAATACAACCCTTGAGGGAATTTCTTAAGGGTTATGTTAATGGAGAGTGCTGGAAAGTATTCCTTTGGTTAATATATCTTTATATAGCTTGTTAGTTCCAATATGAAAGTCCTTTACTTAAAAAAGATCACCTTACCCGAGAAGTTTATTAACAGTGGAAAAAAGGTTTGAGCCGTTGTCATTCACCTCATGGTAATCTTCCTCGCTATAAGAGCATGGAATTTGAAGATCCTCAAGTGCTCCTCTTTCATAGGGGTAGTGTTTGCTGTTACAAAGATTAGCACTGATGTGAGCAAAGTGGGAAATCGCGATTATCGTTTTTGATTAAATTACAATTTGTATCTGTGTATTTCCTCACTATCTCTGTCATTAGCGGAGATAGTAAGCTGGCGAGGATGAGATTTTTAATTTCAATTCTTGTAACTAATTTGTGAACAAAGAATGAATTACAAAAGTGCTACCAGAATGCCAGATTTGTAATTTTACTCAATTCCTAGTATTGTTAAAAAGATGACGTTCGTAATTTAAACATTTTAACAGAAATAAAAGGACAAGCAATATTCTCAGCTCCTTTCCCTGAATGATATTTCCGCAAGTAGCTTTCTTCATTCCATTTAGCTTCATGAAAAGGACTCAAAGTACACATGGACATACAGACATACTTACTTGTACAGGTCGTCGGAATTCTTGTATTTGAATGCGGGTAATTCAGTAAATGTAGTGACATAAAGACTATTATTTGAATGTTATTTCCCTGAACTCAAAAAGTCACTAACCGCTGCGCTGCCCCTTGACTCTGGAAGTGACCCCGAGTTACAGAGAAATATATCAAACTTACGGTGAGTTTTTAGACTAATTAAGATGAGCAAGATATGAAACGAATCCCTGCAAGACTGCACTGGCAAGTGTATGTAACACTGCAAAGATAACAATAAGTAATTGTGGAGAGTTTACAAGTTAAATTATACCGTTCTTGCAATTAGACTTAAGCTTGCAAGGATAGTAAATCATGTTAATTGATTCTGTATACAAAGATTTTGCTGACGTGGTTCAAGATTGTGTAATATCCAAGTCAAAGTCAAGTAAGGTTAATAGCATTATATAAGATAGTATCTTGTAATTACTTCCAATTTATTGTCTTTGTCAGTGGCTTGAATAAGTAAACCTGGAATAGATGCTGGCAGTCACCAACTTTTAGGTATGGTTGGGGAAGTATCCTGAGTAGAAACTTAGAAATCTAAATGGCAAGAGGAAATCCTATATTGCTCTCCTGGAAATGTAATGTTCACATTGCTACTTCAAATACGTTTTGAACATGGACTCCTGGGTGATACTTTAATAACTTTATCGCTAATTAATTATTATGGCACCTCCAAGTGCTTGCATGGCTGTTGACAAAGAGTGCTACTCACATGATTAGATTGCAGACAAAACATTCACTTACAACGAGTTAATTTCATGTATATAAAGAGCTTAAAACTTCCCTGAAACGTTTTAGTTTCTGAAGTACTCATGTAACTTATCTTTGTATACCCATTCCTTCAAAAATTGAAGTTTAGGCTTAATTTTTATTATATGTACATATATAATTGAATGAACACAGGTGTGGGCTACTTCAGGGAGTTAGGAATGGAAATATGATCTTCATAAGCAAGAACCCTTGAACTTCTCATATCTTTCTACAAACAGAAAAATTAGACCGTCATTGTTCAACCGTCATAGTAGTTCTCACTTTCGCATTCTATTTTTTCTCCGAGTATAAAAGCAAACTAAATTGGTCTCCGACCTCCAGAGCAGGACTTTCATTTCAACATCAACCCACATAAACTTACTCTGTAGCTGTCCAGATAATTCTGTGGCTGTCATTTTGAATTGATTATCATAACCTACTTTTCATTCGGAATCATGGGAAAAGATTACATTGAGTTTTACAATAAACAGCGAATGCCAATCGTTGGGCTGGGCATGTGGCAGGTAATAGATTTGGAATGGAATTTATTTGAGCTTTTCAAATAGAGCATAGTCGTTGATATATAATGTTTACTAGGGATTTTTTTTTTTAAAATCATAAATTTTTATATAAGAAATTATTATTATTAAGGCTGACTCCGCTGAGGAAATTCATCGAGCTGTGGAGGCAGCGATTGACGCTGGATACCGCCATTTTGACACTGCAACGCTCTACAAAAATGAAGCTGGTCTTGGTCATGGTCTCAAAAAAGCTATTGATGCTGGAAAGGTCAAACGCGAAGATCTCTTTATTGTCACGAAGGTAAGGAAATAAATATGTTAAAGCAATAAACATAGAGATTTGGAGAGTGTGAGCAATATTTTGCAATTGTCTATAAAATTTTTTATAGCTTCCGTGGCACGCAATGGATCCGTCAAAGGTGAACCGTTTCTTGAAGGAGTCCCTGAGGAAATTGCAACTTGACTACGTCGACTTGTACCTTGTTCATTGGCCACTGGGAGTCAAATATGTAAGTGATGAAGAACTGATCCCAATGAAAGATGGGAGGTTCCTCATGGATCCCACTACAGATTTGGAGGCCGTATGGAAAGTCATGGAAGACCAAGTTCGACTTGGGCTTGCAAAATCGGTTGGAATCTCCAACTTTACTCCTTCTCAGGTCGAAAGGATTATGAAAATTGCAAAAATTGCACCAACTAATCACCAGGTTTGTTGATGATTATAATTGCACACAATTCTTTCCGGTATTGATGGTTATGGGCTTGTGTTG
Organism: Allacma fusca; assembly: GCA_947179485.1. Taxonomy (NCBI): domain Eukaryota; kingdom Metazoa; phylum Arthropoda; class Collembola; order Symphypleona; family Sminthuridae; genus Allacma; species Allacma fusca. Next base: position 13,325,823 of record OX359250.1, read on the forward strand.
AGATTTGGCTCCTATCTGTACATAGGAAGTTGGACACGCATGTTTTTTATTAATTCGTTCTGTTTAGATTGAAGTTCATGCTTACTTCCAAAACACAGAATGGATTGAAGTCAGCAAGAAACATAACATCACAGTGTGTGCCTACGGCCCATTGGGATCTCCAGGAAGGAAAGGATACGATTTTAATGGATTGTAAGTAACTTTTATCGAAATTACAATTTCACTAGAATGCTTTTGATTAACAAAAATACTTGGAAACAGAGCTTATTACGTACCACCCCTGTTCGAAGACCCGATTGTAGTGGAGATCGCAAAAAAGCACGGAAAGACACCCGCGCAAGTATTGCTCCGCTTCTTGACACAACTTGGAGTAGCAGTCATCCCTAAAAGTACAAATCCTAACAGGCTCCGGGAGAACATCAATGTAAGAAATTATTATGGATTGTTTTTTTATAGTAGATTTCCTTTGTACATACTATTTAATTAATTATCTATTTGCTTTGGTATTTAGATTTTAGATTTTGAATTAACTCCGAGTGACCTTACGGAACTCAAAGCTCTGGATAAAGGTGATGCGGGAAGATCTTTCCATTCTCTGCCGGGATTCCAAGACCACCCAGAATGTCCCTTTTAAAAGAATACGTGAAACTCGGGAAGGAATATATCATTTTTGCCAATGCACCATGTATTCTTCTTTAAGCACGGAGTAAAAAGTGTAACACTTTTATCTATGCTGAATTACAAGACATGTGGAAACATACGCACGTACATTAACATGTTTTCAGCGGTCGAGATGAATAAAATGGGTTGTTCTTTATACAAAAAGTATTTTTGATTTTCCTCTTCAGTTCAGCATCAGATAACCGATTTCCCATGGTTTTAAAGTGGCTGATTTTGAGATATACTATTAATTACAACCTAACTTTTCAGTACTTTCACAGGTTAATTACGCTACCATCTCAACATGTGCATGTACATACATATATAATTACAGAAGGTGATGGTGTTGGGAATCAAGGCAGAGATGATAGGTGATATTTGCTAGGTGTTGCAGTTTACAATTAAGATGTTTGGAAATATTTACACTTACGAAACCCTGAAACTCACAGGGTACCGTATCATTATAGTACGGTGTTTAACTACAGTCAGTCTACTGTTGGAACATTCAAACTATGGCTGCAAATTGTTGCTGAAAATTTCTTACCACGATCTGGGTGCAATTGATAAGGATGCCTAAATCAGTTTCAGAATAAACTGGCTACTTTATCCATTAATGCTGAATATTAATAATTTTGTGTGCTAATTTTCATGGTCTCCTGAGGCTTAGGGATTGTGCTTGTACATTTGTACTGCAGTTGGCATTAAGTACGTAAACCTGTTTCAAATTTCCAACCCGTTGTGAAATTTTAGTTTTCATTTGCAGAGAATCAAGCCTACAACAGCAACTGTATATTTTTTCAAGAAATTTTTGAAGTAATAAATGAAGTTGGAAACCCTTATTTGTCCCATTTGAATGCTTGCCTCATCCACGGCTTGCAATCAATCGAATCTAGGCATTGGTAAGACCTGAGAACCATTGGGGCAAGCTTTTTTTGAACAGCATCTATTTTTATCAGTTATGCTTTCAAAATTTCAAAATATTTGTAGTCCAGTATTTCGGTGAAATGTTATCGTTGGGCCAACGATAACATGAGTACCCTATCGCCTGACCGTTTGGCTGTCGTGATTATTAGTATTAAGTGTGTAGCCGCGTTCCTTTTTTGCTTACGATTTCTAAGTTACAGCTGATTATAGTCATCATTTCTCTCATGGCGGCTTGACTTCCAGGAAAAATATCTGAGGGCTTAATACCTACAATTTTAGATGGAATATAAATGTAGATGTACAGTAATTAAAAACGTGGGGCAAGGTGATCGATGAACAATATTTGTGTATTATAACACCGTACTTAATACTTGGTCAAATCTTCATGCGTCAGTTAAGCGCCTTCTATTGGTTGTACATAATGATATGCAATTAAAAGCAATATTCAAGATCTAATGAATTGCGCATATTGACTTTTTACCTTTTTTTCCTGTTCACAGGAACTAGAGTGGTTAATGATCGAAATTCTTAGGTAAGTGTATTGCTAATATAAGATACCGAAATGAGGGAAGTTGATGAATTTTGGTTGACCATTCTGCGTATCAACTTTGTAACCAACTTAAATCAAGTTTGTTGTTTGTTGGCAGCAAATCACTTGATTTCCGACCGTTTAATATTGGTTGTGCACAATGATAAGCACTGAATAATAATGTCAAGTATGATGACTTAGTCGTAGAAAAATTAAATATTGTTAAAGTGAATAGCTTAACAAATTAATTGTAAGTTTACATTGGTTTTCCGAACATTAATTTATTGCAAATGAATTTCGAAAGAAAGAAAATTATGTGGTTGCAGAAGAGGTGCATTGTTTGGAAACAAATGGATCAACCAGAAGAGAAGAGTTGACATCTTATCCAATGATAAGAGGAATAAGACAGGTTTAATTATTATAGACCCAACAATAAGATGGGAACAGGCCCATCACCAACCTTACGATGTTGATCAAGAGAAAATATCTATGTATGAACCCTGCATTCCATATTTTCAACAGAAATATAGCGTGAAAACGATTGAAGTGTCATTGGATTGATGATTGGGGCTCGTGGTCCGATAACTAAATGTTTTGAAGATTTTCGAAATCGTTTTGGTATAACAAGAAACAATAATGTGCGTTATTAGAGAATCTTTTAAGATAGCTCATAATCACTTGTAAAATAACAATAGAGAGATAGAAATTTATTTATTTCACTGACACTTCAACAGTGCTTGCCTAAAGACACAGTATATTCAGTTCTAATATTGTAACTACAATTAATTCACATTTTATAGCATTAACTTTATATATTTATATTATACAAGTGATTATGAGCTATCTTATAAGATCCTCTAATAACACATATTATTGTTTCTTCCAAAAATTCTTTCCTTATACCAAATCTATTCCGAAAATCTTCAAAATGTTTAGTTATCGTACCACGAGCCCCAATCATCAATCCAATGACTTCAATTGTTTTCACACCATATTTTTGTTGAAAATATGGAATACAGGGTTCATAAATAGATTTTTTCTCTTGATCAACATCGTTAGGCTGGTGATGGCCCTGTTCCCATCTTATTGTTGGATCTATAATTAAACCTGTCTTATTCCTCTTATCAATGCAAAAGATGTCAACTCTTCTGGTTGATCCATTTGTTTCCAAACAATGAACCTCTTCTGCAACCACATAATTTTCCTTCTTTCGAAATTCATTTGCAATTAGTGTTCTGATCTGATTATGCCTATTATTTCTCAAAAGATCTCCTTTTTCACAATCGCCAAGAATATGAGGTAGGGTTTCTCTCCTAGTGCATCCAGCATGTCTGCACAAGGGGCCATCTTGACTTCTGCCTGGAATAGATCTTACTGGGAAAAGATTGGTGGACATTTTAAAAATCGAAATGATACAAAATGTGAATTAATGGTTGTTACAATATTATAACTGAATATACTGTGTCTTTAGGCAAGCACTGTTGAAGTGTCAGTGAAATAAATAAATGTCTATCTCTCTTTTTAATCTGACTGATCTATCTGCGAATAAAATCCCAAATTCTTTGTGAATGAATTATCATTGTGATTAACGTAAGCAAAGAGCCAGAAATCTTGATAAAGGAATTTCCCACGCTCCAGATTTGATTAAACATCTATAGATTGAGACTCCAGTGAATGCGAATTACAATGTAAAAATAATCGCCATAAGTTTTAATTAAATTATATAATAATGGATGTAACCATGATAGAGTTTAAGCTTGAAACTCTCAGTCTCGTGCCGAGAGTTATTCCTACCAGTTGTAACTATTTTTAGTTGATGATTCCTGATTAATCTTTTATTTTTAAGTTGTTGATCTTCAGATCAATTATTTTCAGTTTCCTCTCTATGGAATAAATAGCTAATAGCCTTCGTGTTTTTATTCTGATTTCCAGTTGTTGTAATTTTATTGCACAAATAATTAAAGCACGATCATTAATTAGTTTAAAGTTGGGTTTATTATCAGCTTTGGTTCATGACAATAAGCTAACTTATCAATAGCACTCAAGAAATAATCACACATGTTTTTTACCTTTTTGCCCTGCTCACAGGAACTAGCGTGGTCAAAATTCTTAAGTGAATTGTTAATATGTTCAAGTTTGTGAAACTGATTGTTATTGTGTTTCAGTACTAAAGCATATAGAATTTGATTAGTGTAATTATTTTCAGGCCCTTTTGAACTTCCATGCGGTGAGAGGAATTGAATAAAATGAAGCCTACCTTCAAAGAGTTATCTTTTGTTTAGGTGCAAATTGTTTGCTATAATTTTGTTTTTTCTCGTCGCCGTTTTGTTTTTCGAAAACGGATTTTGTTTGGTTCAAATAACAATAACTGAATAAAAGGACAAACTAAACGCAAACAGTACAACAGCACTACCTGCAGGGAAAACAATAATTATTACAGTTATTATGTATTGTTTATTTCATGTACTTTCAGACAACATGAAACTATCAGGGTAAAGCATCCATTCCTTCTCATTGTTGCATCCGTTCTAGTGGCGCAGGATCAAGTGTATGGCCATAGTCAGTGTAAATTATACGTTGGTTTTTTAAAAAGTACCATTTTCACAGGAGGTCCCGTTTAAAAGGCATAAATTATTAATTGTGAATTACTTCTTAAAATTTAGCCACCATGGGATCGTAGTATCATTTAAACATAAACTCTTGCTGATATTGTAAATGATTTCTGTATGAACGACAAATCCCTACAAAATATCCAGGCTTCGTAATGTAGATAATGAATGCTAAAAATAATAAGTATGGATTACAATATAATTTCGAAGAGTTTAGTAAGACAGAGAAATAATAAAAATTGCACCCGAGCCTCAGTGGCTCTTTGCTTTATACACTCCTGTAGGAGTATCATTAGAATCATGGTACATTTGGATTGTTGTAATTAACAAATTAGTGCTTGTTCTTTATTTAAAATAATGAGCACTGAATATAAATACATACATTACATGTTAACGTACAACAAACTTGTAGTTACACATTACATAAGGGGTTTCCCTTATCCCCCAGTGTGTCGTTACATGAAAAGTGAAGCCATATAGGAAGAGTCGACATGGTCTGTTGTGTATGTATAATCTTCAAAATTTGAATGACGTAATTTATGAACGCTCCCTTACCTGCTTAAATTTAATTTCGATTTAGATGCCGATTCCGATGTATCCAAATAATTAATTTTGAATTCCGATTCCAATTAATTCAAATAATTTTAAATAATTCCGATTCCAATCCCAATTCCCACCTTCTTCTGCATGTAGCCTATAATTTATTGTTATTTTTGTCATTTTTAAGTCATTCGACCACGTCATTTAAACTTTGTTTACTCGAACAAACAACACGTTTTGCAGGGATTCCTCCGGTAGTCGACCTAGGTTATATTTTAATTAAGCGTAATGCAGAGAAAAGTCTTTCCACAGTAATCTAAGTTACTGGAATGCTCAAGATTATATATATTACTTGCTGGAGAAATTCTGAAAATTCTGAATCATGAAACCACTTGAACAAATTAATTCATTTGTCCCTTGTGCGGTCCATAGTGGTTCCACAGAATACGTTGGAACATGTCTTTCATTTTTTTTGTATTTCTGAATTTCTATTGTAGTCGTAGTAATCATAAACAAATGATTCTGCCTTTCTTTCTATTTTTATTACTACGATTAAGAACTATTTGTGAAAAAACCATGTAGAAATGTAAAAGGTAAAGTTACTATATAAAAGGTCGTAAAGGGCTCTTTATGGCTGTATAAAAATGGAATCGGAATTCTTTGGAATATCATTAAATTCTAATACCAATACCGATACTTACTTTCCAATTCCGATTAGAATTCAAATATCTAATTTTACAGTATTTTTAATTCCGATTCCGATTCTAATACTTTAAATTTTCGGATTCTTTTTTGATTCCAATTCCAATTCCGATTCTGATTTTCAACCCTGCTTGAAAGCCACAGATGGGTTCGCCCTCAACATCAAAGGTAAAAAAAAACTCCAGTAACTGACTGTGAGTGTTAGGTCCAGAGATGCACAAATGAAACAGCCTTCCTTCAAGCCTTCGAAGGCGAAAATTCAGTAAAATTTTCTCCTTCAACATGTCGTAGAATGAAGCCCTCTAAAAAATCTGCCTTCCTTCACCCTTCCTTCCAAAATACATACACTCATTTTTGCCTTCAGCCTTCTTCTAAAAATAGCCTTCCTTCAATTTTAAACTACAACCCGCTTAAAAACGTTTTGCACCAGCAGGATTCAGTGCAGTGAAGATAGCGGCACATATTGTCAATTCACGAATTTACTGCATTGATGCTCTAGCAGCAAAACGTCGTTGCATATGCTATGCTTTCACGTTTTAGATATTTCGTGTACCTGGAAGCCTTCACGGCCTTGGAGGGCTAATATTTAGGAACCCTTCCTTCACAATCCTTCACAGCTAGTTTTTGTGAAGGTTTCCTTCAGCCTTCAGAAAAAAGTATCCCCAATCCCCATCCTTCCATTCCTTCTGCAACGTTAAGAAAGTTACCTTTCCGCCTTCAAGGAAGCCTTCTTGGAAGGCTAGCCTTCGAAGGCTGCGCATCTCTGGTTAGGTCAGTATATAGTGTTACATGTAGTGGTATAACTTAAGACATTTTGTATGATCCAATTTTAAGAATATTTTATGAACAGTAATTAAGTACCTGTGCAATGTATTTTTTTTATTCTTTTTTAGGTTACACTTCATTGATTCCCACAGCCAAGTTTTATAGCGGAACCCATCATCGAGGTATTCCATTACATTGACTTATGATTGGAATGAATATCACTGGTGTATTTATGCAACGCCTTTATATGAAGAGAAAAGGTCACACAATTATTGTAAATAAACTACAAAAGTTTATCGTGCAATTTCAGGGGGCTCATTCCAGTACAACTGGTTGAACTCTCGCAGACCAGACTGTTCCAACGTCCCGGCTGGTTTCGTGGGACACATTATAAATCTGTCCACACTCAGGACTCTTGTGTTCGAGTTTACAAGAACACGGGTTGTACCGGGTCAAATACCATGATTACACCAATTACTCACAACCATTTGGATATGACCAGAGGTTGGGGCCCACATATTCGTTCTATTGGACCATGTTCGGTGCAGAAGTTCGAAAGAAGTTCTTCGTTTCAATCAAAGTTGAGATCGGGTTATGTACTTTACTGGATCCGGCCATGAGCATGACTTGGACATGAATATGCAAGTAGCAATAATAATCAAACCCGAACTTGGTATTTTATGATCAAGTAAATACTTGCAGGACCAAGTTCATGGCCACAAGTACTTTCTGCCAGAACTTGAACTTGGTGTAGTACGCGCGTTCAGTCCATTTTTCTAACCCGAACATGAACTTGACTTGACCATGAACCTGAACATGAATCTTCAAGTATTTTAAAAATTAAGAAATAATATGTATTGTTACATTAAATCGACAATTTTATGTTTTTATTATCAGCAAATTAAATAAACTTAGCAGCAAAAAAGCTTAAAAGTAAAGTTGCTTTTCCGCCCTTAAAAGTAATAAACAAGTTATGGTACAATAATTATTTTATAGAACAAAAATATGCAGGAACAATGAAATTATTTATTGAAAAAGCAACGCGATCACACATGATTTAATAAAGAACGTTTTCTCACACATGTTTTTGTAATATCTGTTTTTCTTTGCCTTCTGCTATTATTACGCAATCTGTGATAATCTGGTGAAGGTAACTTTGGAATTTTATAATTATGTAAGTGTGTTGGAATTTGGAGCAGAGGATCACTTCGGCAATGAACTTTTTCTTTTCGCTTACAAAATTTGACTTTTTCTTGTGAGGCGAACGTTGGATGTAGATGAATGTGTACATGCTGTAGCAGAACTTCGTTTTACGATACAATTACACAAACTATTATGTTTTATGCAATTTCGGGAACACCATACGAAAGAAAATGGAATCTGTAATAACATGTATTACCAAATATTTGTGTGAATTAAAAATAATGTGTGATCGCGTTGCTTTTTCAATAAATAATTTCATTGTTCCTGCATATTTTTGTTCTATAAAATAATTATTGTACCATAACTTGTTTATTACTTTTAAGGGCGGAAAAGCAACTTTACTTTTAAGCTTTTTTGCTGCTAAGTTTATTTATTTCTTTTACAATAAGTATTTATTACATATGGATACATCCGCAAGTATAATGCTTTAATAAAACCATGGATGTATTTTTTTTATTCCAATGCAATGCTGGACTTAAACATTTTAACAAAAATGAGATGTATTTATTAAAATATGGGCAGTCAGGAGCGCTCACGTCAAGTAAATCCCAGACTTGACCCTGAACTAGAATTGACCCTGATTGTCAAGTATATTTTTCAGTCGGTCTTAAACTTGAAGGTTCATGGTCAGACAATTACTTGAAAATTCAGGGTCAAGTATTCAAGTACGTTTCGCGTAACTTGAACCTGGCCAAATATAGCCGGGACAACTCTTGACTTGACCATGACTTGATCATGACCCCAACTTGAACTTGCCAAGTCTTTTTCAAAAAATAGAAATAGAAAAATAGTATTCGCACTTGACCATGATTTGAAATACTCGTTGTCTACTTGTACTTGAGCACAGCTCTGGACAGGAGTAGTCCAGCACTGACTGTATTCAACTACCATCGTTGAGGAATGGCTTCAAAGCCCAGTGCCCCTGTCTGTCGCGGAGGTGAGAGAGAGAGAGATTTTGGGTTCTGCGGTATGTACTGCTAGTTAGCATTAGTGTTTCTTGTCAATTGCAAGTTAACCGCAATTACTAATTGAACTTGCAAGTTCGGTTCAATTGCGGTGATTCTACATCAGGGAATTGCAATTGTCGGTGAAAGTGCTATTTCTGTGTACTTAAATTGCAATTACAAAAGCATTAAATACTCGCAATTACCGGTTACGCACAACTGAAATTGCAAGTACTTGCACTGCAAAAAGTTAATTGCAACCGTTTCAAATTTGAGAATTCTACAAAATGCCTCAATAAGTCATTCCGCTCTAATAACTAATTTTCATAATAAACACGAGTATTGTCTTAAAGGGTGTAATTACTGCACTAACTGTACAATTTCGTCGGTCAGGAGGCAAATTGAGCTAAGTGAATTTTTGACTGGCATTAAAATGTTCCCATTTGTACAAAATGATAGAAAAATAGGCCAAATATTTCAAGGATTGTAAAGATATGTTGAACGATGAAATTTTACAATATTTCAGCCTTGGAAGCCTTGAAGAAAGGCAATTTCATTTGTCCATCTCTGTTTCATTATGCATTGCATCTAGATTATTTTATTTAATACACTGTTCAATTTGGTAAACAGCATGTTTACCATTTTGATACCAATCAATAATGCACAGATCATCTTGTCTCTTCGTCGACAATTTATACTGTGTATCAGTTAACTTGCAATTACAAATTGCACTTGCAATTGTACTTATCGGTGCAATTACTTCCAAATGTTTTTGCAATTGCCTTACCAACTGCAAGTAACTGATGAACTAATTGCAAGTTCAACTTCGGTTATTTGCATGATTTAATTGCCGCATTTTAGCAAGTACCAGTTACAGCATTACTGCTACTTTCATTATTAATTATAATAGCAATTGCAAGTTCGGTTATTCCCAAAACTTGCACCGACAGAAACACTAGTAGCATACATCAAACGCTCACTTCAATGTGAGTGGATTTCTGTGTTTTCCTCTGTAATAGCAGTAGTTGTAGTATCGTTCAGATATGAAAGACTTTTCCGTTCCAAAATTTCTTTTTAGCAGATTTATTCTTTAACTTTTTTATTATTTTTTTGTTTGAAAAGATCAATGTTTCAAAGAATGTGATCATTAATATTTTTTGTTTCAAAAGATTAATGTTTCAAAGAATCCTAATATTATTTTTTTCTTCAATCGATCAATGTTTCAATAATCTTATGCTAACTGCGGTAACCAATAGGTCTACTTTAACACAAATTAATTTCCAGTGTGAACCCTTCGTTGTCGCAACATGCCCTTTTGTACATCGATTTACATAATATTAAGGGACCTTTGTACCAAATTTAAAGGAAATCGCTAGTGAGGAACACCCTTAGAATTTTTGCAATGTTAATTAAATGGTAGCTATGATTGGTCTTAGATAGCAACGATGCCAAAAAAATGTTGATATATGCCAATAACTCTGGAACCCCTTCAGGTGCAACATTGAAAATATTCACGCACATTATTTGAAGTCTCCAATCGACTTTAAGCCCTTAGAATTGCCAATCGGACCTTCCGTTCAAAAATCACATGAAAAAGCATTTTTTTACCCTCGAGTGATAGCAGAGGTAGTTGCTTTTTAAGGCCAGAAAAGTTGTTTGGCAAACAATTAAAAACGTGACAGAGAAGATAAAGCAACTTTCCAAAAATACAAACAAAAAAGAATCAGCTAACCACAAGTTCAAAAACTACTTTACAAAAATCTAATTCACCCAGCATTTTTTTCGCGATACATTCTGCTCACTGTTTCATGCAATCGTTTTTTTAAAATTTGAGCCACGTTTTAAAGCGTAGTACTATGCGAATTGTTTCTCCCACCATTTCGGAAGTAGGTGTAATAATTTAGTTTTACTTCTAAATAATTAATTAATTTTTTCTACGGGTAAATATTTATACTTTGGTATTAAAGTATTACGACACTATCACATGTACCAACGACGAAGCTGCTGGCTGACATTCCTTGTATGATCTGTGTCAGGGCTTACAAAGAAAACGTAGCAGGAGTTTTAAAAAACGTTTTGCAATTTGTATAATTTCCGCACAAATCTTTAAGAAAGTACGCGAACTTAAACTTGAAAAAAGCAAGTTCGTGGTCAAGTATTTGGCAAACGAATCTTGAACACGAACATGACTTGACGTTCAAGTCCAAATACTTTACTTAGTCATGAACATGACTTGAAGTAAAATGTGTTCGGGTTCTGCTTTTGGCTGGCCATGACCCGATAACTTGAAGTACTTTAAATTCTGGACATGAACATGACCCGAACTTGAACATGACCCGAAATACACGTGGTGTACTTGACCATGCGATCATCTCTGCTTTCAATTCCTTGCATTCAGTAAGGTGAAGCCTACGCAACAAGCTTAAGTTAAGTGAATAAAATGTTGTTGAGGTTGGGGCTAGGTCCCTAGTCCCTATAATCACCTGAATATACCATCGTTTTATTGTCATTTTGAAGTAACTTGAAACCTGAGGAAAGCAACGATTCACATTTTTAGAAATGAAATCATCATTTCAGTTTTCTCCATCTTGTGATTCTTCATTACGTGTAATTTGAGCGAGAAATCAATTGATTTAGTAAATAAAAGGAGATATTGCAAATTGCAATGGTGCAGCTTAAATGCTCATTTCTCACTCGTCATCAAAAAGTTACGTTCTCCCTATCCTCAGCGTAAAATTAACGCATACGTTTACAACGGCCACCTCATCCAGGATAAAATGCCCCCATAAGAAATTACCTTTTCCTACAGATCTTCGTTTTCGCTAATGAGGTTGAATTTTTTCCAACCATGCTTCATATTTTCACTTATCATGGATGTAATTCTGACTTACAATTAAGAGGCTACACATATAACGTTTGACAAACCCGTAAAATTGCTGCGGGTGACATATTGTTATGTATGTATAGCAATTACACAAATTAGTTAAGCCCTTATAAAAGTAAATGATTAAGTTGTGAAGACACAACCATAGGTTAAGCCAATTCTAATTTAAGAAGTAATTAAATATATCCAGTCCGGTTACATCCTCTGCGATGTAACGTCTAGACTTATAATTGTAAAAATCGGCTCCAGTAGCCACTTGTTAAGTATAAGATTCTCTCCAGACTCTTCAGTGAATAACTGAATGTCATTCCTGTAACATCTAATTTTAGTTGTTAAATCTTCATTTCCTTTTCCTTTTGATTTCTGTTTTAAATCAAACCAATTAGTCTTCGGATTAATGTAAAACTCCATCCGATTGTTTATTCATTATGATTTCTTCAATCAGCACGATTTCCCATTACTTACAATTACGGTTTTAGTCACTATTTCATAACAGATAGATAAGTAAGTAATTCATGAGTAAGGCTTAAATGGCATATCCATAACCTACTCTTTTATGGTGGCCCATGTAAACTCATTGCCAATCACATCTTACCCTGGCAATGATCCCGAATTACTCTCAATCACTCCCCATGGGAAACAATCGATTTACCTGTTAAGAATTGATTTTGATTTCAAGCAAGTTTGAATAACGTGTCATATTTTGTGAGAATTTTTGAGAATTACAGTTTTGGCAACGCATTTTGACGTTGCAACACAGCACAACCGGGACAAGTTCCAGAGGAGCCTCCCGTTCTGACTGTGACCGGTCGAAGAGCCCCTAGTAAGTTTTAGTGTTGACCGGGGTTAGTATTTTCTGGCTACGGAAGGCAGACGGAATTTCCTGCACTTCACCGACCGATGCCCTGAGGATTTGGGTATACTCAACGGTCAGCCCAGGAGCTCAGTGCCGTTCCCACATCATCCAGGAGGATCCCATACTGTATTGTATTTATTCTGTATTTATTATAATGTATTTGTTCTGATTTATGTATTTGTTCTAATCTATGCATTTGTTCTGATTTATGTATTTGTTCTGATTTATGTATTTGTTCTGATCTATGTATTTGTTCTAATATATGTATTTATTCCTTATTGCTAATAATTACCTTATAGGTTCAATGTAAAAGAATAACGTTTTGGTAATAAAAGATCTATAATATCATAAACCGTATCGTATAGAACCGACCACTAGACATTCTGTACGTTACAGTACATACTTACGTTATAATTTATGTCCGATAAGAAAAAGCCCATTACTTCCCAACCAGTCGCTCAAGCATCTACTAGTAGAGTTACACGTAAGAATTCCGGTCCCGATATAAAAGACGCGTCCGAATTAGAAAAAGTTTTGAAAAAGTCAAAAACACGCACTAAACCTACAACTAGTAAAACAGCCAAGCCTCAACCCTTTCCCCACCGGCAAATCCGGTTCCTCCGAACGCTCCAACAAAATCTCCGAGCCCACCAGTCTACAACTCCTCCACCCAAGTCTCCGACCCCACCACCTAAGTCACCAAGCCCACAACCAACACCGCCGAGCCCACCACCCGTCCCTTCTTTCTCAGTACCCCCACCCCCACCGTCACCCGCAGTAGCTTTAGCAACCCCAGTATTGTTCCATCATTAAAACGTCGAATAATCAAAGCTCGCAAACAATAGAATTATTATCGTCAAAACCCTTCTGAACGCATCAGGAAAGTAAAAATCTTTAACATGGCGGGAACAAACCCTGTCAATGTTACAGTTAATACAGCTCCCATTCACTCACTAATTGACTTTAAAAAGATTAAACAATTTGACCCCGCTGCTCATGACGTGCATGATTTTCTCATTGACGTTCAACGTGTGGTTACTCAATACTAATGGGATTGGCCCGCACTTCATGGCAATACCCCCAATTTATTGGCTCGTGACCCATTCCAATGGCTACAAACTTAATTAGCTATCTTTGCCCCAACAATTAACAGTATCGACACCTTTTATGCCGCCCTTCGTGACCGTTACGCCAAACCCCGTAACGTTTACCTTAATAAATTAATTTCTAGAAAGCAGAAAGACACGGAATCATGTGCAAATTTTTTTACGATATTGATAGCATCTGCACACGTTATGACACAACAATGATCCAAGCTGATTGTGTCGCTTGGGGCCTAGAAGGCTTACTCCCCAAGTTCAAAACTGCTGCTTCTGGATTCCCTTTTACTGGCATAGCTGCCCTTGTCAGATTTTGCGAACAAGGTGAATTTGCTGACAGTTCTACTGCATCCCCAGATATGGCCGCAAAAATCAAGTCTTTGGAAGATGCTATCCAAAACCTTGCTTTATCTGATGCGCCTAATGAACAAGCTAATGTTTCATTTGCCCCATGCCGCGGACGTGTTCATGGCAATGGCCGATGTAATTTTCACAATAATAATAACCGTGGTCACCAGGCAAATAATAATCCTCTCTCCCATCAATTCCCTCGTAATAATAGCATTAATAATAACAATCGATGATAACCCCAGAGCCAACACAAAGGCATGCAGTGCTAAAATTGCAATAAGTTCGGTCACATTAGTCGTGACTGCCGTTCGGGAAACTACAAGAGGGGGCCCAACCAACGTGGCCAGGGTCCTAGCCCGAACTTTCGGAACAACAATTTTAGCTGAAACAACCATGGCTTCCGCAACAATCCCCCGAACAATGACAACAATCAACGTAACGACCCAAATGTCCAGCGATTGGAAATTACTTTCAATCCCAACTCGCCCCAAAACAATCATCCACAACAGAACCATTTCGCCAACCTGCAATATACCTCCATAACTTACCCACAATAAACCTGTCGTCAACCTCATCATTTTGCCCTTACATAATGTGTTATTTTGACGACATGCCAATTGATGCCTTAATTGATACAGGTGCCTCTCCCAATTTAATTCAACAAAATCATGTCCCTTCTAGTGCAGTCCTCACTCCTTGCCCACAAAGATTTGTTGTCACAGCTGATAAAGCTCGCATTCCTACTTCCCATATAGCCTCCTTGACTTTTCAACTTGACAACAACTTTTACACAATTCAAGCTCATGTCCTTGAGACTCTCACCCCTCCGCTCATTCTTGGTTGCAATTTTATTACACAGTTTGACTTCCGTATACAATTGAAGTCAAATACACTATACAATACACATGTACGTCATTACTTTCGTAAACATACATACTCAACCACTTGCTCTTGTGAGTGTGGCTGCTCCTCTTCCATAAAATCACTTTACTCTCCAACTTCCACCGCACCACCAGATGTATGTACCTACCACTAATATATCCACTAAGTCCAGTCATTAAATATCAACCCTAAATTGCAGCCTGCTGAACGCGCCGCAATTGTATCCCTTTTAAATAAATATTCTTATTTATTCGCATGGTCTATATTTGATCTTCAAGTTTGTACTCTGCCACCCATGAGAATACGCTTAAACTCTGACACTCCTGTTCAGGCGAAGCCTTATCGTCCGAGCACTACGGAGCGTGAGATTTTAAAGCAAGAACTTGATAAATTAATCCAAGCAGACATAATTGTACCTTGCGAAGCTTCCAATTATGCAACTTCCGTATTTTTAGTTCGTCAAAAACTGGATATATGGCGACTTGTTTGTGATTTTCAGGAATTAACTAAAATCACAGTCGATGAAATTTTTCCTCTCCCAAGGATTGATGACTGCGAAATGCTGCTTATTTTTCCCCGTTAGATTTATTTAGTGGTTGCTATCAAGCCCTTATACGCCCTGACGACCAACACGTGACCGCTATTGTTACGGAATTTGGTATTTATATGTACTATAAAGAACTTTCTATGGGCTCAATCAGTCCTTTATAAATATATAAATAACTTTAATATCCACAGAACAGATACTTGAACTACAACAAGACAAGCCAAAGTAATAACAAATGCTTTTCACAATTATAACAGATAATGCAATATTAGGCAAAGAAACTATTGGTAATAACAATAGCCGTGATAACCGAACCGACCGCTAAGCTAACACAATACAATAGCAATGGTCGAACCGACCACTATGCTGATAGAACCTGCGAAGGAGTAAGAGTTCAATTAGAATTCATAAGCAAGAGAACGAGCTCAGAGAATCTCAAGTGCTCGCGATTCAACTCTAGCGTCGAGCTCCTCAGACGGCCAGAATGAATCTGAGGAGATTAGGATGTCTTTCATCTTCATGAAAAGAATAAACTATTTCTATTGGTTCAATACTCATATTAACAATGCAAACAATTGTAAATAAACTAAACAAATGGTGGCTGCTTGATTACGTTGCCATGGGAACGAGTAAAGTATAAAAATACTTTACATTACTCTCCCTTAAAGAAAGACTTGACACATGTGGACGGTTCTGATGACTTGCTATCGACCGTGCGATGGGATGTACAAGGTCAGCATTTTCCTGGTATCCCATAAGATTTCTTCTGACAACTCAGCACCCTTCGATCGGCGTTGTCGAAAAATCCATTTTGCTTCGGCCGTATCAAATGAGCACGCATTAAACTCAACCGAACCACGGAAATCAGCATAGAACATCGTGACCTTCTTTGTGACCTCAGTGTCATGGATCGAAACAGAGATGTTGCGGTTGAGGACAATTTCGGCAAAACTTGAACCATTTACCCTTACGACACCAGCACCAAAACCTTCACGACTCAACGCAGAGTTGAGTGCAGGCGGAGAGGAATCAATTCTGTCTTCAGTAGAGACCTCTTGACATTTGAAACCCTTAAAGATCCTGGCATAGAATGCAGCCGAACGGGCTTTTTCACGCAAATAAGATGATCGACTCTTCTTTTTTATCCCAGAACCTTTGGTTAGATTTCCAGCCTTCAACTGTACAAAAATACAGTTCGCCTCTGATTTAAGTTGGGATCTAGCTGTAAGCAAGGCAAAAGTTCAACTAAATACACGGAATATAGGAGATGAAATTAACCACTAATTTCATGGCATGTAAGAGATAGAATTGATCACTAAATATAAAAAGTTACGCTGATTAGTTGTGATACCTTGACCTCCACAATCGTTCAGTATCGACATAATTCTCAATAGGCTCAATTGCACCCCGAAATAATGAGTCACGGAATTAAGTAAAATCTCAACACTTGACGAAATAGCTTGACTGCAGTGAAATCAAGAAAAGAGAAGACTTGACCGCGCTTACTCTCGGAGCGCACGGTGAACCAGTTACTGCGACCTCTATCAACAACAAATCCAACAGCCAAATCCGCCAGTGAATCTCGTAGATGTCAATATGAACCTTTGGCCAAAATTGGTTAGTAGAAAATCGCAACAAAGTCAATATAGCGTTTACGTGACTCATGCCACTCTCCCTTAAAAGTGATGTAACAAGCTCGGAAGTAATAATTTATTCATGGTCAGAAAATAATACTCATTAACCTACAAACGAGGACTGGAATGTCCGAAATACGTATGGTTAAGTAGGTCTCAGTAAAAACAGTGGACACTAACTACGGCTCGGACACGGTGGCTTTCAAGATTTTATAACCTGTCCGGGTCTTTAAAATCACATACAAACACCGTTGTCGTTCAGCTTCCATACATACAAAACTTAATACTCACTCATTCATACCCAAACAATCTCTCTGCTCCAGTCACTCTTACATGTTGACTCACTTGCCGCTTACTATGACAACGATTATCAACAGTCGTACAAGTCCAAAAATCATACTGAGTCGACATGTGCTGGTTTTAACCTGGACACATGCACCCTATCTAGAACCTTCGTAGATTTGGGACATGACAGCTCGCAGATATTTTGGGAAATCATTCTCGTCACACGATATGGACCAGAATACTTCTTACATAGCGAGCTCGTTATCCCCTTAGCAGTATTGGAAATATTCAACGCTACTGTAAAAACCATGTCACCCACATTATACCGTGCGCTGACCTTGTCTTTGTTATAATTTTTCATATAACCAGCCTGGCTATGAAGAGTGTTCGCCCGAGCCAGATTTCCTATCAATTGCATTCGAGCTGAAACATCATCCAGGCGGTCCACAGCTGAAAGGTCAACTTTGAGTTTATTGTCTAAAGGTGTGAGCAGTTCACGACCAAAGTTCAAATACGCAGGAGAAAAGCCGGTCGTATCGTTAACTGAGGTATTAATAGCAAAAGCTACCTCGTCAATGTGTACATCCCAATCTTTACAGGCTTCTATTTGAGCGACAATTCTGTCCTTAACCGTACGATTGTAGCGCTCGCAAGGATTACTCTGCGGGTGATAAGACGCTATTCTCCAGGAGTAAACCCCAATTGATTCAAACCAACATAAAAATCGCTTACTTGAAAATTGAGTACCATTATCTGTAGTCAAAGAATGAGCAAAACCCCACTTCAGGAAAACCATCCATAGCTTTTTAATTATACTCATGGAAGTTGCTGCTCGTAATCCAAAAAGCTCTACATATTTAGTGGCATAACATGTGACTACTAGCAAATACCTGAAACCCTTACGTCCTACGGCCCTAAGAGATCACAAGATACATTTTCCCAAGGGGCGCCTACAGTAGGACTAGTTCTTATACCAATTTTATGCGTCCTTGCTGCTTTCGTCTTTTGACAAATTTGGCAGTTTTTTACAAAGTTGAAAATATCCTTACGCATACGTCTCCAATAAAAACGTTCTTCGACCCGCTTGTATGTTTTGCGCATACCCATATGTCCAGACAAGTTCTCGGAATGAAAGTACGACAACAAAGCTGGTACGAGCTGACTAGGCACCCACATTTTCCAAAACTTTGTCTCGCTTTCCCAAGGCTTCACGAGGGAACCGACGTACTTATACAAACATCCGTCTTGCGATAAAGAAGCATCCCTGGCCATTTTAACAACCCATTCGTCTTCCTTATTGGATGGTGTCCTACAATAACTCATTACACGGGAAAGCTCATTATCATTATTTTGACCTTCAATGAAAGTCTTTCGGTTCAAAGCACTAATATCACTAACCATATAATTTTCATACATACGTGATAAACAATCGGCGGCTTCATTGTGAATGCCTCGGCGGTATTTCACATCGAAGTTATAGCCTTGCAGCTCGAGCATCCACCTAGCAATTCGACCGGTAGGGTCTTTGATGGTCTTCAAATACGTCAGGGCTCGGTGATCAGTTTCAACTGTAAACTTGGTCAGGTAAACAAAACCACGAAACTTTCTAATGGAATAGATAATGGCAAGAGCCTCTTTTTCTGTGACAGAATAATTTAATTCGGCCGATGACAAACCCCTACTCACAAACCATATAGGGTACTTAATAATGTCACGCTCCTGCATTAAAATGCCAGATATCCCAGTTTGTGATGCATCTGTTATGATTAGGAAGGATTCGTTTAGGTTTGGCATGAACAAGCAAGTAGCCTCATTTAACCCTTTGCGTAAATTGTCAAAAGCGGCCTGACAATCGCTATGCCAAATGAATTTGGTATTTTTCTGGAGCAGCCTATACAGAGGTCTAGCTAGATTTTCGAATTTATCGAAAAATTGACGGTAAAAGCCTACGAATACCAAGAATTTTTGTACCCCTCTGACAGAATTCGGAACAGGATAATCTTCAAGAATCTTCAACTTTTCAGCTAGCGGTTTATACATACCGTTCCCTATCTGGTAACCCAAGAAAATAACAGATTTCATAGCAATCTGGACTTTTTTTGGATTTATGTGAAACCCATTCTTTAATAGGGCCGTTAATATATATACATTCTAAGTGCACCAGATGATCCTGAACTGAGCTACTCCAACATATAGCGTCGTCTACGTATACGACAACGTAGACCCATAACCCCTCCTCAAGTGCCATCTCCATAGCCTCCTGGTAAGATGCCCCGGAGTTAATTAATCCGAATGGAACAACTTTGAAGCGAAAATAACCTCTGGGACCCCGAAACGCAGTTTTGTTTCGATCTTCTTCGGCTACCTCTATGTGGAAATAGCTGGAAGGCTGGTCTAGTACTGTAAAAATAGTACCATTAGAGAGTGCAACTACAATATCTTGGAGCCTAGGCGCACAATTCTTATTTGGAACTGTAACCTGATTAACTTTTCTAAAATCAAAGGTTACCCTATAACCCACTGTACCATCTCCATTCTTTTTAGGTACAATTACCGCTTCGGAGGACCAAGGGCTCTCACAGCGCCCTATCGAGTCCATTTCGATAAGTTCATCTACAGCGTTTTTGGAATATTTGACGCTTTGCTGGTGACATGGGTCGAGCCTTACAAAATACCGGTTTCGCATCCCCAGTTATGATCCTGTGTTTCACTAACGTACACCTTCCAGGCCTTTTGGAGAACATCCTAGAGAATCGTTGAAACAATGATTTAAACTGGGCCTTGAAACTATCTGATAGATCGGGATTGGAGTTAATCTGATCATATATAATTTCCATATTTTCAGCATTATCTGACCTCTCCGGCAGAGTGGAACCAAGTCCTTCTGTCATTGGTCCTGAACCAACAATAATATCCCCAACGTCACTATCATTTGATGCTTTGACATTACCGTAAAATGGATTGTTACATTTGACTTTTAGTGACTCAATTAGATCTACAGAACTACATTCATCTACATCCAGAGACAAAATATTATTACAGTCAATGTCTTTTACCGTGGAATAGGGCTCGTTCACTTTCCATACGCCTTCATTTACATGCACGGACACATTGTTAACTCCAAGAAAGTCTCTCCCAAGAATAACATCTGCTGAATTAGTTGAGACTAACATAAACCGTATTGGAACTATACCTAAAGGACAATTAATACATAGGTCTACAAAACCTTCCATTTTTCCTACACCACAAATGGTCTTAATAGGGAATATTTCGGAAACGATATTAATATTTTTACCTCGAACCATCTCAACAAACTTACTCCCTAAAATTGACACACTTGAACCAGGGTCTAAAAGTGCAGACGTTTTATTATCTAAAATTTCCACATTCATACATACAGGGGGAAACTGGATATCCAAGTTTCCTACATCGTGAGGTTGAACAGTTTCCATCTGGGCTACCCTCACTTCCGGCCCAGGGATTGTTCGTTTCCCGAATTTGGGTTCCCTCTGTCCGCTGAACTTTCACGGCTTCTCTGGAAATTGCCAGAATTGTTACCATTTGGATTATTTCCCTGCCAATGGACATTTCTATTAGGACCTTTGTCACGGAAAGATTCTCGCTCCCTACTCTGAGAGGAATCTCTAGGCTGTTGCTGAGAATTACGACCGCGTTGAAACTGATCCTCTCGGCTCAAATGCTGGTTGGAAGAGGATCTGTTGACCGACGCTTGTTCGTTCCAGACCTGTTGACTATCATTTCCTTCACTACTACGCTCTGACTTAGGATATGGACTATCACTTCGAGAATTATGATATCTGTTGTTTTTCCCTGACTTACGCCAATTGGAATCTGAATCAGATGCAGCAAATCTATTATTATTCGGCCTTTGATGATGAGAGCTATACTGGTCGAATGAGCTTCTTTGCAATTCAGGGACCGTTTTATTTGTTGCGGCACTGTTTTCCGAAACTCTGGTGTCTTTATAAGATAAAGACGGTTCTAACCCGTGATTCGGGACGGGTTGTTTATATTCCCTATCGAGAGCTACACTAGTCTGAGCTTCATAGGCTACCTGCAACAAGTCTCCTATCTTCGAGAATGAACGCTGGAACGACATAACCTTAGCTCTATAGTGAGGATGCATAAGTTCCAGGATTTTCTCTATTCTGACACTCTCCTTAGTAGTGGGATCGATTCTTTCGTAGAAGTCGTCTATTACACATATGAATTTGGACAGAGGCTCCTCAGTCCCTTGATACCGGCAGTCCAGGTCCCTTAACATTTTCTTTACATAATTACCTGACTGAAATTCCTGACGAAAGTAAACCGTAAAATGTTGGAAGCTTTCAAAGCAAAACATTTTCATAACCCTACGATACCAGAGATACGCATCATCTACTAGCGCGTATGGAATAACCAGCTTCAGCATTTCATCGTCCGTATAACCGATGGCAACTTGGTACTTTTCCAACTCAATGAGGAAGTCGTACGCTGTCTTTTTTTCATGAGCACCCGCGTATTTAGGAATTGAAACATCTTTTGCCCTTAATCGTTGAGCTGGAGGCCCCTCTCTCAACTGAGGACCATCTACCAAACCACTACTATTATTTCCGGGGCGATAAAACATATTCTGTATTGGGCCCGGATGTCTAAACGGTGCGTGTACTACTCCAGGGTTTGTTGGTACAAATGACTGAACATTTGGATTAAAAGAAGGATATCCTGGAGTATTCAGAATATTTGGAGAGGGCTGTCGATTCACATTTCGTCTACCATCTACGGCAGCATCTCGCGAAATCTGTGGTACATGATGAATTGCAGAGTCTCCATTTCCCACATTTCCCAATCGACTGAATCTACTCGTCGGAGTTGTAGCATCAAATCTAGTTTCTCCTTCATAACTACCTCTACTTTGAACTGTATTCCTACTAGGAAAACTACTACCATTAATTATAGGAGAAGGGTTTGCCTTACTAAATTTAGACATCATGCGCTCCTCCATATCCGCCAATTTAGCAGTCATCAAATCAGCCATTTTCCCATAAATGACCTCACATAAACCGTCTAAATTCTCATTATTCGGACCATGAGACTGTTTACTATTCTTACTGACCTCATCCTCAGCCGTTGCCATGGTACCTATACTTTTCCTATTTTTCCTAGGCATTTTCTAATCGAAAATCAACTCTTGATCCCGGTTGAGCGAATTTATAAAGAACTTTCTATGGGCTCAATCAGTCCTTTATAAATATATAAATAACTTTAATATCCACAGAACAGATACTTGAACTACAACAAGACAAGCCAAAGTAATAACAAATGCTTTTCACAATTATAACAGATAATGCAATATTAGGCAAAGAAACTATTGGTAATAACAATAGCCGTGATAACCGAACCGACCGCTAAGCTAACACAATACAATAGCAATGGTCGAACCGACCACTATGCTGATAGAACCTGCGAAGGAGTAAGAGTTCAATTAGAATTCATAAGCAAGAGAACGAGCTCAGAGAATCTCAAGTGCTCGCGATTCAACTCTAGCGTCGAGCTCCTCAGACGGCCAGAATGAATCTGAGGAGATCAGGATGTCTTTCATCTTCATGAAAAGAATAAACTATTTCTATTGGTTCAATACTCATATTAACAATGCAAACAATTGTAAGTAAACTAAACAAATGGTGGCTGCTTGATTACGTTGCCATGGGAACGAGTAAAGTATAAAAATACTTTACAGTACTTACGCGTTTGTTTTTGTTTGAAAAATACCCCTGCATATTTTCAACGACTCGTACTCTCGGCTCGTTGTGTTACACACACGCTGTATCATACATAGATGACATAATAACTTAAAGTAAAGATTTCCCCACTCACCTAGTAGCCCTTGAACTAGTTTTTGTCGCTTTGTCCAAAGTTAATTTTCGGAGGAATGCTAAAAAAAGTTACTTTGGTATGCAGGAACATGTCACCTTCGGATTATATTTGTCTCAGCAAGAACTCTCCACAGAGACTGCTGAAGTGGCTGCCATTTTTTTTATTGGGGTTTATACTCCGATTTTTTGTACTTAAGGCCTTACAGTTTTCTTTACCTACTTTATTCTCTTTAATTTATTTACAAATTGGAGCCATTCTGGCCCATTAGCTGCGTACTGTGAAGTGGGGCGGCCGCCTATTCCACACTTACTCAACCACAGGCCTGCATGTAAACTCGTCGTCATATGACTAATAACCGAAGGTAGAGGTCTAGGCCCCCGCTACGTGTGCAGTCCGCTATACATTAGCACATACAGTTTTACAGCACATACGCGGTGTCACACACAGCATCCCCGCAGTTTCGCAAGCATGTATATCACACACATACGCAGATTTAGCTATAGAGAGAGAGAGTAAAATGTGAAGCTATAGATAGAGACAGAGGATATGCAGAAAAGGGAGGAGACACGGGACATGCCACGGACACAATCTTATCCGAGAAATCAGCAGTCGCAGTATATACAAATACACCAATTCATCTTACGAATCATTATCAGTGTACGGCACACACTACTCCTGCTGATACTCTTCCAAGAATGCGCAACATGCCTCCAGACCTCATTTGCATAACGATAGTGTATAGGGAAATATAGAAAGGACCTGAAATTATTTTGGGGTGAGCTAGAGTCGAAAGCCGACTCTTCTGATACCTTACAGATTCACTACACCACCAGACCGCAGGCTCGGTCTTGTGGCTGCCATTATGCAGCAGCCTAAGCCTACAAATGTGCAAACTTTACGTAAATTTTTGGGCACTATAGGTTATTATCGCAGATTTATTTGAAGCTTTGCTCAAATTGCTGCGCCCCTACAAAGTCTCCTAAAGAAGCACTCACTTTATCATTGGAGCCCTGAATGTGATGAGGCATTTTTGACCCTCAAAAATGCGCTATGCACAGCTCCAGTTCTACGACATTATGACGCCAAACTCCCCTGCATTTTATATACAGATGCTAGCAACTTAGCGGTTGCTGGAATTGTACACCAAAAAATTGAGGATGGTGAGCACCCCATTTATTTTATTTCCCGAGCTTTAACTCGCGCTGAGAAAAATTGGGGTAGTACAGAAAAAGAATGTTTAGCTGTAGTTTTTGCCACACGAAAGCTGAGAGAATTTTTATATCTCAAACCTTTCATTATTGTAACTGACCATCTTGATTTATGCTATTTAAAATGCCAACGTAACCCCACCGCCCGCATTACTCGCATGGCTGTCATTTTGGAACAGTTCCGATACGTTGTAAGATATATACAGATATACATATATATATAGATAAAGGCACACTCCATAGAAATTTGGATGGTGTCTCACGTTGCCCATATGCTCTCTCCACATCCCACGACACGGAGGATGATCTCACAATTCCAGGATTATCCGCCTCCACACAATGTACAGCGCTTCACTCACTCCAAGCAATTCCTTTAATTAATTCGGAGGTTTTAAAGCATGCTGAATCCATTGGCCATACTTTAAATAAGTTATTACAGAAAAAGCGCTCCAAATTGATTCCTAGTGATGATGGAATTTACTTTATACAATTCAATCCCCGTAATCCTAAACTTCTCATAATTCCCAAAGCTATGGTCTAATTGTATTACAAAACGCTCATAATCATCCCCTTGGCGGCCACTTAAATTTTCAACAACCTTTGGCACGTCTTCGTCAATTTTATTGGTGGAGATCGTTTACTTCAGACACATTTAAACATTGTATTCAGTGCCTTAAGTGCCAAAGTCGCCAGCACCTAACTAAATTACGTATGGACAGTCTTAAAAATATCCCCATACAAATCCCAGCGAGCACATACGCCATGGATTTATTAGGCCCTTTCCGTGAGACTCCTCCTCGTAATAAATATGTAATCGTACTCACTGATTTATTTACTAAATGGGTACATACTTCCCTCCTTCCCAACAGAGAAGCTGCTAACATAGCTATGCATTTGGAAACTTTTATTTTAGAACTATGTCATCATTATAATTATTAATTTAACTCATTCTCCAGTTGGTGTCTGTTAAACTCGATGGCGAAGTCTACGGGACACTTTCAAAAGAAAGTATGCCGATTGGAAATCCTGTCAAAGCGGGGACGGCCAAGATGATTCCTATAATAAACCAACTTGGCCATGGTTTGAATCTCTTTTATTTCTGAAGGATTGCAATATTCCAGAAAAGTGAGTATTTAAGTGAACTTTTCGAAGTAGAACCAAGTATTTGAATTATATGAACAGTTATCTACTTTTATTTCGTACTTTAGAACAGTAGATTCCTTACAACTTTCTCAGGCAATGAATGGCAATGAAGATGACATTTCTGGAGAAAGTGATGCGATTATGAGCTCCACGCCCGAGTATAATATTGTGGAAAAAATTGTCGCTCCAGTTACTACTTCAAGTTCGAATGTGAGTGAATTCAGTTATACATTAATTGTAAACTATAGTTCTTGCTTGGGAGTATTGAATTTAAAATACAAGTCTGCAATACACTTCTGCTGTTCATATGAGTACATTTGCCGTTTATTGTTATTACTTGTGCCAGTTACCCAGACCCAGAAAGGACAAGCGTGAGGTCACTGCAACATCAGATGTGGTCATGGAAAAGCTGGTTTATTACATCGAATCACAGACGACTAACAATACCAGTACTTCATCGACGGCCTTCGTTCAGTATCTTGAGGTGGAACTTGAGTCTTTATGTGAAGAAGACCGGGAAAAATTTCAGTTCTCGAGCATGAATCTTTTGCGAGAATGAAAAAAGCAAGACGGCAGAAGAATGACCATTTCCAATTTGAAATAGTCTACCCAAAGTAATATGCTCTGTCAATATTACAATTTATTTTATTATTCAATAAAGTAAATTCCGATTAAAAACATTTAGTAATCAATTATTTTCTCCTTTTGCCACGAGACACTTCCTTCTGGGGAACTAAAATAGTCAGCAAATGTCTCCCGAACAGCCGCTGCAACTCTCGGATAATTATTCGAACCCTGTCTCCGCAAGTTGACTATAGTCCCTGCTATTGATCTCCACGAACCATGCATTACTTCACCAGTTGAAGCATCCTCCACGTCAACAAATCCCAGTGGACAATAAAGCCCATGGTTATAATAAGTTATTTTTATTAATTGCAAGATGGACCACATACTGTTTTTACTAATATTACGCTAGGTATATTTTGTAATTGCGAAAAGGCAAGTAGTTCATTTGGCTTCTAATCGTTAATTGACGGTGTCCATTTTGGTTCTTTAAAGAAGTCAAACTAAAATAATTGTGAAAATGTACCTTTTTGTTTGCTGCTTCGACCTAGCAAAATTGTGTAGCACAATGCAAGCACTTATAACTGCGAAGGCGTTTTGAGGCTGCATATGTATTGCGTCAATTAGAACTCTGCAGAGAGCGACAAGTATGCCAAAGGTGTTTTCAATTATTCGGCGTGCCCTACTCAACCTGAACCAAAATTTATCGCAATTATTTTTAATTAGGTCATTATTGCTATTCATACATAACATTTTTTGTGTATGTATATTTTTGTGGGATCGGTAGTAATTACGAACTTCATGAACTACGTACCGATAATTAAATATTCGTTTACGAAGTTCCAAATTGTCCCCTGGATATGGTCGCATTTCCAGCAATGGGAAAGCTTCGTCTCCTACGAAACAAAAAGGACTTTCCGTTGAGGTATGTGACAAGTAGTGGGTTCAGGTATTTTAAGCGTCTTCTGCAGCATTCGCTTCGCTATTTCACTCCTTCTAAAAATACCACCATCACTTTCAGAGCCTGAAGCTCCAGCATTAAATATTGTAAAATTATGATTTGCATCACATGCAGCCAGTATAACCAACGAAAAGAATCCTTTGAAATTATAGCAACGACTTCCTGAGTTTGGAGTAGCAGGTATCCGGAAATGTTTCCCATCCAAAGCTCCTAAGCATTTTGGAAATTGTCACATATTTTTAAAATCGTGTGCTATTTTTCGAAAGTCATCAGGACTATGAGGTTTCAAGTAAATAGGCCGTAAAACTTCAAAAATGACTTTTGTAGTTTCCCTAATTATGCCACAAACGGTACTCCTTCCAAGACGGCAATCCTTTGAAACTGATTTTTGTTGATCACCACTGACCAGAAACGCTAAAGTCATATACAGCGGCTCCGCTGGAGAAATTGCTTCCCGCACTGTATCCAGCTTTGCTATCTTTGGGGCTACTAAATTTAGCAGCTCATTAAATTTTTCAGGTGTCATTCTAAACTGTTGAAAATAGTATTCAGGGTCCTCGCGTATCATATCTGGAACCTACAAAAAAACCTACGTAAAAACTGTAAGAAGGCTGAAGATGCGTGTAAAGAAATTGTTAGCTGCTCACTGCCACGTAAAAGTCCCCTCGGTCCTTTCTTAATTTTAGAAAAGGTCGGACCCAAAACCTCTGCTTCTTAGGACGCCGTTTTATGTACTTTCCGAAAACAAATAACAATGTTATTGCTAAGAAAAGTACTTTAAACACTTTGGTTTTCTTAGCCAAAATTGCTGGAACCATTTTGATGATGAATTCCGTAAAAGAAGTAACCAACTAAAAGTCATCACAAGTGAGGATCGCATTGGCATGAGAACTTTTTTGCGATACTACTTGCGAAAAACAACCAATCGCATGTGTCAAAAAAATTGCTATCGCGCTTTCGCAGCGCATGTCGCATCATCAGTGAATCGCATTTACATGTGAACTACTCTTAATACTGAAACTAATGATTAGCTGTTAGCGAGAATTGATGAAATTGCGCGAGCCCCTTATAAGATAGTGTTGTTCGCGGGTCCGTACGTCCCACAGTTTTCCTCAGAAACTACTCGACCAATTTCGTTCAAAATGTTTCTAAACATTAAGAAATACAAAAAAACTTACCCGTACACTTCCGTTCCTATTCTCACTGTGGGATTCAAACTAATAAAACTACCGCGTGGGCGGGGCTATCTTTTCTCCCATCCACTCTTCTCTCTCCCACGTATTCCACATAACCCTACTCTAATCCCTGCCATTACACTACACACATCATCTCCAGCTCTATTCTCTCTTCACAAGTGCCTGCCCTAACTACATACCTACCTATTTTCGTCATACTCCTACTTTCATTGGTAAGAACCCTTCTATGATTTCTTCTCAATCATTTCATTAGGGTATGCCATTTGGTAGGATATGAAGAGACGTACCTACCTACTTGACTTTTTTATATTTGCAGGTACGATTCTCCATACCCTGTCCTGTTGGATTTCTCTCAAGTAGGAAATCTCTATAGGTACGACTTGGGCATTTACATCTACATACCCTATCTACTCTTTCATATTGCTGGTAGCCTTATTAGCTTGCTATATAGTTACCGCATATGTACTTTCCTTGTTTTGGCTCTATATTAAATTATTATAAAATCTATTCTATGCGTATATGCCACTATAATCCCGGTTGTGTGCTGTCTAAGTCCCTAGCCACTTCCACGGCGTATATTAGCCTACAGGTACCATCTTTCCCGTACTTGTGGGATAGGGTCCGGCTCTGATAGGACTCTACACTCTCGTTAGAGGTGCAGAGTATGGCCTAGAGCTTCTTTCGGGTTTCCGAAATCCCGAAGTTCCGTGTTCGGAAACGGAACGGAACAATTTCGGAACATTCTTTTTGGTTCCGTCATTGAATCGGCACAAAACCGGAACATGAGCACTTGTACCGATAATATTGGGACCGGGACGGTTCGGAGCATCGGTACGAAAAATGTCCCATATAATTTATGTCATCGGAAAGCGGAATTGTTCTGTTCCGTTCCGAACCGATCCCGGTACAATTTCTGAAGTGTCGCGCCATCGTTCAACTAGAATGGAAACACATTTCTTATCGCTCTGGCTTGTAAGCAGTTTTTTGCCAAAATAACGAAATTGAATGAACACAGATTTAATTTACGCAAATGCTTATATGTAATGCGAGTATCGTTTTCCATGAAAATCAACAGAATAACTAATTTTGTTTAATAAAAATGGGCATGGACGATTTTTCTCAAAATGAAAATTCTGAAATCGAAATTATTAGCAGCAATGAAGCAAGCTTGCAGGAAATTAACACTGTTAGGCCATTGAAGTCCACACGCTAAAAATATTTATTGCTAAAAAATAAATACTAATAATTATATAATGCTGAAAAGTAGTTCTTTTTATATGGCCTAATTATCATTAAATATTATTTTATATAATTAAATAATAGCATTCCCTAGCATTCAATAATTATATTAAAAGTATATCATGTACATATATTAAGTTGCCAGTAATTTGTACGCGCATTTCATATGTTGTAAAAAATTCCGGGATATTTCGGAACGGAACGGGTTCGGAACGGAAAAACTAGCATAATACGGAACGGAACACAACCTGAAACGGAAAAAACGCTTTACTACTTTGTTCCGAACGGTGTCAGTTCAAATGTTCCGATGTCCCGACAGCCGGAACGGAACCGGGAACAATATTATTTGTAGGTTTCGGAACGGAACGGAATTTCGTACGGAACAAAAATGTTGAACACATTGGAAGCTCTAGTATGGCCTCCTCTTAGGTTTAGGGCATTCTGCCGAGGAAAACTTCTTCCAGGGAATTCTCTATATACCCTAACCCTACCCCATTCACTGCAGGGATTTTTTATAATATGTAATTAATTAAGGATGAGTCCGTATCATTAACTGTAGCGCCATATAACCCTGGGAAACTACTTTAACTTGTAATAATTCCACAGGTGTGAGTCCTCGTTATTGTATACTGATCTTTGTCCTTAATTTTTATTAATATTCGAGCTATAACGACTTATGTAAGGTAGTAATTATGGTCTAGGGGAGACGTCAGTAGCCTTGTATATATTTATTTGCGCATCTACCTCACGGTAAATGGTTCCTGGATATTGTACTATAACTCTTTCGCTGGGATAATTGAATAAAACCGAATATATTTATTCAGACTTTTGTATATGATACTACCATTATTACATAGCACAGGTAATAAGTTCATTACACAAGTTCAGGTGGTTCATTAGAACATTCTTTAGACCAATTCCGCTAATGATTTCGTTATTGATTGAAATCGATTTACGTGTTCGTACGTAAAAAAATAAAATGGAACAAAAACTTTGTTTTCCTTTGCGGAGCAATGATTTTTTGATGGGATCTGAATTTCCGGATATAGCTTGGCACTTTGTACCTCGTGCCAAACAGGAAACCTAACCAGTCATTCGAAAGTTCACTTTAGGCTACTTCAATTGATACCAACTATGTACTTGGAGCACCTAGAGCTGTGACATTGTAAGTTTTGTTTAAATTTGTTGATTTTGCAATGTCTGGATTTGTAATATTGTATTGTATTGTAAAGAGACAGGCTGAATTGCACGATGGGTGGAATAAGGTGAGCACCCTATCTCGCAAGTATAGGGTGCTCACCATTGAACGTCATACAGCGTTACTGTATGGTTCAACTCAGATTCTGAGGTCACGAACCCCCACATATTTACTCAGATTCTGAGGTCACGAACCCCCACATATTTACTCAGATTCTGAGGTCACGAACCCCCACATATTTACTCAGATTCTGAGGTCACGAACCCCCACATATTTACTCAGATTCTGAGGCCATGAACCCCCACATATTTACTCAGATTCTGAGGCCATGAACCCCCACATATTTACTCAGACTATGAGGTCATGAACCCCCGCATATTTGTAGTTACGGGGTCGCGCACACTTGCGCAGCACACATTTTGGTCTGCGCAAGTCTTCGGCTCTTCGTGAGCACCCTGTGTTGTTAGTGTGGGTGCTCACCACTATGCGCATGCATAGTGGCGCAGTATGTACTACTATGCTTAACAATGGGTGCTCACAAAGACTTGCGCAGAGTAAGGTTCTCCACGAAGACCCGAAGACTTGCGCGGTCAAAACGTATACTACGTAACGGTGGTGAACACCCACACTAACGACATAGGGTGCTCACGAAGACTTGCGCGGAGCTAGTCGATGGTAAAATTTATTCTTGATTCCGAGTTTTCGTCTAACATACATAAGCCCAAAGGAGGGTCACGCGAACGTTGGGCCACTTGACATGGCACACTAAACACACTACATTAACCGTAAGCTGTTCCATGCAGTGCCTCAGCTGCCCATGCTGCGCCACGGTGTTGAGCCCCCGTAACTACAAATATGCGGGCGTTCATGACCTCAGAATCTGAGTTGAACCATGCGGGATAGGGTCGAAATTCGGGTTTGAATCGAAGTTCGAATTTGAATCGAAATTCAGCCTGAATTCTGTTTTAATTGTTTTTATTTGTGATTCCGAGTCGATGTTTTGTTGTTGTTACAAATCTGGTTAACTGTAGTTTTTTTTTACAAAACCACAATATATATAATTAAAGGCGTGGCCCGCAGGCTATTCCCCAACCCAACCCGAGTATTACCCGCAAACACGTAACCCGAACCCGCCCGACCCGAAATTCAACCTCTGAAACATCGGCCTGCTCCGTCCAGACCGTGATTTTTTAGGCCCGCGCCAGACCGCAGCCCGCCGGGTTTCAGTTGACACGGCCCGACCCAGCTTGCGGGCCCCCGCGGGGGCCCGCATATGTTTAATGCAACGCTATCACGCTCCATCACAATGTCTAAAACAGAAG
Source organism: Allacma fusca (assembly GCA_947179485.1). NCBI lineage: Eukaryota > Metazoa > Arthropoda > Collembola > Symphypleona > Sminthuridae > Allacma > Allacma fusca. The sequence continues at coordinate 13,357,946 of OX359250.1, forward strand.
TATAAACCGTAGAAACCGAAAAATAAATATTTTCTAAGCCTTTTAAATAACTGCAGCTGGTTTCATTCTTAATCTATGTCATATTATGCTTGAAAATCACTTCGCAGGAATTGTTAACTAATTGTAAGAATACTGCGCTAAGAAATTCTACATGCTTTTGAAATCAGATCAGGACCTTCAAAACGTTACAAGTTACAACAAGTCACATCCACAGCACGATAAGCGAGAAACACAATAAAACAGGAGTAGTAACAACCAACAGTTACAAAGGCACAAACATGTGAGCTCAAATGGACGCAAATCATATAATTCTACTGGAAAAATCCTAAACGTAGTTGATTGAAATTTAAACGTTTTGCGGGTTGCTTGCGGGCCCAAAGTATATTTAAGTCTAGCCCGAACCCGCCCGCAACCCGCACTATGTGCATAAAGTACAACCCGACCCAGCCCGATCCGCAACTTGCAAGATGACAAAGCACTAAACCCGAACCCGCCCATAACCCGCACGGGCGGGTCGGGTTGAGGCCCGACCCGAATTTTTACCCGCGGGCCACGCCTTTATATACAGTCGGTTGCCACAATTTTGCATTATAACTGTGTACAAATGGTCTCCGGTGGATAACTCCAAAGAGACTTGTACTAAAGTGTTGCAATTTTTAGAACTTACAAATAGAGATGTTAGGAAGAGATTGGTAGGGAAAAAGTAAGGATATTGGTGGTCAAACCGGTAAAAAAAATTAAAAAACAAAAAAAAGTGAGAATTCGGTGACAAAAATTTGCATTATTACCACCACCCTTTAGTTTTAATAGCACGGGAACCCAACACGGGCCGTATGAAGTTCCTGAATTTTTTGGGGGTTTTTTTGGTTTAATCCGGGTTTTTTTGGTTTAAACCAGGTTTTTTTGGTTTAAACCAGGTTTTTTTGGTTTAAACAAATTTTCAATCCAAAACATTCAATAATATGCAAAAACATGTGAATTTGAACAAATTTACTTATTTCCCAAACTCAGTAAGTATCACAAAGCATTAAATATTTAATAATTTAGATATAATTTTAACGATAACTTTGCAGCAAAAACATAAATATGGCATTTTTCATTTTACAAACGATTCCGGATTTCTAAATGTAAAAGACTAAAAGCTAATAGTATTATTTACTTCACTAAAGTTTAACTACGCAATATCACAGTAACTGCACAAGTTTTGTGCACGACGAAATATAAGCATTTTGGATTGAAAATATTAAAATTTTAGGCGTTTGGTTTAAACCATTGGTTTTTATAAAAAAACCGTTTGGTTTAAACCATGGTTTAAACCATGGTTTAAATCATTTGGTTTAAACCAATCCAACCCTGTGCTTGAGTACCTATGAATTCACATGTGCTTGCTGATAGTAGATCTAGGTGGTTATATAACCTATTAGGGTCACAAGTTGTGATTCACAACTGCTGTTAGACTGACAATGAGTTACTATCAGTAGTAATAGCAGGGGTGGATTTACGTAGGGGTCCCACCCTGGCCCGGCCAGGGCACAAAAGTTAGGGTCAGAGTTAAAAAATGTTATCGAAGGACCTCAGATTTCAAGTGGAAAGGCCCACAGAGACATTTTGAGGTATAGGTCTAAAAGAGGTAAACAAAAAAATTATAAAAAAATATACAAAAATATTTTATTAATCCACCTCTGAGTATTAGTATTAGTACAATGTAAACCAGATTGTAGTCAATCATTCGATTACAACGGAATATTCGAATCTTTTTATTGTAATTGTAATTCTGATCTGTTGATGTTTATAAGGACTAGTTGATTATAATTTGTGCAATGATTTTTTTATATTTAAGAGTAGTATTTCATGCTCTATCAAGAGGTCCATCATCTAGTAATGTCTTATCCTGTGGCTGACCTTCTTTTCCTTGTTGTGGGCCCCTATTGCTGTGTATAGAAGACACTTCCTAGACTGGCCCATACTCCAGTTGCTTCTGAATGCTGAATTCGAACTTCAAGTAAACAATATATTGGTCTTGGGAATTATTCTTGTTGCCTGATTTGCCTGTGCAACTATGCGTATAGCTTTAAGCGTACAAGCAATCATCATTGGCTGTTTTTCCTATTACTATTTATTTCAAAACCTTGAGGAAGCCGACGTCAAGCCTTCTCATTTATGTAATTATATCAAATAATTATTTAAAGTTACTTCAGCTTAGTTGGAAGTAAAGTTTGCAATTAGTAGTTAACCAGACCTTTGAACCGCTTCGCTTAATTGGAAGTGAGAAACTGTATTTTGCATGTCAATGCACATTGAACTATGCTTTTGAACGCAATAAAAAGATTATTCTTCATTCACCGTCCACGAGTCCTACACCCCAAATAGTTTTGCATATTTCTTCTGTTTAAATAAAAATCACTTGCAGACAGCAAATATTTATGTGTAATTATACACAGTAAATAAAATTGGACTGATATAGAACCAGCCATGCTTCTCTCACAGTGCCTCGCTTTTTAACAGTTTCTTTCACAATAAGTCTAATCCCAGCAGAAGGATCAGGGCGCATAATTTCATAGCTTGCAATTTCTGTCTGCCATTTCCAGTTTCAGTATGGCCTCTCCTGCATACTAAACTGCTAGTTTATCTAAAATAATTACCACCCACATGCAGATCATGCCATGCAATTTTAGTAATTGCGTATAGAATAGTGAAATACATCCATAGTCCTGAAATTTCATCTGCAAGAACCTCACCGGCATAATTATTTATTTAAGCTAAAATTGTATTGTAAAATCCATAAAGCATGCCTGTACTATCCTCGCAGTCTAGAATATACAATTTGAGTGCTGGTGTTCTTACAAAGTTTCCTCAAATTATCTATTCTCATTGTCAAGGAAAGGCCAAAATGCCTCTTTATTTTTATTGCATGAAAGTAAATATCTCAAAAGTTTCCCCCGTGTGAAGAGAGGTGCTTACAACTCGGTGTCATTGGGATAAGTGCCATTATGTTGAAGAGAAAAGCCGATATTAGGTTTTTACCACACGATGTATGAAACTATGAAAGGTTCGTAGAGTTTGGAACACACTGAAGACATAATGATTTATATTTATTAAATGTTTTATAAGAGACGGTGGATCATAATAAAATAATATGGCATTATAGCTTCTACCGGGAACGAAATATTACTCACATCATTAGGTACAAGGATGATAGTCGAAAGTCGTACTGATTATACTCCAGTTGGATAATGTCTCATATAATAATTTAAGCTATAACATGTTCTCCCATAATCCACAAGCATGACGGTGTTTTGCTACTGAAGTATCTCTATTACAGTACGTGTACAAGCGAGAGTGTTGTTGACGAAATGGATTAATTCTATCCGATTGATTTCCATATATCGTCACCCTCTTTTGCAATTACGTGAGAAAAAAATTATAAAGCAATAAAAAATGAAATTTCTTGAATGATTTGGAAACGAGCTCAGTTTATTCGAAGTAATGGAATACTCCAAGGTTTTTGGAATTTCCCCAATAGTTATCAGATTTCCGTATATGCCAAACCTAATTTTTTATTCGCTCCGTATAAGCTGTTAAAATCTTCCGTAGGGAGAATTATTGACGTGTCAACAGTACAAGCTGCATACGTTGGAAGCATAATACCTGACATCATGTTATTTAAAAATACACGCAATTAAAACCAGAAAACGTATAATTTAGAGATTAAAGAATCGATTGGAGTATAATAATTGTGTCAATGATAACCATTCGTGACTCATTGTCAGTTAGAGCAGTAATATGACCAACAGGTATAATATTCCAATTCGTAAAATGTAATATCTCTTTTAGTTGACATATGCAAATATACAGAGGAGAGTGTCATATAGTACATAGTTAGCTTAAAATTTAAGTCTAAAATATCACCGAGTGATATCAAAAGAGTAATATAAATTATTGTAGTTGGGGTACACGTTGGAAGTATACACAGGGGTTTAAACTTGAAAGTGTCATTGCTCGTAAAATCCAAAGAGCAGGGCAAACATATGATGTTAATATGTAACATATTTTTTAGAACATTTTACGATTAAGTATATGTATAGGTACAGTCGATATGTAAAAACACATAAGTATGCTAACAATAAGAGACGTGCAATCTCAATTTCGTCTGTGTGTAGCAGAAAATATTGAGTTGTGTTTTATACGAACCTTCCCTGAATTCAGTTTGTTGTGAGTGAGCATATGCAATTATATACAAAACGGGTGTCACAACACATGACGGGACAATGTGTACACAATAAAATATATAGTAGGGAACAGGCATTTACTTTCGGAACGCTCAAAGTGATAGAAGCGAGTGGTTGATTTGCCCCTGTTATATTTTAATAGTAGAAAGTGTTGTTCGCTGCAAAAAAGGTTAGTTCAACCGTAATTTCCACCTTGCTGGTTAATTCGTAAAGATTTTTGGAAGCTGCTGAATTTCTGACTGTGTATCCAACGTAGGGCATTAATACTTAATTAATTGCAATTTGTTCAAAATTACAATTTTTAAGTAATATTTCTGTTTAGGGACAAATTTGAGGACATTAACATGACAACAGTAAAGCCCATGCCAGCATCTTACGACCAACCACCGCCATACTTCCAAGATGGTCAAGGTGCTGGACCTTATCCTCCCGGACCTGGCTGGATTCCCCCTCCCCATGGACAACAACAACAACAACAACAGCAACAACAACACCAACAATATCCACCGATGTATCCTGGTCCAGCACCTGTTCAAGGAGCAACCGTTATTGTTCAGCCTGTTCGCAATCCCGGGATCGTATTTGTAGGAGGATGTCCACGTTGTGTATGTCTCTATGTACCTCTATGAAATAATACTGATTGTTCTTAAGTGGAAATGTGGTCATTACAGTAATGTAACTTGTGGGCCTTCTTCCGTAATATTTTTATTTTTCAAAATTGGTTTTTCCTATAGGGTATGAATAACAGCAAAATAATTGAGAAAGGGAACAACCCTTATCGTAGGCTCTACTTCTTCATAGTCCAATAAGTCCAATACTCTAGGCTAGGTGCTAGATCTCAGCTGGTTAAGCACCGTAGTAGGTACAATAAATACTTACCAGGAGCTAGTGTGCCCTTGGTACCACAAAATATCTGTCTTTCCCGAACCCGTAGAGGGACAAGGATGTAAAATAAATAATTTCCATATTTTCAAGCAAATTCGATTCTAGATTTTCAAAAATTTAGTTCATGACTAGGTCATATTTTGTGATCAAAAACTTGAAGCAAAGGGCAAGTTTTTAAAATCTAAAATTATTTTCATAACTTTGAGCACCTTTTTGAGTTCTGAGAAGCAATTTTGGACTCATAACATAAAGTCTAAAATTAATTAAAACTTTAAAATGGGCTTAACGGACAGATCTTCAATAAAGCAAAGTATATTCCTCTTCCTTTGCTTTTCTCCCAACCTTGTTTTCTATTTTCGCCGTCCGTGCTCACGCCCATAACTTTAAGCTTGGTGACCCTTCAGATAGCGTTACAAAAGATCTTTGAGTATGTAACATGTTTGAAAAGACAGTGGGCAATTTTTTTAGAATCTTTAAAGAATTCCAATTTCGCTTCGTTTTGAAACCGTTTTATATTTACATAGAGAAACAAATCAAATTTTAGAAAATCTGGGAAAGAATTTACTTGAAAAAGGGGGATTCACATATTTGACAACTCTGGCTCTTAATGTGGGCTTGGGGAAGATAAAGGTTTTGTGGCACCATATATATAGACCGCAAAGTAAATATTCAAGAAACAGCTTTGCTGGATTTAACCAAGGTTAATGAGACATGACTCTATAAAAACCGTAGATTTAACACGTGTGTATTGAATGGGGATACGAAGGCAAATTTCTCAAGCGCTACGGTGCCGCAATATTCAGCATACCGGTTTTAGATGTTGTTTTATTTATCCTTTTTTACTTGTGTATAATTACATTTATAGACATATGTGGCATCACTTAACTATAAAACTTGCGTGATGAGGCGACAAGTTCAAAACTTCCCTCTCTCTCCTATACGCGCTTTATAGGTTCGCGAGTACAAATTACCATAAAGGCATACCAAAGCATTTACCAATAGCAAGAGCGGTAATATTGTCACGGGCTACCTTTATAAAAAAATAAGCAGTGATTACCCGTTTATATTAAAAAGAAGACAGTTTCCTATTAGAGTGCTTTACAAAGGCAGTAAATGTCAGGGACAAAGATTTGATTATGTTGATTATGTTATTTTTACATGAACAACTGTATGCAGTTTTTTCGAGGGTTGTCTAAATAAAATATCAAGGTCGTTGTAACTGATACTGCCGAACAAAGAAAAATAATGGGCAAAGATGAAGGTACATACACAATTAACTGTGTTTTTAAAGTTTCTTAATTTGTTAGATTTTTAATTATTGTAATATATAGTCAGGGGTGGATTTACGGGGTGGCTCACCCTGGCCGGACCAGGGTAAAAAATATAATAACGACTGTCCTCAGATTGCACGCGTAATTATCAAACAAATCTATTTTAAGGGTTAGGGCCACGGTAAAAATTATTAATGTCTTTACAAAAGCTTTTGGCTTTCTTAATACTAGAATTTGACGATGAGAGAATACTTTTAGATCTTTACTCTCTCCTAAACGCGCTTTCTAGGTTCGAGAGTACAAATATCAAATTGTGTATTTAAAGAAGTTCTGTAATGTTAGATTATAACCATACTAAATTGTATTTTAGAATAAAAGGTCGTTCAAAAAATATTCTATAAGAAAAAAAATTATTTCGGCAATATAATTTTAATACTGGCGTATCACACGGACTACGTCGGTGATGTTATTTGGGAATTAGGGTTACACCAATTCGGCTGTGATTTGATCCCCTGATCCCCTGTCTGATAGCATAATTTGACGATAATGAAATTTAAATCTTCGCTCTCCCTCTTAAAGGATAAAAACTCCTATTGGTTTGTACTTGAAAGTACCAGACACCTTAACGGCCAACTACCCGGTTTATTTGTGGTATGTGATATCCATGTATTTACAATTGGCGTGTACGTATTTTGCATTGGCGAAGCCGAAGTTTGTTTATGCATGTCATTATCCGCATCATTTTGCCTAGAATATTTTAATACTAGCCGATTAAACCGTAGCCCCTTCTCTGTATCGTACCTTAATGTTTATATGTATCTATTACCCCTTTCGAAGCCAGCAATAGCTGGCTGTGCAGTGCTAGTCATACACTAAAATGTATTTCTTCTTTCATAAATTGAAAAGATCGTTGCGATTTTATTTAAATTATTATTGTAAATTCTGTTGGCTGTAAATAAACAACGAACAGTTTGACAGATAATGATAAGAGTACGTAACACCAAATCAGTAATATTATTGCACTTGTTGCTTACTGCTTACGTAATTCGTAGTGACAAGTGACGCCGAGTGTTTACTGTACAGTATCAGGGATGCAAAAATAGCAAAATGTGCTTTAGGAAATATATGAAACAATTGAAATATACATACAAACTTACCTGCTGGCAGTTAAATGACAGTGTGTCGAACGTTTCAGAAACGATAATTCTTTGAATGGTGACTGTACATTCACAAGTTCCTGTCGGCATAGTAGTATCTACTGAACTCGCAATCAGTCAGACAAAGATTAAGTTGGCACTACTGTCAACGGAATTACTATTCAGTGATATCACGAGGAAATGGCTATAAAAGTCAATGAAAGGTTGTTTAATGAAAAACCTAATCACATGCGCTTAAGGGGAGAAGTTAAACTTTAATACATGCTCATGCTGGCATATTTCCCAGTGACGTACATATTTTTATACCTGATTGCGTGTGATGTACTGTATGTAAGTTTACGTGGTGTATTTATTTTTTCATGCAGGGTGGAATGTTAGAAGATTCATTCGGGATCTGTGCCCTTGTCCTTGCCTTTCTTTTCTTCCCGATCGGTGTTCTTTGCTGCCTGGCCATGAGAGAAAAGAGATGCATAAATTGCGGTACCCGATATTAGCTGAAGGTTGGGAATTACCTCCAATAAATAACTTGAAAATTTCCCATTTTATTTGTTCCTTCTCTCTGATTTAGAGGTCTGTTCCTAAAGTCTTAATTGTAAGTTCTAACTTGCGTCCAAAACAATAAGCTCAATCCAAACAACAGCTCATGTTTTTTGTTCACCTGTGATTTCCCTGTGGCAATTTCACTATTACCTATTTTGATATCCTTAAAACTATCGAATGCGCCTGTAAATACAGAGTTGCACAAAAGTCAGTGTAATAATGGATTATTTTATGTTTTTGATTTGTATGATTAAAATTAAAGGATGACTAAAACACTTAAATATAGATTTGACTTAAAAAAACCGTCAGAATTTTTATAAGGGTAAGCTCGTTGATACAACCCAAGTTACTAAAATACAGGAGTAAATCTGCCTATAACTTCATTATAAAAAATGAGTTCGTATAGTAAAAGAGTATTTTCCACCTAGTAACTTTCGGTAAACAGTATTGTTAACTTAAAATGAACTTATTCCAGAGCTGTGGTGTAATATTGTATTCACTAGATATCTTAATATTAAAACACAATGATAAATATAAATTTGTAAAGTCGTTGTAAAATAACTGTTCGTAATAAATTCAGTCAATTTAAATTGAATTCTGAGCTTTCACTTTTCATATCAAACTGGGGAAAGTCTGATGTCAGTTCAAGCAAAACTTGTCCATACAGCATTTTCAAACGCCCATCAATAGGATTTTCTTCAGTCGGAATGCACCTCTTGTACTCGTAATCCGACACACCATGAGATGTTCTAGTTGAAGGGTCCTTTCGGCGTCGTTGATGATTATCAACCTCATTGTGACCTGACAAGAACAGATCTTTGAACACTTTTCATATCACGTGACTTTGTTTTTTACTTTTTGAATGATTACTTCCTACCGTAAATTCCCTTTGAAACTTGCTCAATGGACGTCACCCCACTCCTTGCGAAACCATAACTGGAGCATGAGTCAATCCCTGAGACTAAATCTTCGGATGAGAGTACTTGAAATTGCTTGTAAGAGGAGCTTAAATCGGATAAAACACTGTTGTATGTTGAGTACACTGTTTCTTCAACTTGCTGATTTGTTAACCGTGAGGGATTCAGCACTGAGTTCTCTGCAGATGTACCTTCCCAGCCTGTACTACTGCTGGGATTAATTCTAGGGACGTTCCAAAAGTTATTTAACTTCTCGTTTACCTTCGGACTACTACTGGGATAACTGGCTGTGTCATAGGATTTGACACTCGAATGCACTGAAGGACTATCGTTGGGGTGTGAGTTCCTTCCACGTCCAGAGTTAACATCTGTGAAGTAAGTGCTTTCACCAGATGATGAAAGTAATCTTTCGCTTGCCATTGATGCTTGAAGATTGTCACTGGACTCTTGTTTTCTTCTGTGCCGATTAGTTAAAGATTTAAAATGCATTTGCTCTGAAGATTTATTGCCGGATTGCAAGACACTTCCTTTTTCAGAGTTATCATACGGAAAGTATTTATTGCTTTCCTCACTTAGTGTTAGTTGAGGCATATCATCCAATCTTCCCGTTGTTAGTGATGTTTCAACAGCATCATTGTACTCTTGGCTTCTTCCATGCACGCTTGACCCATAAGATTTGATAAACAAAGGTTTTGAAGCATTATCGTCGGGACGCAACAAGTTCTCACTTTCAGAGTTATCGTAAGGAAAGTAATTGCTGTCATCAGATCCTTTAATAAGGTCCGTATATCTTCCGCTTGACAGTGAACCTTCATGATGAACGTACCCTTGATTTCTTCCGTGTGTACTAGTTTGAACTGATTTCTCCTCCGACATGTTCCCACTTGAATGTAATTTTTTCTTCCGTTTTGAAGATACTTGATTTGCATTTGATTCATCGTGTGAGTAAGTTTGTAATTCTGCTGATAATTTCTTGCTGCTTGAATTTGTAGTATGCCCAAGTGAATTGCTTTGAAACAATCTTCTCCTATTGGAACGGCGTTTTTGAAACTGATCATCCCCGTCTGCGTCACTTACAATTTCTTCTTCAGTTGTCGACGTGGTAGGTAATGACTGCGAATTTGATTCTTCGTTCATTTTTCTGGATGATGCAGCATCTGACATCTTTCTGGCCCGGATTTGCCTGAACATTTTCGTTATTCTTCTGGGTTTAGAATTTTGGTTGTCCTCCGAAGAATCCGTGCTGCCACTGGAATTTCAATAATTAAAGCCCCTACGAATTTATGGAAGGCCGGACAACAGCATAGAATTTATCTCACGATAAAACATTTTTTTTTGTCTTTGAAGATCATTTTTCAGAAATAAATTGTTTCATTTATCTAAAGCATTGCAGTCACTATTAGTGAGGAACACTAAAAGCTATACAGTAACCCTAAGAGACGACATTGTAAGCTAAATTTTAAAAAGCAGAAAAAATCGCAAGATTTCAGTCCTACCTTTCTTCATCGATCTCTAAGTCATATGCAATGTGAATGCTGCAAACAGGACACTCTCGTTTTAAATGATGGAAACAGTCGCTACAATACACCGCTTTACATTCAGAGCAGTTTTGAAACTCGTCGTGATCATCCAAATCTGCAGACTTACCACAAAGAAAGCACTGCTTCCGATTCACTGATAATAATGCGCATAATGTCCTCCCTCGTGGACACCTGAAATAGTCCTCCAATTATTTAATTAATAATTTAATTCCAGTATCTATATTTAAAAATAAAACAACATTGAAAAATAACAGGTTAAAAATCTTTTCCTACTTATCGATAAATCGTTGAACACATCCAACCCTAAAGACGTTTTCATTGTCATCCCCGGTTAATTTCGCGAGAACATGAGTTTTGGCATACTTAAAGAATGATCCTCTGGAGTTGAGAATGTGCATATAGAGCCATCTATCCCGACTGATTTGTCTTTCGGGATAGTAATGCCCGCAAATTACATGTCTCAACCGAAGACCATAGGCTTCGAACGCAGTTGACACAATACAAAATAAAAGCAACAGACCTAAATTATAAATTTTAAACGTAAATTTCGCATTTTGCGAAAAAGTGTGGAAGTCATTTAAAGCACAACTGTAATTTACTGTCTCAACTTATTGTTAGACTTTAAAACCTATAATGGCATCGCGGCCGAAGTTGGGTACCCGGGGAGTGGGCACACAGTCAGACAAATCAAATTCCAGTAAGGAATTTATTCGTCTTGATAGTTTTGGCAAAGGGTTCTCTGTGGTACCTTCAGTGTGATTAAAGTTCCCAGGGCCTGTGGTATTTGATAAAACTTGAGCTAAAATTTTATTAAAATCACTTCAGACATAAATGTAAGCCAGGGATGAAATCGCATAGTATTATAAATTCCTAGCGAATCTTGCCATTATTTACGTATTTCCCTAGATGTTGGATTAACAGCAGGAGCGAATACAGTGTTGAGTCAATGAATATATAAATGATTGTAGGAATGGAGGATGTGGCTACCATGAAAACTTGACGTCTGAATTTACTTTTCTCTGATTTCAGTCTTCGAAGGGACCAAACCTAAAATATTGAAATTATTGACCATACTATTTGATTACGCTGTATACAAATATCCCATACTGCTAAATAAGATTGTGAATGAGTGACGCTAAAAAAAACTGGTATTTTACTTTATTTTATTTTATTTAACTATTTGTGGGGAAACGTTTCCCTACAATTCAAGAATTCATGTAAAAGCCCAAAAAAGGTTGTAAGGGCCAAGGCCAGAAATAGACCTGAATAAATATCTATCTATCTATCTACTGCTAAATAAGACCGTGATTCAACAAAGTAATAATTTTTCGGAGGGAATAGTAAAACAGCCATTTTTTCGGAGCAAGAATTAATTTTAATTTGTAGTATTCCCTTACTTGAACATACTCCTTAGACTCCGCGTGATTCAATGGGAATATCCCTTGTTTTCCAAGCATTCGTCGACGGAGGTCCATCCTGACCATGCCATCAGTAATATATTGATTGTCATGCTGATCGGAATGCAAGTACCAATAAAGGTAGTACGCTGAGCTGGCCCGTTATATGAATACAAATTGTAGTAATTATATGTAATTATGCATATTAGCACCCTTTGCAATCCATTATAAAAAGATTTTCTAATGCTGACCTCGAGATCATGACTACAGCAATCCCAAGAGTCAAAAGGTCTTGTAGTGTAATAGGCCATCTAAGCACAAAATCAAAGCTTTGAAAAACATGCTGCTTCAGCGTTTCGAATAAATTGGGATTTTTGGAGTAAGTCAATTTCGATTTTGGGGGAACAACTGTAACGTTATAGAGTCTGGCGTCAAAGAATTCTGTCCAAGCATCTAAAACATCTTGGAGCTCTAAAATCATATTGAAATATACGGACGTTGTTTAAGGGAAATGACGGATGTTTTAATAGAAATGGGGCAATAACTCCCGGAATTTTTTTAGCATACATATGTACATATGTTTATAAATACCAAACAATGTTTGAAGGAATTGTGCGACTTCAGTAATCGTACCTTTTCGTATGACTGACAATAGGTTCTCGCCTATCACAGAAGGTTGGGTACACATACTTTTAGTAACCTTTGTGACTTCACAGAGACTATCCAGGACGTCGACGTGACACATAAATGACATAAAATCACCAAGTTTTTCAGTGCAGTCAGTCACCGCTTCCGCAAATTCTCGCTTGCAACGATTATAAGGAGTATCGAAGTTAAAATTACACAAATCTGTTACTGCTCTAAGCCATTCAAAAGCATCCTGCATGACTCTCTCTGTGTCGAGGTAAAATGATGTGGTAATAATTTCATGGGATCTGATTTAACGTAATTAGCTCTGAAATGGTAAGAAATAATAATAATTGTTCACCCAGGGATGATACCGAAGACTGCACAAATTCAACTGCCTCCCTCAGCTTTCCTAGTGCTACATCAATGGCAGACTCGACACTTAGGAAAAATTGTGTAACGATTTCAAGAGGATACAAAATAAGGTGCATAGCATCTCGCAAGGAGTGTTCAAGGTCCACCTTGTAAACAAGACTAGAATTTTAGACACCTCAAAAGCTAGCTGAAATATGTGTGCTTCAAGTCCGAATCGTTTTAAACGCACCTTGCATTTATGCAATCCCTCAATGAGAGCATCCAAGTTGTATCTGAAATTTTTCCCTGGACCCTTTAGCGCAACGTAGGCAGCATTTGTCATGAGGGCAAATCTCACATTTTGTGTAAATATTTGAGGTGCTAATAGCACCATGAGCAGTCGAATGGTTCGGGAGAAAGTCACCCCAAGTCCAATGAGAATCCCGATCAAATATACCCATACTTCCGAGAGGCTTAATTTCAGTTTATTTTTGAGGAAATGCAGCAATATAGCTACAGAAGCCAATACCACTGAAATGGGATATTTACTATTTAAATGCTTTATTTACAGAGTTGGTCAAGAAGCAATTAGTGTATTAAATAATTATTGTAATGAAGGAAACCTTCTTAAGTCATACATAAAAATCGAAGCAGCCCTTTAAGAACTGTGTTTCCATAGGAACCCGCTGTGCAAAAGTACTCAAATACAGTTGACTTTGTGCTAAAAACTTTACATTTGAAGCAATAGCAGCAAATATTTTTGCAGCACCTGCGTAGAATTTTAATGTAAAAATGTTTTAGCAAATTTAGACTAAAAGGCTTAGAGAAAAATTTAAACTTAATTATTCTTACAACTTTAGACACGATGGCTTTTCTGGGACTTTCAAGCCAGTAGGTCGTGTGTATGCGTTTAATTTTGCTATCTTCAATTCTTTCACAGCAGCACGTACACGAAACCATTTGAAACAAAACAGGCACATTATAATGGTCAATGATTGTAAGATAATACAAAATATTTGTTTCTAAAAAAACTCATGGGGTAAATTTAATATATAACGGTAGTGCACGCAGCATAAATAGACGATTACATTAAATTGTCGCAATGACAATGGCTTAAATGTTTACGTTCGTCACTCTCTGAAAAGCCAGATTGTATTTGGTGGATTCAGTGTTCTAGTATACGTGTATCATGACTTATAAGACACGACCCTTTCATGTGGATATACTAGCACAGATTTTCTGTTTTATTTCAATTTTTTTGTAACAGATCATATATTTTAGTTTTCATGTAAACTTTTAAATTTCACATGTCATTGCGGAATTTCATAAAATGAAACCATAGTAGCGCTTATTTTTGAGAATTTGCTTGAATGTTCTTCAATCTTAAAAAAGCAACTGTACTGCTTTAAATCTACCTTTTTTATAAACGATAATAATAATTGATGATTCTCCGACAGGACCACTCATATAATAACTAAGCATTAATTGTAGTGGTCCTTAGGAGAATTACAACTTAAATTCAGGCTCTACGAGCCCTTGTCAAATTGTTAATTGTCGTACTAATTTTCATTTCATAAGTTGTAAATGAAACGACGTTGGAGTAATTTGTTTGTACATATGGGAAATATAGTTAATTTAGGTAAAACATGATTTGGATCTGCATATTTGCTCTTATTATGGAAATAGTTTTCAGAGCTCAAAACAATGTCCAGCTAATTTCAAGTTCAAAGGTAAAATTAGTGTATTCTCGTTGAAGAGACTAAATTATTTACACGTTATGTTTTTGTACAGCATGTAGATCATTTTGCCTCTCCAGTGACGATATAATAGTGCAAATAAACACATTAAAATGTTCTCTATTGCAATACAAATGGGATATAATGTATAATCTAAGAATACATCTTTGAACCAAAGCCTTCAATTGGTATCCAGAGCTGTGACTTTTAATGCAATACGTCCATTGCAAACTCCCAATGACGAATCTTCTGCAGATGACTCCCTGAAAAGTAAATGCTGCAGATATTTTCTTAGAGTTTTACTAATCAATAATTCTCAGCTTTATGTATAATAGTATTCATGTAATTTTATAATATCCAAAGGCTTTCATATAGAGTTTCACGGAATTTCACAAAATAACATATTTAATTTGGTGACGTTAATTCCTTCCCACTGTACAGCAAGCAATTTGTTGGCCTCCAGAGGGGTAGTGTACTTAGTTCGGAATGTCAACGATGGCTCCATACTTACTGCATCTGCAACTCTCTCTGCGAATTGTGTCTACCAGGTATCGGGTGTCACAAGCGTCCGGTCCATAAGGCAGGAAAATAGGAACTGGTTAAGATACACTGATGATTCTCGTCAACAGCTAACAACACAACTATGGGAGATTTCATACACAGGTGGGGATGATTACGGATACATGAACATAAGAACAGTAGGACTTTAATAAATATAAAATACTGGCTGACACAAAAACTAGTATGAAACTTATGATTATTTGTTTTAGACAAGACTTTGTTTCTACAACCAGCAACACTAGCTGTTATGAATAAGTGGATCTGGAGAGAGTCCAATCCTGGAAAGCCTATGAATGGAGATTTGGTGTCGCAAGAGAGTGAATCAATGGCAGCCCCACAACTTCAACCCCTCCCTGACGGAAGAAATCCTGAATATGTTGACTTCTCATCAAAGGAGGCAACAACACTAAGAAAGTATATTATGGAATTAATTTATGAAAATATTAAACCTACTAAACATAAATATCAAAGGAAGCCTAATTTCGGGAGGAAACCAGCAGAGTTCAATAATGATATATGTATATAATTTTAGGAAAAAACGAGGCCTTGATTATCATTCCTCCCTTGCTTTCCTCAGCCAGAGGGGTCCAGCAAAATGTGATCTGAGTCATTCAAAAATTATGTGGAAATCACAGTGGGAAATTTTCGACCTTGAAGCCGGGTCGAACATCAAAGGTGAGCAGTTTCAAATCCGAGACATTCGTGGGAAATGTGTCCAGTCAGGGGGATTTATAGGGATTTGCCCTCAACGGAGACTAGAATCGGACTCTAACTCTTCATGGCAAATCCATCCTGTAGCGGACTTAAGTACAATACCATAATCCTTACCAGTTCCGGACAATAGTTTTAAAGAATGTATTTATTTTATTTTACCATTTAAAAATTATGCTGTAGTGTACTGTTTTTAAAAAAATATTTCTCTCTGTAATGTTTCTGTATTTTTTTAACGTCTTTACCGTTCTTTTTTGATTTAAAATGGAAGTGCCGTTATCTTTACAAAAATCCTTTAGGCAGGGGTGGATTAATAAAAATAATTTTCACCTCTCTTACCACTCCCGGACATAATCCTGTGCGAACCGGGTAGTATAGGAAAATACCAGATGTGTTCCCTCAAACTTGTCCCGGCATTGACCACCGACTATGGGAAAATTATTTTTATTAGTACCAAAGATCCTACAGTTTATTAAAATCTTTCACCCAGATGAAAGTTCAACTTTAATTCGGCGTAAATACCAATAAAAGACTGATCATTATTGTAGAGGGCACTTCCAGGAATTTTTGCATTCCGGTTCTCCTGGCGGTGTCCCATAAAACCCTCACTGACTTTCTAAGCCCTTGGTATTTCAAGTAATGTTTAGTTAATTGGTAAGGAAGTTATCTTCGATACTACATTTATTGATCGTCACGGAAATTAAACTTCGTAGGGTGGCTTGCTTGCTAGTCACTAGTAAAACATATGTTTAAGTTCTCAATCCCTTGAGTCCATGAAACTTTGTGAGTTTGTTGATTGACCTTTGTGTAAAAATTGGTTTAAATCGACGTGGGTGAGGACCCTTAACTTTTCTGCAATGCTTTGTAAATGGTAGTTAACAGTCAATTAGGCACTTGCCTTTCCCAACGTTCCCAATTAGTTGTTGAATTTTGGGAATATTTCAGAACCTTCCTTGCAGTTACAATAATAACAATAAAATTAAGTAAGACCAAACTATTTATCACATTAACTTTAAGCCTTTGACGTTGAAGGTCTCTAGCTCCTTTCAAAAGTTATAGCAAATATTTATTTTAAAAGCTGTCGAAACGCTTGATAATATCTACTTTATTGACGTTGCTTAAAATATTCAAGCAAAGTATTAAAAATTATTATTGGATCTATTTAAATTCTCGGTCCTTTCAATGTCAAATGCTCTCACTCCTGAATAAAATCCCTGTGTCTTTTGATGTAGTGATGCAGCTTGATTTCTTTCTTACCTAATTGGGACTTCCTGATCATGCACTTTTCCCTTACCAAATAAAACTAAGAAAAGGCATGCTGAAATTGTGGTTGAAATTTCCACCACATTTTGCACATGCCGTATACTCTAGCACAGGACTTTCTCACTAAGGGAGAGCCCATCATAAATAATTTACTTTGGCACAACAAGCTTGTGCTTACAGAATTTAATAAATAAAAAAGAATCCCTCACCTGTATCGGTGGGGAAGGATATCGTTGATTGATTTGTGAAAAAAGGGGACGGATATAGTAGAAGAAACGGATATCAGGTTCTATATAGAATGAGAATAAACAACCGCAATATTTTAAGTAACTTTAAATAACTAACTTGCAGCTAAATGAGTATTCCATGTATGTTTAAGGAATAATAATAATTAGGAGTAGTAATTTTTAAAGCACAAATAGAATTTTATTAAGTTAATGAGTTTTCGATCATAGTTCAACAGGTCTTAATCCTTCCTTTGGTTCTTCAGGTTTCAATTTCATTATTAACAGTAAAAGTACTACATATTGTTATTGTTTGTATGTTGTATATTATCTGTTCATAGTTACCCGAAGCTGTAACGCTTCGGATCTATAAGCTCACTAACCACGTTTCATCAATGTTCTATAAAAATATAAAAGCATAAAATCGCTGTTTTTCATTCCATCAAACTGCGAATGATCAGAAAAGGAAATAAGGTTAATACAAATGTACAGCCTAATAACTTCTGCTTGTATACAGAATGGGCAATCAAGAACAAAAAAAATAACAAAACCGTGTTATAATAATTTCGCATAGAAAGAACAGAGGAAGATTCCTTCCTGAACAAGTGCACACAGAACTTAAAATAGTTTTCTGCCTCAAGAATTTCCATGCATATAAATAATTTCCCTTATGCACGCTACGGAGTGAAACAAACAATACTACGATAAGTAAAACATAAAGTATTATTTCGTCAAAATGGTATTCAGTACATTTAGAGGACCTCGGATAAGAAGCTACCATGGTAGAGTTAATCCTTATGTAAAAAGAGCGGACGCTTAAAATACGAGCACTTAACTACAAAAACATTGGTAACCGGTATCACTGCATTATATTTTTCAATAATTATTCGCTCCGTCCTGGCGAAATTCTGTGAACAATATTATTATTGAGTTTCTACTGCTCACTAGCGAAAAATACGACAATATACGAGACACTATCGTTAACTAGCGATAATTATTAACATCATGACGTAACATGAGGTTTGAATACCATAAATTTTTCTTCTACACTTGACACAACTTCCTCACTGCTTAGTCCGAATATCATTTACTCTCGAAACAGGTAAAATCAGTTTATATGAAATCAGCAAAAGTCGCCAAAAAGGGATTTTAGCTAGTATTTTAATAATCTAAGTTATCAACGAGTCAGATCAAAAAGAGACTTTTGGATTTCGTGAGAAACGTCCTCTGCATTAGGCAAGTCTTCTAAGACCCAAGTATCATCAGTGGTTTCTAGCTTATCACGGCATATCGGACACGTCTTGTGATCCACGTTCCTAAATAAAGAAAATTAATCGTTTCGTCATAAGGTATCACACAACTCAGATTACACCATCAACAGTATAATACATAATAATAACAGCCAAGCGAATGGTTTGAAGTCTAGGACCATAAAATTGTTTAATTAAATTACCACTGCTCAATACAAGCCAGGCAGTAACAATGAGCGCAAGGTAAACTGACTTGGGGTTTGGATTCCATGCAAATACAACATTCTTCGAATCCAGTTCCAGCTAATTTGTCACTTGAAGCTTTTTCCAGTAAAACTGAGGTATCCATGGGAAAATTAAGATGCTGTGTTTCTGAGACGGGTTTACTCTCTGTTTCAGCTTCTTGAAGGTCTTTGCTACACTCAGGTTCATCATGCTCCGATTTCTGTTTATTTCCCTGACCAGCACTCACATGAAGTTGCATGGTATTGTACACCTGTATACGTCCCGAAATACATTACACTTCCCAGCCGATCATGTTTCCAATACTCAATTACCATGTCAATAAAACATTTCAAACCTGTAAAAATTGCTTCAAGTAAAGTTCACGGGATTTTTCAACTTTCTGAGTAAGGGGGTCAATTTTAATGCACTTGATCCGAACAGTTCCCTTCCACAGAACATGGGAATCTGTCCCGGGCTTGACTTCAAACAGAAGCTGTTTCCCATTGCAATCAATAAATTTACTTGACCTGTAATATAAACGAACAAAATTTGAACACTCAAAATAAACCCTTCCAGCTCTTCCACTTGATAAACATTGGTGATAAGCCTGAAAAACTTACAATGCATTTAATTCAGCAATTTTATTATGGAGATCATCATACGTAAGCAACGTGAGTTGCCTTAACGTCAACGAATGTTTTCTAATTTGATCGTGAAGGAAATCATATTCCTCAGAGAACGAATCTCGGTCGCGATCTACCCGGGCTTCAATACTTGCAATTTGTCCCATTCTTATGCCGATAGCCTCATGATTACATTAGACATTTGATAAACTTCCAGTACTGTAAAAAAAAGTCACATTTTAATCAATCTTTCAAAAATTCTCCGAAACTTGAACCTCACAGCGCACGAATTCTCACTTTTACTCATATCGTAAGTAAGTAAATCAAAATCTCTGTTTACATAAGATGCAAAAACATTACCCTGAATTTATACTCCAAATATTCAAAAAATGCATAATTTTTGTCCCATAAGGCCTAAGGTCATGCTAAAAAATCCACAATATATAACAAATAAAATACAATTCAGCTTGAAAGAAACCCCAGTCCTGGAACGCCTGCTATCGAATGCTATTTATTACAGCCTCAAGTCAATAAAACTGAATCTCCTTCGTCGTCCAGTAACAGTGACTAACTAAACTTCGTCTGAGTTGTGACATTCTTACCAAAGAAACGCCATAAAAAATGTGTGTTTGAGGTAATTACCCAATAGACTCCAGTATTACATGTCTTACATGAAATCTGAATCTTCCAGGGATAAAGTGTATACTCCTCACGTCCTCACAGCTTTTTAGTATTAGCAGATAACAGGAACACAGCTGGCCTTATCAGAAGAAGTAATAACAAAAACAAATAATAAGTATATAGGACTTGTTTAAATCCTATGGAGAGTTTCACTTCCTAATTTGTCTATATTTCCCGTGTATGTATATATGACTTGGAACTTGGAATTAGAACTTGCCACGAAACCTATGGGCTATGGGATCAAATAAAAGTTTGTTATTACAATTTAAATATTGCAGGAAAGTTCTCTTTATTATTCCATGCAAGTGTTATATACTATGGTACTGACAATAGATAAATATTCCTGGAATAAGTATGTAGCTCCTTACTTACGTACAGTCAATTATACGAAAGAAATGCCGCTTGTTGTTTCTCTTCGACTTTATACTAGGATGACAGCTCACATTCTCAAGATTACAATTACATGAATCATAAATGAAAGGAAGAGAAATGTTCTTGAGAGAGTCTTCTAGTTGCAAGTATATCTTATTGTCAATTTAATGAGTAATACTATACTTACGGTACGAAAGGGAAATAACGAGCATAAAGTGGGCTTAATAATGAAATGGGACTGTTGTGTTATAAGTAATGAGTACTTGATACACGTTCGTAATTCTTCAATTATTCAGTAATTTCTTTTTTACAGTCGTGTCACAAGTCGTAACTATTTTTCAACGCTGCTTCTTTCCTTATTTCTGCCTTGCTTTCACCCGTAAGTGCGATGTTGTAATAATTGGACTTTCTCTATGCGAGCCCAAAGATTCGCGGTGGCTGAGCGAGAACAGTGTTTACTAGCGTTTGCTTTCTCCAGAAGCTTCCGTCTCAAAATCTACAGGAGCATCTCCTCGTAATCAGTTATAACTTTTAACTAATATAGTGTTTATTATACGGTAGATTTAGATTATTATAGTGGCAAAACAAACTTGAAAAAAATTAAATTTGGGAACAATAACAAAAATCACATAATATGTAAATAAGAATGCAGTTTTATAGATAATTCCTTTTTGTCCAATGCTTTTAGAATTATCCTGGATGAAGAAATGAGGATTTCTCCCTCTGCTTTATTGCGAGACCAACTTTCCCTCGGTCTGTTAAAGTAATTCTTGTAGTTAGTTTTAGACCTGAGTGTGTTCAAGACTAGTACACACTGGAAGAGAAAGTACCTGCGGGTGGCGACTGGCGACAGGATGTCCAGTATAAATCACAATATCCACTTGGTTGACTTCATGTAGTATGGTGCAATGATTGGGATTGTAGAGAATGCTGATGTAGTTTTGTGCCTTTGAGTATGTAAGCACGGGAAAAGTGAGAATCAGATGCGAATAATGGATGCATTTCAATGCAACACAAAGTAACTTTGAAGCTTTCTGTTTTAACTATTGTAACACTGTCATACCGGTGTCAATTTTATTGACATCTCTGGATGATTGCAGTAAGGACAACAAATAATGAGCATTATTATGTTACAGTGAAAGTACTAAATACAAAAGAAGCATGATCTATTCAAACAAAACAATACTTGAATTATACTCAGTAACTAAGGCTTAATTAACACAGGTATTTAATTGAATGATGTCACCCTTGCACATTTTAGTTGACAATTTTAAGGTACGTCGTGCAACTACGTATAGGCAGCAATACAAGGACTATTCTATACGTGGCTTAGTCACATGGCTAGACGGTAAGCCTCCGTGAGGACAGGTTTATCCACGAATTCATGTCCAGAAATGTAAATCACACCTCCAGTGGCAATAAACATGCTGCCCCAAAACCTGGTACAAAACATATACGGCAAATTGTATAAAATGCCTGCTATAGTAAAATACCTTATAAACTGACGAAACAGATGGAATGAGGAAAGGCAACTTACAGTATGTACAGCAAATACTCTGAGGTGTACTCGGATGGAAGGATAATGAGCATTGTCCACATGACGAAGGAGAAAATCATCAGAACTGGTAGCTGAAATTTTTCATAAGCTCATTAATTGATGTAAATATTTGTAAGTATATAGGACAACGCTTTGAGCTGCCTGAGAAAGAGTCTTACAGTGTAATATTTCCAGTCTCTTTCCTTGTCCAGAGGAGACGGCTTAGTCTTTCCTTCGTCTTCTGTCACACGGTAGTTGCCCAGAAGCAAGTCAATTGCATCCTGTTGTGTAATCGTAATATTTTAAATTATTAAAGCACACACAATAATCACATTAATACAACAATTTTGAAATATTGTGCCAACATACCTGACGGAATCCATCTAAGAAATTATTTTTAAAGTATCGCACTATTGAGTTATACCCATCGCGTAATGGCCCTGCCCAAGTTCGCTTGCCTGTACGAGTATAATCCGTTTTGAGAGCACCAGTTCCAGAGTACTGGATGCTGCAGTAGTCACCGTTGTCAGCCCATATGTTTTTGAATAAATATTCCACGTCGGGATGACGATGCAACTTTTCACTTTCTCCTAAAATTCCCAGTCTCTGAAAGGCACACCAAAATTTCGAATAGTAAATAATACAATAATTATGGAACTACTGAACCTGCTCTTTGATGTGATGTTTCACATTAGTTATTAAATTCTAATACCTTTAATACGTTGTTTAAATTGATTTTGGCCAACATCCCTTGAACAACGTTCGTTCTATCCAAACAATCAATGCAATTAGTTCTGAAAACACCTTCTTGCTGCTGCTGCTGACCTTTGGATCGAAGGAAATAGCTGAAATCTTCTATTTCTTGAGATACTCGATTAATTAATATATCTAGTCGATCCCAATTCATGTTTCGGCATTCGTGATGAAAATCAAAGGCTTCATACCTTCGCACAGAAAAAGATTTATGAACGAACAATAGAACATGGAATTCGCCACATATAAAACACTTTTACATACCTTACATTCTGCAACAAAGAATTGGCGGAGCACTCTTTGAAAGCTTTCTCAAGAACTGATTCAGAGCCTGTCTGATTAACCTACAAAGAATAATGAAGAACAAATCAAAGATCTTCACTTGCTCAGTTCCTAATTCTAGCACTACAGTAACAATGAGATAAACCTCATACCAAATTGAGGCAAACAACTCGGTGATAACGCAGCGTCATTTCATCAAAATGTTTAATAAATGCTTCCATGTGGTTTGACTGAGCCAGTGTTGGCTTCGGTTTATATTTGAGATTGGGTTTTTGAGCCCAGAATACCGGTATGGAACCACGGATCTAATAACAACAAAAATTAATCTGCATATTAAAAACACGTCCAAGTTAAGGTAGATACACTGGAGACAGCATTCCCTGACTTACTTGAATATAGGAAGCTATTTCACTTCCATATTCAACAATTTGTTCCGTTTCAACGAAATTCGACACATTTCCATCCTGGTCAATCCCTCTAGAGTGTAGCCTCACACCAGGTCGTTTACAGCTTCGTCGGGAAATAATTGAAAATTTGAATTGCTTCGTATTCAACGTTAAGTTGTTTATAGCCACAACTGGAAATTATATAGTCACTGTATCATTTACACAAACTTCCTTTAATAATGGGAATAGGGGAATAGTAAGTTAAGTCACTCACATCCATGCAGCAAAACAATACAAAATCTATGGAAATCAGTGTTGCGTTGAAATACTTCCAACATGCTGCCATTCCACATGAACTTGTTCTCCGCTCGTTGAATTAGAGTTTGCTACAAAATCGTCACAAAGTAATAACACATTAGTACTTAATATTACAACTCCCGCATCGGCAAGCACTCGACTACATAATACAATCAAGGGACTACTCACGCAGTGAATGACATTTTGCAATTACCTTAAAGAAGTGAGGAGAATTCAATTCCAAAGACTGGACATTATGAGTCAAATCATATGTATGCGAGTAATAGAAGCTAGGAGTTTCGAGAGCAGTTTCCAACATTTCAATGTACATTTTGTTATGTCCAACCTAATATTTCAAGTAATTTTCACTTACAATATTAAGGAACTAACTGTTTGAGTTTAAGACATTTAGAATAAAACAAACCTGCTGCTGAGACAGATGAAGCAGGGACTTCCGAAATGGAATAAGTTCGAATTGATTCATTCTCCAAATAACATGGTTGGAAATTTGTCCAACTTTAACTCTGGTTTTAACCACCAACAAATATGGGCCAGCCACAAGATTAATAACGCCAATAATACCTCCGATGCTTACTGTCCTTATACGGTCCCCATCGGGAATTTCAGCACGATTGCCTGTTACAATAGAAACCATATAGTAAAAATAACTCCAGGATCGTAGAGTAATTTAAATTAAATTAAATCAACTTACTTGACAATATAATGTCGTCAGTGACACGATTGATAACAATAAATTTATCACTAGTTCCATGATTGGATGGATGCACAATTATCTTCTCCGGTGTTTCCACCCTAAACATAAATAATTTCGGTACAATAAAAAATTTCAAGACTATTATTACCTCCCAATAATAGTAAAAAAAACAAAGATTCACTAACAATGTTAAGTTCTCATATCCGTCAGTCATCTTGACGCTCCTTTTAAACTCCTACCACGGACTCGGAATGTTCGAAAAATGGAAGAAGTGCTAAGTTCTTTAGGATTATTGTTCCTATACTCACAATCAGAGCATGTAAAGCCTCGGTTCTTCCACGTCGTCCTCACATAAACAATCTTCCACAAACTGGCTTCCACCTATAAAAACAAAACAATTAAACCACGAGTTAAGACTACCGAATTTCCACACCGTACCTACAATCCACACCTTCAACATTATTACTTCTTCTAAACAAACGCAACTGCAAACTTCATTGAGTCATAAAAAGTAAGACTACAAAAGCTCAGTCGTCATTCAATTGTTACCCAATCGTTCACACCAAAAATATTTATCCCCACCAGCATTTCCCTATTACCCTTCAAAACACAATCCCACATACATAATTTTATATCTTCGTCTGCAACTATTTTCTCTCCAACTCCTTGGACCCCATTGACACAACCACAAAAATATACCCTCTCAAATCTGACTACGTTCCTCAAATTACATCAAGCAACAATGTCACCAAAATCATCAAAAATCAATAATTAAAACCCACCCCAGATCCAAAACAAATAGCCCACCTAAATTCAAGCAATTACATCAAACTAACTCAATTAAACTAACTTTTCACTCCTAACAACCACTCTCACAAAAAACACCATTAAACACCTTCCTCCGCCACGTTCCACCAGCCAAACTAAACTCAAGCATATCGGAGTCACAGTGTTCCCCAAATCATTGGCATTGGCATTGGCTTACACGACACACAAGTACAAAGTCCAACATCAAGCTATCCACACAATTTCTAACACAACTTTAAAAACCAATTCAAAAACCAGAATACCTTGACCGATTGAGAAAGCAAGTGAATTCCCCTAGCTTTGAGTAATACCAGTAAAAACTATCCCACAGATACCGTCCCGACTCCCACAACTCTTAATTTCACACAGTCCAATTCAAGCCCTATGACATTTGACGTCCGGCTCCCAAAACTAAATATCCTGTCAAAACTTCCACCTTGAATGAGCACATGCTTAGGAAATACAATCCTGAAATATTAACCACTCACATGTATATGACCCCTTACCCAAAACTTTTTGGAGCTCCAAAAAAAAAGCCTCGAAATGACAATTACCTACAGCTACATCAAACAACTATGACACAACAAGAGCAATTGAATTTAACCTTGATTAACAAAAGGCGAAAGTTTCCACAATGGCACAATCATGCCAACAACACGCTCACCCAACACCGTCCTCACAGCTCAATATAAAGTAGATATAAAGAAGTGGTGCTAAAAACCTATGGGATTATACTTCGAGCCTGTCAGCCTTTAATAGTTACTTATGTATTTTATAAAATACCACAAAACAGTGCGAGAGTCAGTTGGCAGCAGTGCTAAAAGCTAACAGCACTCTGACGTTCACTCACGATACAACAGTCCCATTACAATCCCACGGACAGACACGCACTACAACTTTTTCCCTAACAACTTTTAAATGATGTTCGAGAGCTGCTATGCAATAACAACGCTGCATATGAGTTTTGCGGCTGCTGTGTGTGTGCTGCTACTGCTGTGTGTGTGACACTGTGTGTGTGTGTGTGTGTGTGCTGTGCTGAGCTGCTGCTGTAGTAGTGTAGAGGAGTGCAGTATAGTATAGCTATGTATGTACATCAATGTTAAAGGATAGGCCAGAGCTTAATACACAGAGGAGCTACAGCTATGTGTACGTACACATGCTGAAGCTGAGGTACTTATGCCTACGCTGTGTATAAGGCTGGCTGGCTGGCTGTGTGTATATGTATTTGAATGGGAGACTTGAACAAATGCGCCAGTGAGGTGGGAGCACGTGGTCTGCATGAGATAACAGTTCATGCGTGTTTTGAGAGTGCAGAGGAGATTGGAGGAAACGACGCTCGTCCATTACATTCATTGGTCTGCAGCATCAAATAGTAACCAGGAGTTGAAATCAAGTGTCAAATCAGTCCGAAGAGGTCATTTCTAATTTCCAATCTATACTCATGGCTCAGTCGTCACCCTCTGGTCCATCCGATGCGCAACAGGAACTCAAGGATTTTTGGGTGAATGTCGCCAATGAAATCCGAAATCTAACCACAGTAAGCAATGGATTGAAATTCCTAGTATTTAATTACATGTATGTAACTCAAAAGGTATAGGAAGGTCCCTTTGGTTGGGGAAAAATTACAAGTTATGTCTTTTTGGTGAATCCCTCCTAAAATAGATTGGCTTTTTTGTTTGGTGGTAGAATTTGTTTACATGTTATTTCTTGAGAGGATTATTTCGAAGTATTATTTGTTAAATGGAGGTGAGGTGGATACTCCTTGACATTCGGGATTTTGGACGGGGGAACTCTCCCGATGTTGATTTTGTTTGGAAGGAATGTCAGCTGAATGGAAACAGTGGGATTTTGTGTGTAGTTGGGGCTATTTTGTAAATAATGGGGAGAAAGTTGGGAGTTTGGTGACTGTACCTGGGAGCAGGGACTTTGGTTTGAAATATTTGAATAATGTATTATGACACTATACATTTTTTTGTTTGGGGTAATTATAGGTTTTGTTGAATTTGATAAGTGTGTAACTGGATGACTGAGCAAGGATGAGTATTGGGATTTTATGTGACGATGAGGACTGTAGATCTTAGGTCGGTGGTTTGTGGGGATGAGGGGTTTGGGATATGGTTGGAGGAAAGATTTGGGAAGATTGATGAAGGTCATGGAGGGAGATGGAAATGGATGGGAATTGAATTTGGGGTTGTGGGGATGTGAATTGTTTTGTGGAGCTGTGCGAGTTTTGGAACGATGTGGGGATTGTTGTGGTAGGTGGGGATGGATGGGGATGATTTTTTAAAGGATTGACTGAGTCAAAATACTGGGACGGAATTTCAAGAGGAGGATGTAGTATGTGTATGGACTTATTTTTTGAAACTTTGATGCTTGCAGGCTGACCTGAGGACGCAGGAATTACCATTGGCGAGGATAAAGAAGATTATGAAACTTGATGAGGATGTGAAAATGATAAGTGCAGAGGCTCCCGTGCTTTTTGCCAAAGCGGCCGAAATATTCATTCATGAATTGACTCTGAGAGCCTGGATTCACACGGAAGACAATAAAAGACGAACTTTACAAGTAAGGATGGACATTGGTTGGAAAGGGGGTTTAGACGCTAGCAGAGTAATTTTTGTTGGTAATCTTAAGAATACCTGGAAGTTACATAAATGGTAGACTATGAGATCGGACCTTTTTAACTTGTTTTTAGAGCTGTACATTTTATGGTGGTTTGGCGATCCTGTTGTAGCTTTTTATTTTATTTTTTTAAAAATTTTTCTATCCGTGCCACATTACAAATCAATGGGGACGGACTGAGTTTCAATTATTGTAAGGTGAGACCGTGTATTGGAAGCCTTTCCGAGTGAATTGTAAATATTTCTATTGTTTTTCCATAGCGAAACGATATAGCTATGGCTATCACCAAATACGACCAGTTTGATTTTCTTATTGATATTGTTCCTCGGGATGAGCTGAAACCTGTAAAGAAAGACGATAACAAAAATGCTACTACTGTTGTGGGAGCTGAACAGGTTAGAACATTATTTGAAAATTATATTCTAGGTGTAACGTAGTGTAGCAATAACATGTAATTATGTTGTCAGGAAATTGATTTGATTAACTATTGCCTTAAATAACTACACGTACATTCGGCTGTGTTGGGATTTTTACGTGGAAGGACACTTTTTTATTATTGCATAATCGTGTCCAGAAAGTGGGAGGCATTGATTATACAAGTTGCAAAATGAACGAGAATGTTTCGGTGTAATCCCCATTGAGTTACTTCGTGAAACCGAAGCCTCCACATTAAACTGCGATATGGCTAAACCATGTATCTACCTTTCCAGCTCCAAATTAATATCCCAGCCTGTAAGAAAGTTATTGATAGATGGGTCAGTGTCGGTTAGAGCACTGAGTATTTCTACTCCATGCCCGGGGACTTTCCCCAGGGCTGAAGACTGTGTCTCCCGTTGCCCCGGCGGTGGAACACGTAACATCCTCGCTTAGTTATATATGGCGCCATCATGGAGTATATATAGTGCTAGGATTTTAGCTAAGTAGCCTACAAACGGCTTGCGATATTTGCAGTAACATTCCGCTGTACCTTACTCTTCAATTTTTTCGTAGTTTACGTTTACATATTTCTTACAATTTGGCAAATAACTGTTAAAAATAATTTCTAAATATTTCCACGTCTAAGCCAAGTTAGCCACAAAATACCTAATCCTCGTATGTAGTGGTAATAGTTCTAAAGTGATGATGTTTAATGGCTCACGTAAAATTCATAATCAGATTGTTTTTCAGAAAATGATGTATTACAAATTTGTTTTTCCAGGTGTCTTATTACCTCCAGTTAGCACAGCAGCACCAAGCTGCCTTGCAGGGTGCGAGCACGGGAGCTGTCCAAATAGTACAGCAAGCAGTTCCTGGCGTTCAAACCATTCAGCTAGTTCAATCTGGAACTGGCCAGACGCAAGCTGTAAATAACTACGTAATAAATGAGAACAAAATTTTAAATTCAATAATATCAATTACATCAAGGAATTATTACTTAATTAATTTGTATCTCTGATTTTAGACGTTAATGCAACAACCTCAAATTATAAGTCAACATCCCCAACAGCAAACGATTTTGCAGTTACAGGGAAATCAGGTACACCAACTTGTAAGAAAACCAAATTGATAAATAAATGTTGCACGGTTGTTGTAACATGTGAATGTGATTTATTGTTCCTGTACATATTATAGCCAGTATAGTAATATTGTATAAATTGATTACATGAACTTGTTCAGTTTTTATGTTTATTTATCTGTTTGGTGTCAAATCTGTAATTTTTTGTATATGGTATATTTTGTTATGAATGAATGAATATCTGTGTTATTCCGTAATCTCACTCGGGCAGTTGGTTAATTCAACTTTAACCATCCTTGATTGTTTATAGTTTATCATGAAGTAAATTGTTTTTTTTTTAGTTTCAACAACCTCAGCAGCAAACTGTTCAGACTGGAGGGTTGCAGTTAGTTCAGCAAGTAGTTGGACCTAACGGGGAAGTACAAACCGTACCAATTCAGTTGAATGCTGCTCAGATGCAAATGCTAAGAATGCAGCTTCAAGGTGCAACAACGCCAACTTCAAGTCAGGGTCAATCAATAATTTTACAAACATCACCTATACAACAAACGTCTGCATCCGTATTGACGGCGGGCCAAAATGGAGCACAGATAATTCACAGTTGAGCTCTGCTCTCAGTCTAATTTTTCTACAAAACGAGAATATTGTTAAACAATAATTATTTATATTCGAAAATATCAAAGTGTAGTAACGTTTCTCCGACCCCGGGCTCTGTATTTGATCTATAGCGTATAATTATGCATTACGCAGTGTTAATTTTTTGCTAAAAAGATTTAATCACTAGATGTTGACTTTTTGACAGGGATATTCAATTGTGAATATGTACTTTGGCTTATCTATTGGCATGTATTTCTGAAAATAGATAGTTATTCTGTATTTTTCCTAATTATCAGCAGGGTTTACAGATTTTCAGATGTACATTTTTCATGTATTCTGTTTTGCAAACTTTGGACAAGGACGCTGTTTTACTTCTGGTACTATTTGTGTGCATCCGACTTCGGATTATATTTTGACGTTCGTTACGGCCTTACATTTCCTTATGAAATGCTACAAAAAAAGATGCGGCAAACAATAATTATTTCAGAGTAGGAATGTAGTGAAGTGATGAGTATGATTTTGCATATAAAGTCTGACAGATGCGCGCGTATGACAGTTTAGCTCTATTAATCATGTTATTATTTCTTACATATTATTATAGGGTCATGTAAGGAAATATATTTGAGTTTGAAATGTAAAGTTTATTTTAACTGCTAGCTTTTTGTGTGTGAAGCCCATACTAATGATTTCGTGTTAGAGTTTAAAAACATACAGTTCTTTTAAGTTTAGTTATGCATAAGTTGTCTCATTAAATTAAGGTGATACTTTAAGCATCATGAAATAACTTAATTTGACAGTTCTCTGTATGTACATCTGTATTTTTTCCAATTTTTCAACCTCATTGTTGTACCGACGATCCTATAATTGATTTTATTCATTTTAACACCATGAATAAAGCTATACATTTGGTATGATTCATATTTATGGACGTTTCTTCTTAGAATTAATGAAATTTAAATTAAGAAGTATAAATTACGGCCATGATCATCTTATACCATAATTTGACGATGATGAAAATCATACTCCTATTGGTTTCCGTGTACCAATTTACAACCAAGGCTAACTAACAGACTTATATAAGGTATGCATGAATGCTATGCATGTACTTATTTTATATTTTACATAAAATATTTTTCATAACAAGTGCCAAAAATACCGTGTGCCGACTCAGATCTCTGTACAACTAAACATTGCCCGTCGGGCTAGCATATTGGAAGTGTGGGAAATTTCAAACTCAGGGAGAGTAAAATTAAGCTGCGGAAAAGATGTCTTATTTCGGAGTTGATAAGGTTTTGAAAATATTTAAAATTATTAGAGCCAATGGAGGTATCTTCAAGTCATACCGGAAGATGTACCTGTAAGGAAAATTTTGAAAGAAATATAATTATTTTTAAAACTAGATTTGTTCTGTTAGCTTGTAAACACTCAAGTATGTTGTACCCAATACGAAACTAGCACAGGGCTAAATTGATTGGAAAATATTTAAAAATAAATATAAATTCAGTCCAATTTACACCCTAATTATATTTTGAAGTTCCAAATTGCATGCAGCAATTAAATTTGCACTTTTAAAATGTTTTGTGGATTATTTTTGAATTTTTGTATTACAGCTACGACGAACTCAAGATTGGGAAACTAATTGGCGAGGACAAGTATGGAAACAAATACTACGAAAATAATGAATACTTCTACGGTAAGTTTGTACTTACATTTAAATAAAATACGGACCCCAGATTTTTGTGTTGTTTTGTGGGATGGTGTGGATATGCTTGAAGTGAATTATTATTATGATGTTGTATTGCACTGTTCAACTTGAAGGTCGAAATCGGTGGATTGAGTATAATCCTAAACACAACCTAGAGTATGATGGAAGCATGGTACCTGCTGAATGGTTTGGATGGCTCCATTATAAAACCGACACTCCTCCAACTGTGAAGCCTCCTGTGCAATACAAATGGTTGGTGGATCACACGGATAACAAGACAGGAACGCCCGATCAGTACGTCCCATTTACGACGACACCTCAGAAAATTCAATCGTGGGTTCCCCCAAAGGCTAAGAAGCCATAAGTGAATGAATTATCTAGTAGTATCACGTTATCAAGTCAAGTGTAGATATTCCGGAAAATTATTTCGTAAAACAATGGATTTAAATCTGTATTCCAAGCTACGGTTTCAGTGCATCCCAACTGATGCACACAGATTTATTCATTAAAAATCTATTCACTTCATTGTGACTCGGTGTGACCTATTATTTTAAATTTATCTATTGGCATAGTATGGTTATTTCTTGGAAATCTATTCGTATTTTTTGGAGAATCTTCGGAGAGTATTTTTTGGGACATTGTTAGATAGAAAGGTTTCCGGCGTTTTACAAAGCTCTACCGTGGCGTTGCACACAGCATTCTGCACAAGCTCCCCGCTATGTGTTTCAGAGTTCTGTGAATAAGCTTAATTGTTGTATAAAAATGTTGTTTGTTGTAAGTACTTCGTAGGGCTCATTATTCCAGTTCCAAGATTTTACGAGATAAATTATTATAAATAACGCCAGAAGTACTGCCGCCATAAAGCCTTCCAGGATTTTTCCCCCACGATGTCGCAGGATACCGGAGGGTTAGGGTACTGTACAACATGAAATCTATGGAAATGGTCAGCTATAAATGAGGGGTTTCTTCAAAGAGTAAAGTGTCTATGACACCATCTACTCCGAACAATTGTTATTGAATTGCCGGGATTGTTATTTAGAGGTATAACAAGGATTTTCTGTAATAAAATTCTGGTCTTTCCCTCATCCCACTGTTGTAGGGAATCCATGAAAATCCTCGGATTGAGAAGTTGTACCAACGTTTGGAAACACATTTCATTCACCTAAATTGTAGCAATAGGCAAATAATAAGGTCACATGGGTCAGGCGTTTGAAGCAAAGAAATTTTGTGAGGATTTCATTTTTATTCTCATGCAAAATTATTTCTTCACTTCAATGTGACTCCTTGCAACTTGTTAATTTATCTATTGACATAGTATATCGAAATTGTTGGGTCAATTTTTGGAACAAGTTGTATTTAATCATCACACCAGAAACATAAACATTTTTCTTTAACAAAGTGACTTTGGTTAGACAGAGGTAATGACTAAGCCTATTCGGACAGTTGACAAAGTAGAGCTACTCCACGCATTATCCAGTGCTGAGCGGGTTTACTCGTACTTAGTAATACAGGCATTACAAAGTTTGTCGAGTGTCCTGTTGTGGATAGAGTACCTCTTCTGTCTGAAGTTTTATATACGGGACAGTTATAAGTGGGCTTTTCGGGGATTTCTGACCTCAAAATAGGTTTCAACCACATCTGCAATAATCAGTAAAATAGTAAATATTACCATGATGATACACTAAATTATCTCATATTCACCCCTTGTGCATGTCCCAAGGAGTAACTAATCTAGGAATAAATAATTTACTGTAGGTAGAGGGTCATAAAGAACTTTTGGCATTGATTCTCCCAGCTCTCTAATTGCCCTGTCCCAGCTTGCACCCTCAATGAAAAGACCATACACGTAAACACCATCCTCGGGAGGTTTCTTTACCTCCGCATCACCTATCACCTGCAAAATGAAAGGGAAGAAAAAATTTTAACTTGTATTTCGCCTTCTTTTATAGCATCCTTTAGAATACTTTAAACTATTTCCTCGTCTCACATCATAATCGAAACCCAGCAAATCAATAGGAATTGTGTACTTTCGAGCATAATTCTGTTGAGCTCCAGTAAGGAAAGCTTGCGTGAAAAAAAATCCTGAGAGCCAGAAATTAGCCGGAGGACCATCTTGAAACCAGTCCTGAAGAAATAGTCTCATTTAAATACTTCAGCATACAATAGTAAATAAGCTAATAAGTAGTTAAAAATTCGGACAGGGAAATATATTATTATGTCATACCTGAAGAAACTGTAATCTTGCCAGGAAATCATTTACATAACTTCCCAAGGGTTTCAATGAAGGATAGGATTTCTTCATCCACATAGCCGGAATTTTCGATAGTAAAATACTTTTTGTCACTTCTTCCAGCTCCACTGACATGACCACCAAGCCCCGAATAGCTTTTTGTACATTTATTAAACTTGATCGAATCAGTTGCAAAAGAATGTTAAACCTTCCCATTTCTTGGACAAGGACTGTATTCATTGATTGCTTGTACGAAGTAGGATATTTTTTCAGAGACGCATCCTGGTCGAAGTCATTAGGTAATTTACTTAATATATCTGAAGCCACTTCAGTGATAATTTGATCGCTTGTCTTTCCTCCTCCGACGCTGGATATTTTGCTCTTAAATCACAGAATCATACGTTACAAATTAAACTAATAGAAAATGAGGTACATGAGTAACTTCCGGTTTACAGAGGACGTAAAGTACCTGGGTTAGCAGAATATTGGTGAATATTAACGTGGTTTCATTCTGATCCTTAGTGATGTCTGCATTTGAGTGCATTCCAAACACTGAAGGATTAGATGCTAGGGGCAGTGACCGGCAAAAGGTAACGTAGTCTTCATACTCTCCGACAGTAGGAACGTTGTAGAAACCTTGAAGTCAGTTAAGAGCCAAAAATAAGAAGCTATTACAATGCATGGATAAGGGTTACAGGGAATTTTGGGGAAACCTTCATCGTCCAGCTTGCACCTCACAGTTTTGACAACTTCTGGAGCGTAGAATTTGCGAAGAATAGTAATAAGAGTCCGGCGATCCCAGTCATCAGTGACTTTACCCCCGTAGTTACATTCGCCGGTAAGATAACGCAGGGCTTCGTATTGTACATCCTAAAATTTTGCCAATAACTTGTCAATTTCCCTGTTACTACCAAAATGACTAAAATAATACTATTATCTTTACCTCGTACTCATCCAAAAACATCCGCAGTTGTTGTGCACTAATTCTCAAATCTGTCTCATTAAACTCGTAGGGAATGTTCCAACCAATTGGCCCAAACTTTCTCCTCTCCTGAACAATCGCATGAAAAAAGCAGAGGGCGAATAGCATGTTTTTGAAAGCAGTGTTATTTTTACTGCCTTCAAAAAAGTCTGGGTCCGTCATTGGGTCATTAAGATAACTTCTGAGAAGATTAGCTCTCAGTCCCTTTGGAGGCTCGTTAGTCATTTTTATCCCGCTTTCCAGAACAGCAACAGGGAAGTCGTCCGAGGGATACGATGTTAGCCACATTCGAAAATCTGGATGGGTTGATTCAGGTGACAGCTCTTCACATATCTGGAAAAAAGTTCAGAAAGTTCGTGTCATTGAAGTATTCATGCTAACATACGTGTATACCAGCAATTATAGAAGAGCATTTGTGTAAAGTTTTTTCCGTCTCAACTCACTTTCTCTAAATTTGGCATGAAGCTCTTCGCCAAATGACAGTTTTGTAGAACGACCCAACTTCCATTCTTAACTGCTTCGTCGATCATTTTTATTGCAAAGGGACCCTGTCCCTGACCCAGTGACAAGGATTGTAACTTGTACCCACCAAAACCCATATCTTCAGCGAATTTTAACAACACCGCTGTAGGGTCAGCTCCAGGTGTTAGTACAAAAATCAATGGGACATAACACTGTGAGTCCATAAATGACTTGGATAAGTCAAATGGAGGTGGCTCCATATATTTGGCACCCATAGTAGCTATTAGGAACAATCAAATTTATTAAAATAAATAAATCATGGAGAAGCTGTTTCCAGGAATTTTGGAAAATGATGGGGAACAAAAATAAAAATGCAATACCGCTGACAAAATCCTGAATTGCTGGAATAACTTTATCCGGTCGGATACAACGGAGGACGCATAGTTTCTGGAACAGAGTTAACTTGCTATGCCAAGCAGGTGGAAGAGGCTCATTTTGGGGCTTGGCACTATCGTAAATCCTCTTCCAGTCAGTGACCTCAGGGCCGAAGGCATTCATTATCCCTTTAAATGCAGGAAGATCATTCAGGCGACATAGTTCATCCCACAATTTATGAGGGTACCACTTGGCAGGATTTGGATTAGGGTTATCCAAACCGACCCCGCCTGTGAGCAGAAACATCCATTCCCCTGTGTCGATAGTTCCCTTGTTCTTCATCAGATTAATGCAGAGAAGGAAGCTAAAGAGAAGCTTATCCTACAGAGAATATTCATTGTATAATTGTATTAAGCAATGTGACCTTGCTCAGACAATTAATTTCAAGGGAAATACCTTCTCAAATAAACTCCGGCAAACGTTTACATACAAGGAGTAAGTAAAATGCTTCTTCAAATTTTCTATCCGATCCTTCAACACCTCTGACCTCTCCGCCAAGTCAATGCTGTTTACATACAGGTTTACAAACCACGGGAGAGAGTACTGATACATGGGGTCAATGCCAGCTAAATCCGCGAGGCAGAAATAAAGGATTTGCGAATACGCTGCAACAGGTATATACTCCAAACGTTTTTCACTAATCTTCTTCTCAGTCTCTTCAGCACCTGCTTGTTTGATTTTAATTTCATTTGATAGAGTTTTGGATGAACTCAGAGCATTTACGGCGGTTTCATCTTCTAAAATATTTCCTTTGGAGGAGGATAGCACTTCCAGGATTTTGTCCTCAATCTCTTTTAGCTGGCTGTAAATGTATACGTATAGCTAGTAGTCATTAGTAGTTCAACATTCAATTTACCGTAGTTAAATATTATAGGAGAAAGGGCTTACCGCTTGTTTTCGGCACTTTGAACAATCAACTGATTTCTTTCTTCTTCCAAATCTGGATTTTCTCGAGCTACCACTATTCCTAGTAGCTGATCCTCAAGTCCCATTGGGGTGATCATGAAATTGAGGAGTGTGACCTGAAAGTAAGTTCATACGGTCGTATACATATATAATACCATCATAACTACCATCTTATTATAACAAGACACTGTCCGATGAACTGCACATACTTTCACGGATGTTTCGGGCAGGTAATGCGGGTTCCTCAGCTTGGTGGTGATGTACATTCTAAAAAGATTTACAACAATTGCGAATTAAAACTTTTACATAAAAATATAGATACACGAAAAAAAAATTCTTAAAAGGGAGTGATGCTAACGGTGAAGGTAACTAACCTGAAATCTGGATTATATTCTAATACGGAGTCCCCGAGCTTAATGCATAAGGATCCGCTCTGCTTGAAAACTTGTCGAAGTAAAATAGGTTCCAAAACTGGGTCAAGTTCTTCCATAACATTTTCAATTAAAAACTGAAACAAAAATTAGCGTCTTAGATTGAACTCAGAACCTAGTCTTTTGCACTAATCAATAAATGATCAAATCTATACAGCCTTAAAAACCTTACTGGTGTTCCAAATTGTATAGAAGTTTCCAGTTTCCGGACGAAATCGTTATGAGAAAGTTTCACAACCGTGAGATTATTCTTCTTGTACATATTTTTAATCCACTTTGCTGCCTGTCCTTGCGGATCGATTAGAAGAGGCCACCTTCGAGCATTACTTTAAGAAACGTTTATTTTTTAGATTAAGTATCAGTGATAAATTTAAAAACCATGAACCTTCCACTCATAATGATAAGTATGGTTAATAGGTAAAAAAATACCTAACAATAATGCCATTATCTATTGAAAATGCGTCTGAGGGGAGGCCAGCGATTGTCCAAGCCCTAATATCAATGGGATTTCCGAGTGTGACGTTGAAATTGTATTCGGAGGATGTGGGGATTTTTAAGCTAATGACCTTTGCGAACCAATCCTCAATCTGATTCTCTCGGTATTGCTGGGTGAAGGCTCCCAGGTAAGCAATGATCCCCGAAGAAATGAGGACATCCCCTGGAGTTTCATTCATATTTTACTTTCACTTCACATCAAATGAATTGCTATAATTAAAGCAACATTAACAACTGTATATACCTGTGAGGAAGGGGTAGGATTTTCCCAGGTCAATTGAAATTTGCTTCCAACGTCCTTTCTCCCCACCAAGACCGCCAATGATCTGCTCAGCTCTCTCAAGTTTCTTGGAGCAATCTACCACTTGATTCTCCAATTTTTGTTTTCGTGCTTTCGTTTGAGCCATTGTCTCTTGAAGAGTTGCAAGTTTTGCTTGAACAGTAGCAAGCTGAGCACGTTTCTTTTCTAAAGCAGTCATGGCTGTATTGTAACGGTTTTCAGCTTCTGCCAAAGCTTTCTTCTTGGGTGCGACTACTCGAGCAACAATGTCGTATTTCTCAATGGCTATGCACCATTTGCATAAACCTAAAAGGAAAGCCAGTGAAAGTTTTTAAGGTAGCCAGATTCAGTATACATATGCTATTCGAATACGAAATTATTAAGTTAAAAACCTTCAGCGGCAGTGGAGGCAGCTTTGATTTTCTCTGGATCAAAATCCGGATTACCAATGAATTTCTTTCGAATCAAGGTAATATTTTGCAGCGGAATATTGTCTTTATCAAACTCGAGTAAACTTTGAAGGAATTTCATATCTCCCAGCACTCTTTTCGAGGGACCCCAGTAATCCTCAATTTTCTTCCCTGACGCTGAATCTTGCACCATATCAGGTTTCACGCCCTGTTACAGACGTTTTAAAAATAAAAATTCCTTTTTTTAAACTACGATGTTTTATTATTGTAACTACAACATATTAGGATGTAACGACATCTTACTTTCAGAATACACACAGCTTCCATAACCAGCCGAATTTGATTCGGAGGATTTTTCATTGTTTTCACAACAGCTATGTCTCCTGTCGTGAGGGTCTGCAAAGCAGCCAGAGCACCATTAAGTAATGGTAATGCTTCTGCAAGATCAGCATCACATTCCGATTTTATAGCCATAGCTGCCTCTGCTTGTTCATTAGCTTGCGCTTCATCTCCTCGAACAATTTTCTCTACTTCTGCTACTTCCAATGACTCTCGCTCGACTTGACTCACAATTTGTTCCACTTGCTTTGAAGCAATAATTAAATCTGGCTGGAGCTTTGTTAGCTCTTCTTGCATCACACCTACTTGAGATGCTGCATGGTCCAATTTCTCAAGACCAACTTCGTACCTCTCTTTGAGGTTGAGCAGATTTCTATTCCATGAATATAGAATTATGGTGGTCAAATTGATTGATGAATGTCAACATGCTCCGTAAACTGGAATTTAATACATTGAATTATCTTACGTTCGCTTCTCATCCAGTAAACTTTTGAAAGTTGATATCATTTCAAGGTAAGAGGTCGGCGTGACATAGTTGTACCTAAAATTTATTATGAAGACATTTTAATGAAACTTCCAAATAAATAGATAGAAATTGTTAGGAAAATATTTTCACCTTTCCAGTTCTTCTCTGAACTTCAAAGACAGTCTCTCAGTTGACTGATGAAAATATCGACACATGTAAGAACAACCCTCACGTTCCTTATCTTCCAATTCTATATCTTTCAAAAATCGGGCTGCAACAGCTACCAAGGCATCTTCAGGCCAGTTCTAGAAATTCCAAGATTTGTATGAAAAATTGCCCTGAGCGTTTGCTTTTGTACTTCTGATCCTACTACAAACCAAATTCGAGAAGGAATAAATAAGTATTTACTTCAAACCAATCAATGGTGCAGCAATTAACCAATGAGGGGAACTTCCTGAGCCGATTTCGGAAAGCAGTCCCAATGGGACTCATTGCCAGAACAACATGGAGTTGCATCTTCGCTCGCTCCACAAACAGATTAAAGAGGGCGACAGGGCTGCCGTCAGTTTGTAAACTTCTGTCCTTCTGCCGGTCAATAGCCCTCATTTTCTCACATATTTCAGCTTTTTCATCGTTGGGAAACAAATTAGGGACTTCTCCCGAATTCAATAAATTGTTGACATCTTCCAGGAATGATTCATCTTTTATCTGTAAAAACAGATTTTTATGTACCGTAATAATTGCAGACCAGATCAATTGTATCACCCATAAGATGAAAAACGTATTTCTCGTCGGTGACAAGCTTAAAGTTAGGTGATATGTACGTTAGGTTATATGTAGATGAAATATGGTAACCTGCATATCTGTGAATAGAAATACGCCGTGCGTTTCTCCAAAGGTTGATCGTTTCAAAAATACTTTAATATCCTCGTGGAATTCATTTAATCCATATGATTTATGAATCTCAACTTGGAACATATCATTGTCCATGATATGTGCGGACAGTCGTGTTAATGACTGTCTTCCAGACCCTCCAACACCAACGAGCAGTGCGTGTCCTTTCGGTTGTTTCAGGATTCGGGTAATTCTTGTCACATGCTCTATTGCAAATCTACAGCATAGAAATACATTGTAGAATTAGTAGTTCAAAAGCACTCTTGAATGAATCCAAGTCAAATAGAATTTTATTGTACGTGAGAAGAAAACAGAAGTAAGAAAATACCTGAAGAGTACAAGGTTCATGGTCTTTTTAGAAATGCCATTGTACTCATCCAAAAATCCTTCAACTATTTTTCGCAATTCTTCTAAGTTTAGAACTTCCTGGTAATAACGATGGTCGGATTTGGGGTCACAGAAATCGCAATAAACGAAACTTCGAAGTTCTTGTTCAGATACCTACAAACACCATAGCTGTTAGTTTTTACTCATAATTGAATTTCTTCGTAAAGTTTACAACTCCGCTTACTTTCCCGTCGTTGTTAGTGTCTAATCGAATTAGCAATTCGTGGAAATTTTCTCCGAGTCTGGATTGAGTAGCTTCCTGTAAATATTCATACAACCAATTTCTGTCATCATCATCAATGAGACGATCGTAGTAAACTCTCAGAACTTCATGGATCCAAAGCCTTTTCAATGCTGGAACATCCTGAATAGACTCAGGCATGGACAGTAACACTCCCTGAAGAAAAACATCTGTTTAAAATTTAAGGTTTGGGTTTTATTGTAATTCGAAAATAAAATCCTCATAATTGAATAACCTGGATGACTCGAGCAAAGTCTCGCAAGTTGAATAAATAGTGAGATTTTGCTGGCGTCGGGAGAAGACTGTGCATTGCGGCTTTGTAAACAGCCAAAGTAGCGTTTACAATCTGATCCACACATGGATCGAATTCTTTTGAAAATCCTCTGAATACATAGAATGAACGCATTAAAATAATTTCATTGACTGGAAACAACATTTTTAATGAATACATTTGTCAGGTCGGGAGATCTTACTTGGCGTCCAAATGCCACATCATGATTCGATTAAAGATTGCCAACATTTCTTTATCCGTGAACTCATTGATAGTGATAGTGTTAAAATGACGCAAGAATCGAGGTGTGATTGGATTACGGCCACCACCTGGCGGACCCATAGCAGAAATTATCTAATGTCAACAATTACGCTTAATCCCCAAACTTCGGACAAAGGGCAAAATGATGAAGTTGCAATCAACAAGAACCTTACTTGAACATCAACCAGGTGAATAGGAGATGCATCAACTTGATCATACCACAGCCAGTGGTCCACCCATTGACGCAAAAGTTCAATCGGGGGCTGAGCACCGTAAGTTTCCCGAATGGGCATATTTAAATCATCAACAAAGACCACACATTTTTTACCCACAGGTGGACCAAATGTCCCTACGCAAAGGTAAACGAAAATAGTTCAGAATTGAGGACAGATACAAGAAGATTTTTTTAATTTTTTCAATTCAATAATTTCCTATATTGTTCTTACCCTTTTTCCTTTTGTCAAGTTTGCTCATTATGATTGTTTGTGTCATATTCGCCGAAGTCTGAGCAGAGAAGGACACGAACATCGGGCGGTACACATTTTTCTCTAGCTTTTTGAGTAAGAATTCCTAAAATTCAAGAATGGTGCTAATTGACTGTAACTCCAGTAGCAACATAGCCATATAAAATCGTGCGTATGGTAATTAAGCCAACTGGTAAGAGGTGAATATTTTTTTAAAATGAACATCACAGCTAACCACAATATACACTGACTTCCCAGTGCCAGTGGGGCCCACAAAAAGCAATGGTTTCTCATGAGTTACAAGTATCTTCATAAGCTGACTGTAGCGTACAGTGTCTATGGTGGGGATGATAATTTGGTTCATTTGCATTTCTCTCGGTATTGGAGGCGCGTTCCTCAGCTCATTTTCCCATGGGTCCCATATCCCAGGTCCCTACAGGTCAAATTCTCATTTAGTTGGACGTGACTGCAATTAAGTGGAGGGATTATATTCTATGAACCTCTTTAATGAAGTTGTAATTGTATAAGCTCCCTTCCGAAGGATGATTTATCTTGTCATGACGTTCTTTCTCTTCTTTCTCAT
Source organism: Allacma fusca (assembly GCA_947179485.1). Classification (NCBI taxonomy): domain Eukaryota; kingdom Metazoa; phylum Arthropoda; class Collembola; order Symphypleona; family Sminthuridae; genus Allacma; species Allacma fusca. The sequence goes on from OX359250.1 coordinate 13,400,243, forward strand.
CCTGCTCAGCCTTTTTTTTAATTAAAGATTTAAACAGAGCGTCAAACTTCGCCCTGCCGTCGTCATCTGTGCTGGCCCCGACGGACCACGTTATACCGAAGACGAAAATTCCCTGTAAAAGATTTATATAATTCAAACCGCATGTGAATTAGGTGGAGAAAGGATAGTTCATATGTTGGTAAATTGAATGAAACATCCTTTACTTCAATGCGGGATAGCTGTGTATTCATAGTGAAACTTTTTATGTACTTCTCCTCATTGTATTCATCCATCATACTCTCAATTATATTTGTTGCGGAACGAACTAAAGTGGAGTTAGTTGTGGGGGAATGTTCCTAAATTCATCATCACAAGCATTTTTTAAGCAACTGAGGGTTTAATGTTAATTATGTACGTAAAAACTTTCAATGATGGAGTCCATACCTTCAGGCCTCCTTTTCTTACTAAATGCAGTAATGTCGGAACAAACCGCAGAAATAATTCTTTCAGGTATTCCTTAACTACTTCTGGCGTGTGTTGAGGTAGAGTATTGAGCCAAGAGACCAAAAGTGGCTCCCAGCCTAAAGTTTCTGGTTCCATGTAAATCATACCGCATCGAGATACCTGGAAACGAGTCAAATCAATTCATTTTAATGATTTTTAAAATTATCGTTTTTATTTAGTAGTCACAAACGTTTTACTAACGGTACTATAATTTTTTGTATAATAACAATAAAATTTACCGTAGCAGGAGAGGCCGCCTCAAGATCCATAGGCTCAAAAATCAAATTGCAGGAATTTGAGAGCTGGATGATTTCTCCGGACATCAGGCACAATTTTTTATTGTCTGTAAAAATAAAACCCCTCCATGAAATTAATATCTTCAAGCTGCTGATTCAATTCTAAATTTTATTTGCACAAGAAGCTACTATACCATCCAGCACGGTGTTCATGTTTTCAATCCAAATCGCATCTACTGGGCCATCAAAAATTAGCCATTTTCTAAGAAAGTTATAAAATAGATAAAATATATTAAAGATTACCATTTAAATAATAGTTCGTATGGACTGACTCAGTACAAGAAGGGAAATTAAAACAACCTGTCCGGAGTTTGTGCAGTGGCAAATATTCGATAATTTATAGCTAAAACTCCATCGGACCATTCATGCGAAGCTGGGTCAAATCTACCGTACAATTGACCCATTGTAATAGCTTTGGGATTGATGACGCATATTTGGACCTTATTTTCTTCCATTTGTTTCTGTTAGATGTCGAAGGAAATATTACATTTGAACCTGAATCCAGGTACTGACCTTTACTTCCAGGAATAAGGCACTTAAATGCATACATTAAAAAAATGACTCACCCGTTCACACAAATCTCCCAATGCCCCTGCAAGGGTCCTATAGGAAGAAGTTTTGCCACCGTATGGCAAACCGACAATCATAAAACCATGACGAACCAACATCATCTCATATACTTGCTGAACTTTCTCTATGAAGAATGGTGTACACTGTAAATTCAGCCTTTTGCAGTTCTCTTCAACAGCAATGTTGAAAAGTTCATAATCCGGTGTTGGTAATTTAACTCCCGGGAACAAATCTGACGTAATTCCCTGACAAATTAACAAGATTGAAAATTAGCACGTATTATTTCGAAAAACTAATGCTGCTAAAATATCCAGTTTACTTGAAAGAGGGGTACATCATGCTGCAAAAACTTGGCTAAATTAATGTCCTTAATGGATCGGAGAATCAATATATCTTCAGACTCGTCTGGATATCGCAATTTAAGATTTCCAGCTGCAACCAGCACAGACTTCACAGCTCGCATACCTGCCAAGGAATTTTTAATAGAAATTCTTATGAATGAACACACTCGATCATTGATTTAAAAAAAAAGTATTTTACCGTAATCATAATGAGACTGAGATGACAACTGCTCCGAACAAAGCCGGTACGTAGCAACAATTTTAATAGCCAAAGGTCGAGCATTAACGAAACCACAGGAGTACAAAGAAATCTCCGAAATTAGGGCATAGTCCGGTACCATCATAGCCACAGAGCGGAACAACGCCTACAAAATATTTACAGAATGAAGGTCAGAGGTACAAGATAGCATTTTTTAAATTCTTAAACATACCTTCAGGTTATCTGGCAATTCACTACGTCCAGCATAACCAGGATTCATGGTAATAAACACCGCACAAGTTGGATCTAATGTGAGTTCAGTGCCTTCAAACATCAAACTTCTGGAGCCACTGTTGATCCCTCGCTGAATGGTAAGAATTTGCTGGGCGACCACAGACAGTACTTCCAGATCAATTCGGTTAAATCTACCGTAAAAATTAATATTTGCAGTGAACTTGCATTAATTACCCTTACTAATTTTGGAAGGCAATTGAATTACTTACTCATCAAAGCAACTCCAAGCTCCACATGAAGCCAAGCCCTAGTACAACAAAAACTTTAGAATAACTACAGTACTGGAATTCTATTATATATAACAATGATATTTATAATAATGCAAATGATACACCAACCCTAGTTAAAATTACCTTAAAGAATTTGCCCAATGCAATGTAATCCAAGCCATCTGAACAGTTAAAGACAACACATTGCTTGGCGACAGCTTTCGCCAAATCTTTTGTTGTCTCAGTTTTCCCCGTACCAGCAGGTCCTTCCGGTGCACCTCCTGCAAAAGCAGATGATTATGTAAGAACTTTGAGGAACAAAGTATAAGCCAAGCTTAGCTGCTAAAGCCTAATTGTTCTTTGGATTTTTTTTTCAGATTTAACTGAACTTACCCAAATGAAGATGCAATGCTCCAAACAATGTTCGGTAGCAACGGTCAGTAAGAGGAGTAATGACCAATCGAGGAGTATTTCCAAGGTACTCATATCCATACGGCAACATAGAGTTGATCATTCGAGTAATGCACTTACTCTCCTCCCAGTAATAACGAAGTTGAGCCAGCCATTCAAAGTCCTTGTCATGGTTAACATTTTTGTCAACCATAACTTGTAGCACATCTCTTGCATGGACATCAAGTACAACCAATGCTCCTAAAATATAGAAAGCTTTCATATGTGTTTACAAACATTACGGTTGAGCAGAGTAGAAAAAGCTCATTTGGTTTCATATTGCCTAGAAAAACAAACCCAATGTGACACGATTTTGCTTGCTGAGTTTTCCTCGGACCAAGGCCACGATTTCTGTAATTTGCTTGTTATTTAGTTTCAAGTATTTGTCCAACGCTTCGCCGCCTTTAGCAAATGCTTCATGAATAAATGAAGTCCAGTAGATCATAGCAACACAAAGGACAGCTTGTCCAGGCCATATTAACACCCAACAATTCCGGGGGTTGTCGACATAGTCCTTCATAGCCATGTCAATTTCCTGAAGATTAAATCATGTTAGTTACAGCTTTACACATTATTACACGTAATACAATTATTTCCATACATAATGTATGCTCTTCTTCATTAAATCTTCCAATTCCACGAGCCATTTTTCCACTGCTCCTCTGGCTTGCTCCGTGTTAATTACTCCCCGAAGCTTAATTATTTCCCCTTCACTGGACTGCATATGTGTAACTTCCAAGTCTTCAGTGAAAGTGAGGCGAGCAATTCCTTCAAAACATTTCTTCAGATGAGGTTGCACTCTGTCAAGATGTAAAACTAGGAGATTAGTTAATAAATGTAAATATTGGAGGAGTAACTTTCACGTTTCACATCTTTGAATTATACCGTTTAGGATCTTTAGTTTCGGCAAGAATTTCCAGGAGTTCGTCATTTGAAAGAAAGAAGAATCGAGGGAATGTTAGTCGCTTCTTTTCTAAGTATCCATTCAGTCCTTTCTGGATAACTTCTAACATGTCATTTGCCTTCTTGAGCTTTTCAACGATTTTGTCAATTTTAATTATAGACAAGACTTTAGGATCTGCTACGCCATGTTTCATTATATCCCTGTAGGTCTTGTCGACATTCATGAACCGCCTGCCTTCTTCTGGCATCTGGGTCATAATGTCTGGCGAAGAGAAGATTGGTTCCAAGTACAGCCATGTTGACTGAACCTTAAGCCATTCGTCCAGAATCTCTTGGAGTAGTACTAAATCCTTCTCCCAAGCACTTGATACAACAGAGTCATATTAAGGATCATGAGATATGGGTATCATGAGAATGAAAGCTATCAATTCTCAAAGAAAAGCTTACCTCATTTCGTCAAAGAAAGGCTTGACGAAAGGTGATCCCAACATTGTCTGCGTTTTTATAATATGATCATCCAGAAGAACTTGAATTTCATCTACTGATGAGATGACGTAGGTTCCAGTTTCTCTGGAAGTTTCCGTTGATTGTAAATTACATACTTGTTGTTGAGGATGTGTGTACTTTTACTTGTTAAGATATTTTTGAGAGCATTGAATCTACATATATTTGAACTTTTTAAAACCAACCTGTATGGCACTATTTGGAACTCCATATCAGCCCATTCAGTTTTCATCTTTTCTAGATTCTTTTCCAGGCTGTGCTCTTTTGACGCAGCTTCACTTATAAGTTCAAACTTGGGCAAGTACTCATCTAAATTCATGTCAATGACTTTCTGCAGTGTCAATTCAGGGGATGGTCGGATGGGGAAACCAACTATTTCGGAGATCTTCTCCCAATGACGATCCCTCAATCCAGGGTTACCCAGGGTTTGAATAATAGGCATTTTCTCTTTGAAAACTTCGATAGTATCTTTTACCTTTAAAAATTTCAATGCCAATTAAGAAATCATTAATTCATTTTATTCGCTTGGTTACTAGATATTCAAAAAACTTTTAGTGACATTCTCGCCAGATGTCAGTACCTACCTGCGTCACCATTTCTCTGACTACTGGGATGTCCTGGAAGGTTTTCTCCAACTTGAACACAGTTCGGTGCAAATTGCTAACATCATTGTCTATTATTTCTGGATCATGTGTGCCAATTTGGCTATTCAACCATAATTCTCTTTTCTCAAAGAACTCTGCCGCACTTTCATAAAGCCTGAGGTACGGGGCTAACTTATCTGAAATCTAAATAAAAGTAGGAATTAACCATACTACGAGTAATTATTATTAATCTTGAGGAATCCTTTCTTAAACATAGTCCAATTTAGGGTAACATGGGATGCCTTGAAAGCAGAACATCATTATACCTGTTTTCTGAGAGGGTAATTTGTAGTTTCCCAACCAAACATTTCCTCCTCTCTGTTAAACTTGTCAGCTTTGTCTGCTGCGGCTTGTAGTTTGGAATCTAAAATTTGGGCTCGTTTCAGATATTTTGGCAAGTCATCCAAATCCCCAAAATGCTGGAATTCCTCCACTTGTTTTGCGTACGATTCCAGTTCTTCATCGAACCTGATCCTTTTCAACTGTTAATACACAGTGGAAGTGAATGGCATGTGGAGTGAAGTAGACAACTGTAATGATATCCTTTTTGTCAAATATTTTTTTTTACCTTCAAAGCCTCTTGGAATTCGATAGATTTTTTAGCAATGATTGTTTGATGTTCTTCAAGTACAGCCGGCATTCGATTACACCATTGAATAGCTTGGGACATCAACTTTGAAATCAGAGGTGAAAGTTGGGTATACTCTGCTAAGAAGACGTATTTTTTCACATATTCTGTCACAGAATGCTGCATTTGCGGGAGTACTTTCTCTCGTACATTTTCTATTTCATCCTTCAGCTGGAACAGTTGTTCCGTACTGGTTGGTGTACTTAGGGCTTTCTCACAGATAGACTCATATTCATCTACACAGCTAGTATTATATATGCGCTGGTTAAAACTTTATAAGATTTTTGTAATAAGTACATTTACTTTATAACTAGATGGAATTAAAATTACTCTTTGAGTAGTCCATGAAGCTCATGTATCATTTTTTCTAGAAGCTTGTCTCGTATTTCTGCAGCATGATGAGTTAATGTTTTCAGCAGTTCGTCACAAAAAACATCAAAAATGCCAATTTGAGTTTTAGCATCGTGAGATGTCGGAATTTCTTCTGAGAGATTATGAAATGTCTCGACTTGCTCCACCAAATCCTCCCAATTCCTCTCTTGATTTATGAATGCTTCTATTTCATCGTCATTCTAAACATGTCCAGATTTAAATTTTACAGGAGAATACCAATATGAAATATTTACAAAAAATTGTAAGCTCACGTACTTCCGATTTAAATAAGAAGGAGTACTTTTGGTAACATGAGACATATTCCATAGGCCCTCTGGCTTCCTCACGGAAAGCTTTTGAGATGGCGTTTTTAGCATTTTCGACATCTTCTGGTGTGATTTTTGGCTGGAAATGTTTGTATTTTCTATGTTGACTTATTCTTTGGTTCAATGAAAAGTAAATTACTTAAAAACTTATTTATTGGTTACTTTCAAAGATGTAGGTCCATCCTGACCCCATTGACCGAAGATTTTGGATTCGATTCGTGGAAAACTGTTCGTGGTTTCAAGGATACCATCCACTACAGATGTCACTACATACTCCCATTCCTCAAATGATGGTAACGGTCGCAATTCGCCTTGATGTGCAATAAATCGTATTTGAAATTTTGGACGGTGCATTGGCTCCTAAAGAGTGGTATGATTTACCTCCAAGTTATAGAATATTTTAGGGAAAGATTAATTTGTAATTTTTACCGTTCTTCCACTCATAAAATCTTCATATTCTTTAACGCTGTCATGGAACAATTGCTGTAAATTAGTTTCCATCAATGTTGCCACACAATTGAAAAACGACTTCATTCTTGCCTCCTCATTAGCTTTAGGAACCAAATTCTTTTTAGCGGCCTGAAATATTTTATTTTATGATGATCATTATCTTCATCATTTGTAACTACAAATGTTGTTAGGCTCTTCTATAGCTTATGATTGATTACTGAGACAAGAGTTGACTGGATTCCTTTGATCCATTTTTTTAATAAAACGCCTCTCACGTCATCCAACATACGCTTGGCAAGTTCCCTGAACTGCCGTAAAGTGAAAGCATGCCTTTGGTCTCCCATTATATGTGTATCCACTAGCCGCAAATTACTGTGTAAATAATGGGAGTATTTAAAAAAAAAAAATTCTTATGATGCTTCTTACTAATAAGCGGTCCTATCTTCCAAGGTAATATCAAAATAAATTTCATTTATTGAACCCACCTGAACACCGCCACCCATACGCTATTAATGTAACCTAAAACAGGGTTGAAAGCATGCAAATGTTTTGCTAGCCTTGCACTAGCATTTAAGAAACTTTCATTCCAAGGTTTTGGAACAATTCGGAGCATCGGATCTTTTTGAGCACCGGAATCCATTTTTGGTAAAGTTATTTTATCCGGCTCATGGAGCACAAAGTCAACCACAGCCTTTTTCACGGCTACTCTGTAATCATCACAAACTTCATCAGACAGCTCTGCTGCAATGGCATAGTACTTTGACTTCAGTTCTGTCGGAATCAGTCTCCATATATTATCCAACCATTTTTGTTCCATTCGAGCAATATTGACCGCATCTAGACCATTGTGAACGTAGAAGCTGTAACGGAGCTCTCCGAGTTCTTCAGGGGTGGGTTCGAAAGAAAGTTCTAATTTGAGAGGCTTTCCATCGTCACATTCATATGAATCCCCCAAGTGCTTGTAATCCATTTTTTCCACCGGTTCATCTGGATGCATACGCTGAATGAGCTTGACCAACGCTTCACGGAATTCTTCTTTACGTTTTTGACTCTCTGCCCACTCTCTAGCTTTTTTCTAAATTCAAAAGTTCTAATAAAGTAACTAAGTAACCTCGACTGAAGTCACTCAGTAGGATGACCAGAGGTAACTGTGAGGAGTACCTGGGGCATTTTCTTCTTTTTATTTTCCGGCATAACATGGAGGTCGTCATCAGGAGGCATTTTTTTCTTCCTTGAAGAATCCAACGGAAGACCGCGGGGGACATCGTATAAATCTTCTGTCAGAACCTCTGGTCCTCGGGAAGTCGCTGATATAATGAGGGTTGGTGGAGCTGTAATACGGGTTTGGTCACCGCCTCCACACCGAAGTTTTCTGAATCCTTTAGGTTGAGGCCCATTCTGTGTTAGTACTGATTTAGCAACTGATGGTGTGGACAAAGTAGCTTTTCCTTTCTCTTTGTCAGTTTTGAAGAGTTCCTGGGTGAAAGCAATTGTATGCAAACTTGATATGTAGTAGTTTATAATGAAAAAACCTTCATACTAATCTGCGAAATTTGGGAAAGTTACCTCTAGTTTAAAAGGCTTATTAAGCCTCTTGACTTGTTTAGAATCCATTTCTAGCCCAGATTCAGTTGACGTTTAAAGAGTATCATTTTCACTTAAAACTTCGAATTATCACAAAACACGTGTTGGTACATTCACTTGATACTTACTTTCACCTCTTTTATTTTTTGGGAGGATGTGTATGGTTAATATTGTGAGCTAAAATGTGCCAGCTAAAGAACGTGGGCTCAACGAGACTGGGTGAAAGGTTTACGTGTTTCATAAATAAAATAAAATAATTGGGTACTTTTCATGAAATATTTTTATTTATTTCCGGAATTGAAATTCCTTTGTTTTATGATTTGACTGGTTTCAATATGAAATTTTGTTATCTTCAAATTTTTAAAACATGATATCTTGGATGTTCCACTCGTGTATCGAACGTAATGACAAACAACTGAGTGGTTACTATAGAGACGGACAACTCCCAGGACAAGTATGTAATTACATATCAACCAAACATCGAATTAGTAAATTGGCAATTAGCAGCAACCACCTCCGGTTAGAGGTGAATAATAATGTGAATTCAAAGAGGAATGTCTTTATTTTAACCTATAAATAATCATTGTACAGGAAGCAATGCTGTGATGTTGGATGACCACAAACAAATCTATGGTAAATATTCGAACCTGTAGCACTGCAAGTGAAAGCCAAACACACAACACTGAACAAAACAACATACAATTGAAGGCTGTTGTATAAATATAATCTTCAATTTTATTATTAAGATACCTAGAACTCGAAGACCTTATCAGAGTTTGCGAAAAACAACCCGACAGGTTTTGAAGCTTGTAAGCAATATTGTGACTTGATATGAAACGGAAACTTTGGCGCTACGTAAAACACTGTAATATGTAATAGCTAGACTAATTCAATAACAATTGACGTGTCTTAACACATCTTCATAAACTAGGCAAAATAAAGCCTCAAGTAATAATTTCAATAATTGAACCTAGACTGCAAACACCAATGATCCCTCATCTCCCAGCAGTGGGTTTAATGGTATGCTGGAGAAGAGCGAACAATTTACACATGTATAAGATTAAAGCTATTAACGCTATTATTTTGAAGGTGGAATATTAATGCACTTTTAAAGACGATGAATATCAGGGGATACTATATAATAATTCCACTTTCCCATTTTCTGCAAAAACCGTTACTGAAAACCATGCGATGATTTCAGTAATTTTAAACGGGATTTTATTGGCGAACAACGCAATATATTTTTTGCAGAACTAGCGACGTGCGTAGAACCATGTGGTATTAACGGTGCAAACCACTTACATTTAATTCTACAAAAACTCCGACATAAGTATTACACGTATTTAGAGCCTGTCTAAATGAGGGGTTGCTCGCACGTAAAATTAAAAGGAGGAAAGTGAAATGCTGTTGCTGGAAAATTCAGAGCAGCTGACCTTTCGTATCGTACGAACAGCCTTAAAAACTAAATTGCACAAAAATAGCGTGACTCCACATACCGGCATGTATTTAATTTGATCAAACAAAACAAGCCATAAAAATTTTCGAGCCCTCTGCTGTATTTACAATTCTACTTCTTTTTTAGAGGAGTCTGAGACATAATCAGATTTTCTTACTGTTACGCACTAAAGATCTAACTCGCAGTGATCATTCTGTCTGACCTTAGTGACCTTCTGACAAAACACGCTTGATACATTGAAAACTTTCCCTAACAAATACGGCGTACTAGATTTATTACTTTTATAGGAAAACATTAGGTCATCAAAGCCCCATGTAGCTGCAGAAAATGAATGTAAGAATTAGAACTATAACGCATAATAATCCAGCCAGCCACACCGGTACGCCTCCTGTAATAAAAAATCAATCTAGAGTTTGTCCTTAACAAATCGCATAGAAATTGAATATTTATATCTTACTGGTTTGTTCAACATGGTGAACCAATATTTGGTTATCAATGGAGATGCTCACAACAGCAGCGTCACATTCAGCCAAAACAGACTCTTCACTGTGAAGGGCAGGAGGTAGAAATGCTAATCCCGTCACGAAGTTTTTGTGTGCTTTCTCTACATGCTTTAATCTCTGAAATTTATAATCAACAATGATGTTATACTCCCAGTTTTCAGGGTGTACTTATAACTAGGATAAATCTACAAGCACTTGACTACCGTCAGATTGTAAGCGATGTAAATGTCCACATCTCCAGTTGTCATGGAACCCACGGCAACAAATCGACCGCATTTGCTTACAGCCAAAGCTGATAAAGGTTCCCCACATGGGGTAGCATGTGTCATAGTAAAGGCAGGCCCGGTCCAGTGTTGAATGTAGGATTTACATTTTGAGCTAGTTGGATTAAGTATCACAAAAAGGCGGTTGAGGTTTCCCTTATCCTCTACAATACCGAATCTGCACAAAAAAAACAGGTTTAAAAAAAGCACATCTCTCGTGGATACCTGCTGCAATAGCAATGCAATGTAAATATAATGAATGCTGCTGCTTTTCAAATTACTTGCTGCGTTTATATACGTATTTTCCATCATCTTCTGGGGGCAGATCCAAACTAACTTTTACTTTACCGTCTGTCAAAGACCAAATTTTACATTTCCCATCCCGGGTCACACAAGAAACCTAGATTTCCCAATTAATAAAACATGTTACAGTTATTCCCGACAGTACCCAGAACCTAAAATAATCATTAGCTTAAACAAAATCTACAAAAACCAAGTTCTTCACCTCCCAACAACAAAACATTTTCAAACTAAACACAGACTTATTTGTAGTCACTTACTAGTTTCCGATCGCTGCTAATATCAAGATCGGCTACCTCCTTTTTAGACGCTTCAATTTTAAGTTTTTCTTTCATTTCAGGAAAGTTCCAAACTCGAATAGTTCCATCAGCTCCCCCCGTTAAAATTAGACGCGTGTCATGTGAAAATAGTACCACATTCTGGCAAGGATCGTTAACACTGTAACCCATACAAAACAAATATAAGAATTCCCCCCTCAATCCCCTCTACTAACCCCAAATTCCCACCGACATCCTCCACAATACCTAAAATCAGTCTGAGCATTACAAATCGACGCAATGTCAAAAACCAGATCCGACACTGAGTGACGTTTAGTATTCCCATTCTCTTCAGTCGCCTCTGTTCGGTTCAACCCTGGCACGGAACCATTGGCAGTCCCGCGATGTCTGACTTCATTATTTTGAGCAGCTTCAAAACCAATTAAAAATTCAAAAATAACCATTTCCCGAATAACCAGGTCCAATAAAAATTCGGTCCAACATCCATACAAACATCCAACGTTTCCTTCCTACCTGGACCCCCATCAACCGGAACTGGATCCTGCGGCGGAGCCACTTTGATTTGGTACACGTAACAGTCCGCATCTTTCCCCACTGCAAGGAAAAACTTTTTTCCCCTATTGTACGCTCCAATTGCACAATTCATTACTGCAGCCGTGCTCGTGCTGTATCTCTGTAGTTCGAACGCCACGTACCCATTATTCTCAAACCCGACTTCACATATGACCTAAAATTCAAAAATGAAAAATAAATCCCAAATCAATACCAATAATTTCTCTCCGTCCATATCCCCACAGTACAAAAGCCCTAGGGAGAGGTTTCCAATCTTTCAAAATATAATAAATAATTTCTTACAAATCCATTAAAAACTCCTGTGCTGGCAGATCCTCCTCCACCACCGACCACAACATGGTTACACGACAACGGACTCACTGAATACAACGGAAAATTAATTTTTCCATGAACAGCTGACATACTGATAATAATTTTAAACTTTGACTCTGCTGGGTCATTCAATTTTTAAGTATTGGGACACTTTAAGTATGAAATGTTACAGGACGTGTCATTTAGAGTGGCACAATATTTTTTATACAGACTCCACTTGAATTTTACCGTCACTTCCACATCGATCACGTTCTCAGCGAATGATTTCCTTCAAATCGTATTCGCGGCAAGGCTTGCTTCTTCCTCCCTTTCTAAATTCCCTAGGCTTATGTATATACAATGAAATGCATAGGGATTGGCCGTATTAAAACTCTCCTCGCTCTGCTTATTCCCAGAGCTGGAAAGGCTCAATTGACGTACGCTTGTGTGTGTGTGTGTGTGTTTGTGTGTGTATGTCGTGTGTACCATTTGTTTACATTCTGCGAATTACTCACATTCTGTTCGGTTTTTCAATCCGATTTATTTTCTTGTTTTAAGCTTTGTATAATAATTATACTTATTCCACTAAAGTTTTTTCTTTATCTTTTTATCAATTGTGATTGACGTAAAGTTAGTGGTACCTTCCGGATTTGATTTAGTTGGAATCCCTTATTGTGAGGTAAGTTCAAGCATGGCACTTGACAAAATGTTTATATTTTTTATTTTTATATATGTAAATTGTTGGGACGTTGTTGAGTTTCAGGTGGTGTAGTATTTATAAATTTTGAAGGAAATTCCAGGTTTTTCCCGAGATTTTGAATTCTGTTGTGTGAGATTGTGAAGTTGCGGGAGTGGGAATTAAAAGTAGGATTTTGAAGATTGATTTTTAATATTTTGAGTTTGATTTGTGTTACAGGGGGTTTCAAGTGCTAGGGGGATGTAAAGTTAGGAGGGATGCAGAAATAGAAGGGGAGACATGGTGGAATCATAATGTCAGTGGAAATGTTGAATTGTAAATGTTTGGGGCAGTACATTTGTTTTTATGGGTATTTCGAGTGGGATGTTGTGTGACGTGAAAATAGATCATTTGTATTGAGGAGTTATTAATTTATTGATTTCATGGATTTTTGTTTTAGGAATTGGGGACATTGTGGAACTGACAATGGGAAGTTGAAAATGTTACTGGAACTGGTGGTTTGGATGTAGAAAGAGAAAATGTTGAAACGGCTATTGGGACTTGTCGGCGCTAGTTTGGGTTTGGTATTTTGGTGTGAATATCTTGTGTACATCTCAGTTATTTATCAGGTATAATAGAGTGGTAATTGATTTGTGTGTACATATTTTTTTGATGTTGTTATAGTATAGTGGTTGTCTTTGGTGTTGACTTTTTTTTTACTGTGTGGAAATTGGTGTCTAGTTTACTGTAAGGGTTTCTGCTTTTTTTTCAGTGTTCATGGCCCTTACCTGTTGGAGATTACAATGATTCTGAAGATGGAATCAGAGCTATGGTACTTGCAGATACACATCTCCTGGGTCCTTATAGGGGTCATTGGTTTGACAAACTGCGGAGGTAATTCTGGAACCAAATTGTATTTGTGGGTTGTAATGAGGTTGTGCACATAATTATATATTTGTTATTTTTTATATATTTGTCTATATTGCTATTGAAAACGAATTTAACAGGGAATGGCAGATGCATCGAGCTTTTCAGACTGCTGTGGGGATTTTCCAACCGGAAGTAGTCTTTTTTCTGGGTGAATCTTGTTTCTTACTTTTCTTACTATTGATTCTGAGGAGCAAGTACAAGAATTTTGAACTGTTACCAGTATTTGTATGTAGCTAGAAATAATGTAGTTTCAAACAGAAGTTCTTACCTGATGGGTACCTAAAAATTTTTATAAGATTTTGAAATGTTGAATGGAGTTTGTTAGTATTTTACTTCAATAGGGTGGTTAAACTGTGTGATTCCACTTGTGCGTCAGATCTACCAAGTCAGAATTTGTGTTCACGAAACATTGACTTTGGGTGCATGTTAGATATGTAAAAAGCCGCATGAATTGAATGTGAATTGGGATTAGTGTTTACAAACTTGAAATGGCAGGTGTTTACAAAACAATTTGTTTACATTTGTAAGTGTTTACATTCATAAGTGTTTACGATTGGAATGGAATTACTGGGACGACGATGTTTACATTTGTAAATGAGTAATACTCCCTACGTGTGGAGACGGGAGTATCATTGTTAGCTGCAGTTCAATGTGGGATGTGGAGTGGGAATGCTGCTCGCGAATGTTTACAAAGTTTGCGGTGTTTACATGTTAAAACTTGGTTATGTTGTACTTGTATGTTGATCGAGTATGAGATCCTCTCATTGTCGGTCTAACTGGGTGGTTAGCCATAACTGTAAAGATTTCCATTTGATACCATCGAATTGGATTCTTAAGCTAACAATATCTTCAACTGAATTCTTTGTAGGTGATCTGTTCGATGAAGGAATGTGGGTTTCTGATGAGGCTTTTCAACATTATGTGGATCGATTCAAGCATTTATTCAAAGTACCAGATGCTATTCAAGTCATTGTTGTTCCTGGAAATCATGATATGGGATTTCATTACGCGTAATTCAAAATTCAATCTTGGGGAAAACTTGCTTTGTACATATATGTAGGAACTTTTTAATATTCATGGCAATATTCATGCAAATATTAAAAAACTTTGTTTTTAGGTTGGCTCCTAGGTTGTATAACAGATTCAACCAAGCATTCAATTCTTCGTCAATGCAAATAATAAATCTGAAGGAGGTGACTTTCATTCTTGTTAACAGTATGGCTATGCATGATGATGGATGCTACCTGTGTCATTCTGCACAAGTACGACTGAAAAACATTGCTGGTATGTTAAATAATGTCAACGGTGCGAAAAAGTGATGTTTAGTATCGTGGTTGAAATTCGTAATCTTAGAAAGCAGTTGTCTGTAGATAAACTTGATTGTGCTCAAAATCCTTCGCAAAGTAAATGCTCAAACAAGCGGATTTCATCCAATACAGAGTATAGCAAGCCGATAATTTTGCAAGTAAGTACAGAAAGCAATCACGGTAGCATGACGAAGATTTGAAGGTTTTGTCTTATTATGTCAGTCTAACCTCTGACGGCACTAATGGTTCCAGCATTTTCCTATGTTTCGAGAGTCCGACATGGTCTGCACTGACCCTGACTCTGCTCCTCAAGTAGAAAAAGAAAAACCATTTCGTCCAAAGTGGGATTGCTTATCAAAGGATTCTACAGATACTTTGTTAAGTGCATTAAAGCCGAGGTTAATATTATCGGGTCACACGCATCATGCTTGTTTGGTTCACCATCAAGTAGAGAAAAATACTGAGGTCATACCGGAGTATTCAGTTCCTTCTTTTAGTTGGAGAAACAGAAATGAACCAAGTTTCTTCTTGGTAAGTAGCTAAAGTTCTAACAATTCATCATTCACATTTTTATGTATGTTGCTCTGCAATACTGTTTTTTCTATTTGTTTATGTTGTTACCATTCTGAATTTTCTATACTATACCTGATCCTACACGATTTATTTAATTCGAGGTCTTAAATACTTAATAGTTATGAACTACCAATTTGGATTGCAGGGAATTTTTACAAGAAGAGATTATACTTTGTCAAAATGTTTTATGCCAAGAGAAAGCACTGTGATTTTTACGTACATTTCTGGAATTCTGGCGTTAGTCATTTACTCCTTAGCTACAATTTGTATTCCTACACTGCGTCAGCGATTAAGACGGAAGCAAGAATAGTACAATTATCTGGTTCAAATACGATGAAATTCTAGTGAGATTTTGTTGTTTTGTAGTCCAGAAAATGAAGTTTCAATGAGTAGACTTAAGTAACAAAGTAACAAGTAACTGTTGGTAGCTATATCATGTAAGAATAATTTTTACTTTTTATGTAATTATTCAAAATTTTGTAAAAAATGTTGTTGTATTATTACCATTACTGTCATTATATGGATTCTAAGGGTCGAATCTCAGTTGAATATTAAATTAGAATAAAGGAAGCCATTGTTGTTTGTTGGGCAACTGTATACTTTATGATTAAAATCTCTGCGAAAGTTCGTGTAAATGTGATAGTTACCTTCGATCTTCCAGCTACTAATTAGTTACGTTCATAAAAATATAATATATATTTTGATTGTGAATATTCTCCATTTATAATTAAGAACAAGAAATCATACAATACATAGAATTTACAGTTACGTGTGCACATTTATCATGATTGTATGACAGTTTTTAGAACAAAATATTTTTTTGGGCAAATTCTCAGGTATGTACTATATAGCAAGAGTTATATAATTATTGATAAAACAAATTTCTATGATAGGTATAAACTCCCGTTTCTACATCCGGTATCACAGTCAAAGAATTTGGACGACTATTTTCACCTTCTTAAGCCCTCAGTTGTTGGTGCTTCAGTGATAGTATTTACACAGATACGTGTCTCATTTGCTTTCATGTTCTAAGAAACCAAGCATGCACAAATGTCTGGGGATTATTTTCCAGGATTCTTGTCGACTTGACCGTGTACTCGTCTTGTACATCTATGTATACACGTAAGTACACGATGCTAAATAAGTCTTCAGCCAGAAATAGTGAAACCCTACAAGATACATGAGAAGTGCAGCGAGGTCTTTGTAATCTATACTTGTACTTTAAATAATCACCTCCAGTGTATCATGCCTCTTACAGCGTTTACGACATGCCTGCTGAGCTTGAACTAATACTGCAACTTGTAATTATTGCAATTTATTGAAGGTAATAGTTATTACAGTTACCTTTCCGCAGTTGCACCTTTCCAGACAATATAATTCAATTTGTTCTTGTTATTGATTTGCACTTTACAGGTTCTGACTAAGGTAATTACTGGTAATGGGAGTGTGTCCTTATTGAAATCAGCTAGACAGTTTTTTGAGGTAGGGAACTGGAAAATGTCTGAGTGATTTTAAGATGTTGCTATTGCACCTGTATCCAGTTGCTAGCATAATTTGTTTAGCATAATCATAATATGAAAAAAAATGGTTAAATCAGTGGGCGAAAGAGTAGTTTTATTACGAGGTTTAAAATGCATACAAAAATACATTTTTCTTGTGTTAACTTCTAGCATCTAGTACACAATACTGCTTAGGAAAGTGACTTGGAAAGTTGGAACTATTATCATGAATTATAGACATAACACTAAAAATTCTAGTTAATCACATACCATACACACTGCCTTTACGTAGCTTTTTGTTAGAGCTCAATTAGCTCATTAGTTTACACGTCCATCTTGCGCAAAGTTTCTTGACCAACACTGGCGTATGTAGTTATATTTACCATGGAGTAATCACTGTAATTAATCCCGTAATTATCCATACATACTTGTTTCCATCATGCTACTCTATTAAAATAATGTAGAAAGGAGAGTATGTAAGAACGAAATCGAAATTACTCAAAAAATTGAATATGGTATTAGTGTTTAAATTATAATTAAATTATCACATAACGTTTTGCATTCTCGTGGAGAAAGACCCTGGGAAGATATTTTTTGTCTGAATAATACTAATAAATGTAATTATACCCTGTGAAGAGAGTTGCGTAAGGAAATCTTGATTAATAGTTATATATTCATCTCCTTATGATGGCAGTTAGTGGAAGTTCAAAGTTTATCTTAATCTTAGTATTATCAAATAATTGACAACTGTCACATTTGTGTTTTTATACCGCTCGTTGGTAGTCCCAGTCAATCGACGTTACGCAACCTAATAGTCATTCCATCATCAAGCGGGGAAATCCGCATTCATATTGAAGAATCTCGTCCACAAACGCTCTGATTCTACCAAAATTCCCATTAAATAGGGTTTGAGGAGACTTTCAGCCATGTTGCTATGTCCAACGCTTCGGAAGGCTAAAGTTGCATCTCTCCCCGCATACTCTAACATGATTTCATCCCCTCCAGGGTGCTAGAATAATTCAATTTTTTATAATGTTTACAAGTTTTACTTACGTTTTACGTTTTCAACTTAATTACTTGTCAGACCAGTTCTAGTGTTAATGCTGGGCCAACTTTATTATAACTAGCTCGTAGGACCGAAGGCCTAAAAAAAATAATACCTCAGTCAAGAAGCTCGACACATCATAAATGCGATCATAGATAATCATCCAGCAGTCATTGGGAGTATCGTGGTATGAGACGTCGTCGAGGGTAAACAAGGGTAAATCATCCATGGGTGTTTCCGTTGCACCTGTTCGTCGGTTCCATCTTCTTTCCTTAGTGGAAGTACTTTTGGTATTATTTTGTTGAGGCTCTGGAGTTGTTACTATTTTTGAAGCAATCACATCTCGTACGCGACTTCCCATTAGAGACAACACCTGAACATTTTAACATTAGAGATAGTTACATTAAAAGTTACTACACCATAATACACGGGTAATTTAAAGATATGACATTGCTGCATATTGGTCAACTGGCAATGTCAGGGGTGCTTTATGTAAGGGTAAATTTCTAGTTTCTAAGTATGAGGGGATGTGTGACTTCCGCGTGAGACTTCCAAGGACAATTTGTTTGTAAGGTTTGAATCTTTGAGTACAAAGGATTCAGTTTATTTTAGTGGAGATAATAAATAGGAGGCAATGGAATTCTGGAGCCTTCTCCTATTACTTGATTAAGTAAGAATTACTTAAGGTTGTTCACGTTCGAATGATAAAACCACAAATGTACTTGTTAAACCTGTTATTCAGAAATCAAGAGGGATCTAAAATGAGCACATGACTTCTGTCATCACCTGATATTTGGATTTGACTCCATAATTATACTATAGACAGATATTCCCAAAATTTTGTTGCCAATCTAAGAAGAATCGTATGCAATGATTATTTCTGACCAGTTCAGAGTCTATAATGATAAAAGGTTCACCTGGTGCGTGAAAGACACTTTTTTTTTTGCCTGTACAGGAAATTCTAAAAGTGCTAGAGCTGATAATGCATACAGAATTGCTTTACACTTTGCATGCAATAGAACGGAACATTTCTGAAAACTGGAATTAGACAATTACGAAATATCTGGTTTCCATGATACAATCACGCAAAACAAGCAGGCTTCTCAAGGAGTTGACACATAGCAAAGAAGGAACTCAGTAATGGATATGCAAATTATTGAATTTAATTTTATAACCATCTCCCTAGCTTTACTGACAGCTCGTGATTTGCATTATTACATAACATTTTTCTTTGTATGATTTGCTGTTCCACTGTGGCTTCAACGAATTCACCATGTCACGAAAGAGCTTTATGGGGAAATGTGTGTAATTTAGTCATGCTCATAGCCCAATCACAAATTTAAGTCTTCCTTCAGAAAATGTTACATAAGATTGTATTTCAAAGAAAGTATTGTGAGGGAAAAAGCTAAATGTGGTTTGTAAATTAGCAAGTCTTCAAAGGATACCGAACAGTAAGATTTGTTTGAGCAAACGATAAAATTGGAGCTCAGCATGAACTGTCTCCTTCTTTGGTGACAGGTTAGGGACACATGTACTCAAGTACAATCTGCAAGTCTACAAACGAAATAAAAGTCACTCTGCGTCTGCATAGTATTAATATACACGTACATACGTCTAGAGTGAGTACTCTCCCGTATCATAGGGGCCGTATGTGCATATGTGATTTCGTAGACAGACACGATAATGCATCCGCAGCTTGTGCGCCAGTCTTTTTAATCCCTATTATTTATATAAACGTTTCCCTGGCTTCGTTAAAAATTTTTGGGGAAAGCTCATATTGAACATTTCCGGAGGTTTATGCAATGCGGGAAAAATTTTACATAATTTACAGTTGTTTTAATATTACAAATTAGGATTTATTTTTCCAGAGTATTTCATACCTGGTAGCCCAGTGTAGTAGCCATGGTTGAGACAGTCGGGTACGGCACTGCATTCACAAACTCATCCTGCATTTCACTCATTGCTCACAGAATTGCTCGTGGACGGGAAATAAATACTTTAACGGAGCCCAAGGACTGCTAAGGTAAACGGGAGCGACGGACGAACTCAATTAACATGAACCAACGTTTGTAAATTTAAATGGATTTTTCTTCTTTTTTTTTTTGAGAAATAGATAGGTTGTCTCTGAAGAACTTCTGGATTTTGTGGAATGGTAGGACACTATATAGTAATTCCGGGAGTGAGCTCACAATGTAATTCTCTCGACACTTTGTACAACGTTGTGTGTATTCAGTATTCGCACCAGAGACTTGAGTTGTTTGGGAAGATTGTGGCATAAACTAGAAAGTTAATATATTTGCAGGTAAACAAGTGAAGAAACTCAAGTGCAGTAAATGAAAGCTTTATTATACTGAAATGTGAGGAGTCTGTGTGTGTGTGTGTTTGAGTAAGAGGAGTACTGTAGAAGACAAGTTCGGTTAGAGGTTAGACTGATGTTTGTATTTACAATTGACTGCGGATGGGTGAGCTCCTTTTATATATTCGGTCGGTCAGAAGTTGAGGTTCACAGGCATGTCATGCTTGTCTTCAGTATACCTAACAATATTACCACTACATCATCCACTGCACACGTTAGAGAAGCCTTCTTGTCTCCAGTATGATTCTAGCTTTTGCACTGCGTTTGTCTGTGATGCAGGGAACTCAACTCATGCAGGGGTTAGTATTTAGTACTTGAGTATACATATAATGCAGAGCCAATAATCGTTGTTAATCAAAAGTTAAGAGCCTCGGATGTATTTTATGCATGAGATAACGATATTAACATAGAATACTACTGAGGTGCAGTAGTCAGCTCCGCCACAACTTCACGTATTTATAGTTATGGGGGGTTTCTTTTCTTATATATGAGTAAATATCTACATGTAATAATTATAATGCCGTCAAAACTTTACTCCTCAGTAGTTTTGTAGACCCGCTGATGAAATTACTGGCTTTGAATCATCATCAGACCTTTTCATTCAAAACTTACATTAAAATAATACATTTCCTTTCACAAATTTCATGTCCCATTGGGACTGTATACGCATGTAACCCAATTTCTCATGGTAACCTCGGGCGAGAGTGTAGAAAAGTTAGAATTATGTAAACCGGCTGGGTTTCCTACTCCTGATGAGGTATCTAGTAATTAATTATTTTTTTTTCAAGTTTGTTCTAAGGCACTCACGTTTTTGGTACGCATCTTTTCAGCCCTGATTTTTTTTTTGTGTGTAGAATATTAGCATTCAGTATTGAAATGCACTATGAGTTCAATTATCATAACTTTACGGACTCAAAAGAATGTTCTTTTCATTCAAAGTTAAGACAATTTAATTGTGGGTTATCATTTTTACCATGTCTGCAGTCTGTAATGCAGAATCATCGCTGGCCTAACCAGAAAGTATGGCCAGAGTATTCACCAATTTCGACCAATGATGCGACCTTGGGAAACTGGATTGTACACTGCGGTTGCCTATTGTTTCAAACTTCAGCACAAGCAAAATTCTTGTGACTGGCCTATTATGTGACGTAAATGTTAATTTGTTCGGACACGTTTAATTTTTATATGATTATGTAACGTTTCTGTAGATATATGCCAAGCAAGCCTCAACGTTTAAACTTTGAGGAGGTCTCATCTCGTTTCGATTTCATTGGTTATGATAGATGATATCATTTTTTCTATTCGTCAATTTTTAAGGAGTTGCTCATTCTTAGAGCTTATACAACTTGAGTTGGGCATTCCCCCAGCTCAATTTTGAGATCAAAGATCTCTTGAATATGATAATTGATTGCAGAAATCTTGTTGGGATGCTGGGCAAAATTCTGTCACCCCACAAATGGCGTCATGTTTTAACATACGAGTCCCATATCAGCGCTTCCCAACAAACAGTAGCTTGTATTATTCTAATGTGTAAACCTTACTCAAGTTGAGAAGTTATCTTTAATATAAGGAAATTGTTTAATATTGTGACTATTAACTTGGAGGGAAGTTAATCTGATTGATATGAATATCAAGATACACATCCGATGTACATTGACTTATTCCTGTGACTCCATAACCTAGCGATTCATTGGAGGACAAATTAAGATAAACCCCTTTGAAAGTAAAAAGAAAAACAGTAAGGCAAACTCCAGTCAAAGGACAACAGGAGATGACAAATCTGAGGAAAATTTTATTCATTCCTGAAGTGTCATTCGAAAGTACAAGTAAACAGTTTAATCAGTTAATTTTGTAATCAGGAATAATTTTTTTAAATGTCTTTTTAAAAAAATTCTAAACTAAGCGTATGCAATATGTACATACTATGTTGAATTAAATACTTATCTAGACATTTCATTTTGATTCACATTTGGTGTATACCCTACGCAGTTACTTTTACAGTCCATCTCCACCAGCTAAAAGATTTTCCCATTTCACTTGAGTAGCGATTCATTGCATTCTGCAGGGGATGAAGCATGATTAAACCAATATTGGTCAGGGTTATAAGGAAAGTTGTAGTCAATACAAAAATCTAAAATGCGTCGTACTACTTAAAATATGTCATTTATTTTAATAGCTTCTCTAGAAAAAATATCACATTTTAGAACGCCATGGAACGCTGAGGAGTACTTCTTGACTTTTTATTTTACTCACTGCTGCTATACATACTAGGATGATAATAATAAATTATTCTGACGTTTTTTAATTTTTATTCGAGTCAATAAAGCTCCCGTAAGTGTACAAGTCATGGGACTAACAATAAACAAATTAATCTCCGCACTGTTGTTGGGCAGTAATGCGTACTGAATTGCTTAACTCTACTTCTTGGAATTGAGATTAGACGTCACTTAAATTCTGCTATTTCGACGCACAAGGTATGAATTTTCCGACGATGAATCATTACACTACTATGGGTTATAATGCGCAATACACCCTCAAAATTACATTAGGTATGAATTAAAAATAGTATCCAAAAAATAGTAGATGATAGGTGGCTGTCGTAAATACACTTCTCGGAATTGGGATTGAAGGAATTGCTATATAAGTAAAAGCTGAAAAACCTTAGCATATAAAAAATGTACTCCTATATGAGTTTCATCTTCTGTGATAATTGCTAGATATACATCATTTTAAAAACAATTGAGCAGCTTATATTTCCTTCTTCTTATCGTCTACTAACTGTTATATTATCGCTAGTGCAGGAGTGAGTGGAACAGTTTACGAATAAAATATGGGTCAATTATATTGTCTCTGCTTATTGAAAGGCATTTGTTTGAGGTCAGTTAGGGTTAGATGTTCTTCGTGACGGTAGTGAATTGTAGGGAGTATGATCTTTTACACTAGCTTTTACTCTATTAGAGTAGTAGATCATAGGTTAGGATTGTTACGTAAAATTGTAGATTACAGTTACCATTATTAAGTATAACAGTTAATTATGTTGTCATTCCTTCGCTATATATTAGGGTTAGTTTCTTTTTAATTTAGTATAGTGATGAATAATTAGCTATTATTCGATTGTGTGTTTGTTATAGCTACCTTTTAATTAAGTTGTATAAACTGATCATCATGGCAAAACATGCTACCCCAAGGCTGCAGAATCATTTGGTCATGACATTCCCATACATTCGATCTTATACAACGTAACCATCAGGGAAGTTTACATCATTCATTCATTAAATATTGCAAGAAGTATTTTATTGCACGTGCAGCTTGCATTGACAAAGGAGAACAATTGTCGTAAAATGCATAACAATATCAGCACTTAGAGCTCAGATGGCAGAATGTTGTTAGTTGTTATTCCTTAGAAGACTTCACCCTGTCTCAGCAATGTTAAAAAAAAGGACTAGGACTTGAAGTCACTTAAAAGGGTTACCTCATCAAATACTTAAATCTTCTAATGATTTACTACTAGCGTTCGTTGTACCCGGGTTACACGTAAGCAATTATTATTATCATGCGTGAGAAAAGATATATTCGGAAAATCATTTCACCCAGGGATCATTGTTTTCTGTAATTGATTTGCTCATAATAATTGCACTACATTCCGAAATGACCTTCAAATGCAGGAATACAAATTGCTCTGTTTTTGCACTTCTTCCAGAAAAATGGAACTTCACACGTCACACTATTCACATATTGCTGATCCAAACAAATTTGATGAATTTTTGTATGTAGACACGTATACATATGTAGTTCGCTCCATTACATTGTGTTGCATACTTTGGTGAAATCGGATATAATCTCAACGACGTGCACCAATTATTACGTAAATTGAGAGCTGACATAGATATTGAGCATATTGTTTGACTCCCCTCGTAAAAATCATATCTGGATGTTGACTCATCATATAACTCCGTTGTATTTCATATTAAAATTAATTCCGGTTCCATGGAGAAGTGGAGAAGTCCTCTCCACCCGTAACAACAACCACTCTGAACCGTCAAGCTTTTCCTCACTGATAATGTATATCTGGGAAGGAGGTGTAAATATTGACGGGATCAAGTTATTTGCACAGGAAACTTGTGAAGCATTATTAATAAATCAGCACTTTCGGTTATTCCAGGAACCACAAGATTAAAAATCCTCGTGCGATAATTGTACACGCGAAGGTATCTTAATTAAGGCTACGTGCAGGATCGCTCGTACGTTTAATGCAGATTTAATCTAATAAAATATCTAAGTGTCAAATTAATAATAATTATTATCATCAATAATAATTATTCCAAATTCATGTGGAGAAAAAATAGCTGTCATATTTTGATGACTATAGTGGATTCAATGAAGTACCTTCCTGATGAAGGTTCGAGATAGTCGCTACAACATATTATTCAAAATAGTCTCATTACTCTCATGACGGAAGATATCTCCCCAATCTGTCGGCAACTTTGCGGCTTTCATTTATCCCGAAGTATTTTGCCATGTAATTTGCTTGAGTGAGGCTACGTGACAATCTTGAGAGGGTACCACGTACCACATGTAGTTTTTACAACTCGGATCCCTCCAAACAATGTCAAACGTTATTTTTCCTTTATGAGTTTATTTATTTATATCCTTATGACTATTTCAAATTTCCAACCCTCATAATTATGTAATAATTATTTAGAGATGCACTTAATCAGTCAACTGAATCTGTAGAAAACTTCCTGATCAGCGTAATGAGTGGGATTGTGAGGTTTACATGCGGGACTACAATATGTAATCATTTAATGTATATAATTTTTTTCGGTAGATAATAATAACTACCATACTTTTTAGCTCTAACGATGCAGATAAAACTCATTGTTCCACACATACTTTGTCTGTGGTGTTGACACTACCTTGACTGCATTCAGTAGTTTATCAGTGTTTTATCAGTGAGGATTATTGAATCGTTTTGTATACAATCCTACTGCGAGGACTGCACCTCAACACATTCATCATTGATATTCACCGCTCAGATAGAACTTGAACGCAAAAGAAAGGACATTTGGTCATTTCAATATCAGGTTCACTCGGTTCACTCAAGCCTTGAGAATTGCAGTGTCCTATAAGTAGGGCCAAGTTTGCAAATGCAACTACTCAATAAATGTTTCCCAGAGGACTTTCAAAGCCAAGTGATTACTACAATACATATCCGTCACACGTTTGTCAGGACACCAGTAGTATTTCAAAAAAAAAAAAAAAAACGTGAGACGAGTTTATGGAAATGAACAGAAGGAAAATTATGTGCATATTTTATGTAAAACATTCATAAGGAAGATTGAACGTCAAGTAGCGACATTTTCAAGACTGGAATACCAAGCAAGCGTTTGGAAATGCGTCGAGGGCGTTCAAAGGAGCTTGGGAGTATCAAAACAGTCAACAAGAGATCACTGGCTGCGTATTTCTGGTTGTTCCCCTGAAACATCACTAGCTTTGCACAGTTCTCACAATCCGACGAGTAACCGTTGTTTATCAATAGTACATAGTCTTGGCATTTTTTGAAATCAGCATGCAGGAAAAACTGCAGAATCTTTTTTGTCAGTCTAAATAACTAAACAAGGGTGTGAATGGAATCTTAGAGATACTGTATCTGCGAGCTAGGAAATGTTATATAGCCAAGAGTTTAAGCTTCATTTTAAATTAGCTTACATTCTCGGATGCAGCCATGCTTAAATAGCTTCTGTACGATTAAATTGTTCCCATATGTTCAAGGTCTACACGAATGAATGTAGTCGGAATGTTGATCATACATTGATCGTACCTGTGAAAACTCACAATAGGATTTCTACCCAAGTTTAAGAATCTCTGTGAACGATATCATGCTAACTAAATATAGACAAAGTATAGAAGAGGAATATCAAAAATAATAATAAAATGCTTCAAAAATACATCAAAACCATGAGAGAAAGCTATCTAAATATTTCTCGAAATTAATTAAATAATGATACTTAATTATTTGAATAGGTTTATCACCCCTATTAAATTTGCAAGAATGGTGCATACCAGATAACCCACATTCCACTGAAAACCAGTCCCACCTTCCACCAGTATCTATGTATGTATGTACAAGCAAAGGGGTGGATCCAGACTGAGAGTGGTATCTTTACACCCCGTGCAATCCCACCCTGGCATTTTACCCAAGGGGTAAAATTTTAACCCGATAAGAGTCGAGAGTAGAGCGGGTAGAAATGCTAGGATTGAGGAAAAATGAAAAGTAATGCTACAAGCTACAATCTGTGTCAATGCATTTACTTTAAATTCAACTTGTGTTATACTAGTCAAAAGTCTCTTGGCTACCTTTTAACCGCACCTACCGCTTAAATCACGAGTTTCCAAGATGTATGTATGTTCTAAAAGTTGTGCACGGGGGAAATATAGCATATCTATTTCTATATATGAGGACAACTTTGTCGAGGTGTTTAGAACCGACAAAACAAGAAGATAGAAGAGAAAGAAAAGTAACAAGGAAAATTTAAGTTTGGGTAATCAGGCTCAATGTATTTTCTTGGAGAATTCCCTCGCACACACTACTGCATACACGATAGTGACACAAAAACAGGATGTAAAGAACGAATATATATATATATTTTTTTTTTACCCTGGGCCATGGAAATGCATACCCACGGACTATGTGAGGGATAGAATGCTACTTACATAGAGTGAAGTCCTAAAGACGCATGTCAGCCAAGTTTGATGAGAAAGAACCCGGGATCCGGTTTAGTGCAGATCTACTCATGCTGGCCGAGTCTTTCTCCAGCTCCTGCGAGAGTCACATCACTCTTGCACTCCGGTCGGGAGGTCGTCGTCGTCATTGTCGTCATCATTAACATCACCAAAGAAGTTAATTCTTACAAAAGGAATAAACATAAAAATTAAAGTTCAAAGAATATTGTTACACAGCCACTTACACACACACACACACACAAATTCATCTATCTCACTTACAATCTCTACTCTCTACTACCTCCACGTCTCCTTGCTCCGAGTGAAATCTGAGACAAAAGTCCTCATACTCTACCAATACTGCCGCACTTACTTCCTCTTCTATTGTTATTGTTGTTTAGTTCGCAGATATGTAAAAACAAAAACCCGATCAGAAATGATACAAAACCCTCACTTTGCCAGTCTGCCCGCCATATAGTAGAGCATGGAACCAAGAACTTTATCTCTCCAGTGATTTTTTAGGTTGTACAATTCGTAACTGAACCTTCATTTAAAAACAAAAAATTGTTTTGCAGAATCATACATTTTGTACTGTTAGCCATAATTACCAGGGTTAACTTTAGCTTTTTGAGGGTAGCAAATAAATTGCGAGTAGTTTTATTGGTTAGATTTTAATTTTGAATTAAATAATTAATTATTTTACGCAATTTTTTGTTTTTTGATCATAGATTATTGTAAGGGCTCATTCACTCAGAGTGTGTTTCCAAATATACTCACAAGTACTCAGAAGATGTCATAAGGGCTTGACCAAATACCTTTAGAATTTCCTTGGGAAATCCTTCTTGTTGCTAAAAGGGGCTCTTCCAGGGAAAACGCAGACTTATTGCTAATTGCGGATAGTCCATTACTGGATAAAATAAATTCTACTAATTGAATTGACTCTAATTGAGGAGGACTAAAAGTAGTACTTCTAATGACTTGTAGATGTCCACGAAATTAGTTTGTCGACGGAGGATATTTAGGTGATGTAGTCATTCGTAGGAGTAAGCGTTCAAAAAAAAAAGCAACAATAATATTAGAGAAGCTTACGAAACCAGCAGGAATACACGAATTTCGACTAAAAATACGTCCTAACAGACCTTGTTTATTTCCCCCCTACGAACGAGACTGAGACGACCAAATAACAAGCCGATGTTCTGTAGAAAGGTCTCGAAAATGACAACAAGATGGGATGGAAGCTGCACGATGAGCAACAAATAATTGTCGTGTTCTCTCATCTCAACTACTACAAGGAAAAAAAAATAAGCTGGTGAACAAATCTTGAAGCTGTGTGCACCTTCCTTGATTTACATAAGTAAAAGAGGAAAATAGTTTCCAAAGTCTATTGGAGGAGTGAACGTGCTTCTGAAAACTACTTACATATAGAAATATGTACGAGTGAGAAGTCATATTACATGTTCATTTTTTGATTCTTGAGAAAAGTAGAGAATCCACTGATTTTTTTAATTTCAGTGATTTGTAAATAATTAGTCAAATTCCCTAAACAGGAGTGAAACAAATTTTGTAAACTTGTGTCGGTGGTCATATAGTAACTAATGCAAGCAGCATCTCCAGGAGGTTACTCAGGTGCAGTGGGTGGGTCACCAGCCGCTGGACCTGGTGGTGTGACAAGTGCAAATGTGGCTGCCTACGGGTCAAAACCGGTAAACGGTGGCCGCTTTGATTTTGACGACGGGGGTACTTACTGTGGTGGCTGGGAAGATGGGAAAGCTCATGGTCACGGAGTATGTACTGGACCAAAGGGACAGGGGGAGTACTCGGGCTCTTGGCATTTCGGTTTTGAAGTTTCAGGAGTATATACCTGGCCAAGGTAAGACCCTTTCATATTCCTTCAAAAAAAAAAGTACTAGATACAGATAATTACATAAACTCAAAAAGTAAGATTCCGTATAATTTAGAAGGAGGAATAATTAAGAGCTATCTTCCATACTTTATTTTATTTACTTGCACAGTCAAGTAATTGCCGTGAGTACAAACTAAGGATGCTTACTGTTGACAAAGCCAGTCAAATGAGAATTTCAGAACTCATATCAAGCCAGGGTTGAGTAGGGAAGTGTACAATGAGAAAATGAAGAAATAGAGAAGGGCTCACACAAACTTAAGTAAATATAATATTTGTCACATCATTACTAGATACTTATACTTTAGGATGTCGACTTTTGCTCCCTTTCTGAAAATGATTTGAAATTGTTGTTCCGCACGTAGGAATACATATTATGAAATAGTGTAATTACTAGTGTGTAGGGGGATACGCTCTACAGTTTTGCAATTACGTCCATGGAATTTTATTCAGGATTTTGGATGAGGCACAAATATTGAGTCTCGTTTCACAATACACAAATTATTCTTTAGTCTTAGGGATGCTGAAACCCTCCCTTCCCTTTGACTCGATTCACTCTTGAGAAATATCTAGACATTGTTTCCCTTCGTATCTCTTCTACAGTCCAGAGGCAATGAGTCTGTGAAGGCATAAAAGCAGATATTAACAGTTTCTTATCTCAATGTATTTTTTTCCCTCTCCGTCTCTCTCTGGTATTTTCCAGCAGCTTGAACTGTTAACATGTGGCAAGAACTGAGTGAGCTCTGTTTTTATTCCTAGAATACAATAATTGAATAGGCAGGAGATCCAATGTAATTTTGTTACTAATATTTTGGAAGCTAAAATTTAATAGGGGAAAAAAAATGGAGTATCTGTTCATACAATTTCAGTTATCTCTTAATCACATGGGAGCTTGTGAGGGATACACATAAAAGTTTATTGACGTCTGTGCAAGATCCTGAGATGAAAGCATGAACAGGGTCCGGGGAGGGAGTAGTTAGTAAACGTAGGTTCTGGACTGGCAAAAAAAATTGACTTGATGAAAGGAAGGCATTACTGCCCTTCATACGATGAAATACAGACGTGGAGCATTATGCCCTGTGTGTGAGGAATCATTGTTTATTCAGTTCTCCATCAGTATGACTTTCTTACCTGGCATATTTACGTACTTTTCCCTCTATGACTGGAGTCTATAGGACTGCATTTCAGAGCTTCGTTGGAGTCTTTTTACTATGGAGCTCCTTTTCCTCTCTCTCTCTCTCTCTCTCTCTCTCTCTCTCTCTCTCCCTCCCTCCGTTCTGCTCAAACGATGCCTTTACCGTATTCTACTTTTCTCCTCAATGGTATCCTATTTACATAGGAAGCCCAGCATGGTTCTTAGGAGCGTAGATAAACTCCACGTTACAAATAATGCAGGGAATGTTAGGTAAAAAAAAGCGCATACATAACTCATACAAGTTCGTATTAAAAGATCTATGCCTCATCAGGTATGTACATTATCTATAATCTGGAATCCAAAATTTGCTGACAGTCAGAGAGAGAGAGAGAGAGAGAGGTAAAGCTTCCTCAAGAACAACGAAGGTTCTTTCCTCCTACTGCCTTCTGCTTCAATTGGTATCTTTTCCCGTCCATTTACTCAGAATTTCCAAGGGATGGCTACCACCGTTATGTAAACTACAGGAGCCGGAAGACAGACGTGTGTGCGAAACTAGTGTATAAGTATTTTCTTTTTTGCAAATAATGAAAGAGCCGGAGTTTACAGTTAAGCTCCATTAGTGCATGAGTTTGGAATTGGTTTACTTTAAAAATTTCTTTGCCTTCCTTTCTTAATCCCTTCCCTGTACCTCAGGACTGACGCTTCTTCCTAATATTCTCCTTCTTTCCACCATTTTCTCCTATTTAAAAATATAATAATTGACGTCATTGGGAAAATTCCTCACGCATGCATAAGTCGAATATTTAAAGAAAAAGGGTATAAAAAACCCTATTTACCAAGTTCCCCGACTGATGGTTCCAAACCTTGAGGATTCTGTAGTGACAGAGTACGTAATACAATAGTAAGATACAGGGAGATACGGTCCAATCTACTAGTTTTGTGTACACGTGAAGATGTCTGAAATTGCATGGTTGGGTCCTGGAGATCTTACCCCCGTGAGGTCACTCATTGTTAGCCTGAATTTGATCATCAGGTCACCTCTTCATTTCTCTAAGGAACTCCACTATTGACTTAAAAGTTATAGCGATTCTTTTTTTATCTTCTCACTCTTTACACAACACGGATATTTGATTTGAGATTGTACTGGGATCCGTCAATGTTTGTACAGAGAAATTCTATAGTATGTTTTGAAGTAAAGAATTGTTTTTTTTTTCGGGGAATACGTCTAAATTTTGATGCTCAAGATGAGGAAATCTATGGGAGGAAATTGAATTTGATCTTGAGTCTAGTTGATCCAATTTCCCAATAAAAAGTATGAACATATCAAATATCTCTGCTTTCAAGTTGGAGAAGAGTTGATCAAGGAGGAAATCTAGGGTGACGTCTTTGTGTGAGTTGGACGTACCGCAACTTTAAGTTTACCCTCTCATAAATTGATGATGTTACAAGAATCTTCGGGTGTTGGAGAAGTTTTTGTGGGCACTTTCTACGTGGAAAAGTAAACGAAAGTCAGTGGTGCCTCGGATGCTTTTTGCCACATAGACTACCTAGAGCTCAGTCCTCTCTACTACAAGAGGGTATACCTTGAATTTATTGTTTAATGAGTGTGATATAGTCATTGGGCTTTAGTACTCTCATATGCCTAGGGAATGAATGCCTGGCAGTGTTGAAGGACGTCGGAACACAAGCAGAGCAAGTTCCTTTCTTATATTGCAATCAAGCTAAAATTTAACTATATGATGGTTTTTCCGATAAAAATTACTATGTATAAGGTAGATACTCCTTCAAGATGCTCACTTGTGTCAGGTATATAGCTCATCCTCTTGACTGGGGCTAGGTGTGTACTCAAGTCTTTTGAAGGTTCCCTATATTTCATCAAATAGTAAATCATCATTGAACTCTTCTCTCTCTCTCTCTCTCTCTCTCAGTCGGGTGGATTTATTTTAATTAGGAACTCAACGCTCTTAAAACTCTTGGAGGTTCAATTTATGCCAACAATAATTATTTTTCTGGTTCAACGTGTGCCTAAACTATGGCAGGAGTAGATATATAATGGTATCATAGGGAAATTATACTGTCACCTGGGACTACATAAACACTTGAAATTGACGGTTTACTTTGTTCTTCCATGAGATGTTCCATCACAAGCCGAACGAAAGCAGGAATAATGTTGTGCAGTTTGGTTTTTAATATTGAGCCAAATAATTATTGTCAGAAATCTTCCAGAACAGCACTTGAAAAATTTACAAACACTTGTAGGTACTTTCTCCCAACACTTTGGTTTTGAAATGACGGGAACTGGTCTTAATTACGGGGGTTCCAGTGAAAGACTGTGGTGTAAATGTTCATTCTTGAATTATAAATAGAAATCATACAAGATTCTTTACATGATGAAAGATTTGATGCAAAATTAATTCCTGTTGAGGATAGCCGACACCCGTCGAGATTTTCTTTTCATTACTTTTCTCTATTCTCTCCAGACGAGCTAATGCTCTGAAAGTGAGTAAGCCGCCTCAATGAATCAACCCAGGGCTGGTTGGGTGAATGGTAACGTTGAGAAATGAAGATACTGATTTTTTTCCCTTCAAAATTACTATTGTAGTCATTTCTGAGGAGTAAAAGAGTAAGGCTGTATTATCAAGCAGATTAGGTTTCGATTTTTCATCACTGCATGTTAAATTCCCTCAAAATTGAGAATTGCATGTTTAGCTATGCCGAGAAGATGAAATTTACTGGACGCTTTCCTACATTTGATTGCATTTCATAGACTCAACTCCGCCTGTGTGTTTACTGCATGCATAAAAATGTTTTATTCAAACATAACTCTACTTCTCATTCCGGAATAAGCTCATTTTAACTGTAATGATTATTTCCCATCATAATGAACTTCATTCCAGATGAATAAATTTAAAATTTATAGAATTATTTGAGGACAAGGAATAATTTAAATGTAAATGCAAAGTCCCCACTAAAAAAAACAACTATTTATGCCAAATGATGATTACTTCTTGGAAATACCAACTTTTGGCTAAGCTAATTTTTACGGTTACCTGCACTTGTCTTATTGTGACTTGAATCGGCATCATTAAATTTGATAAGTACTTTGTGCTTCCAACACTTTAGCAGAACCTTCTACAGCTCCCTGAAATGTCCTATTAGCGATGATTGTATTATTAAATATTTAAATTACCGCAGGATTATAGTCTGTCCCAAAGTACAATGTCAGGAATGTTCCAATCCGACTTCTGTTTCTCCCGGAAATTACACCAAATTAGAATTTAAATTACAAAAAATGTCCCGTACAATTTTTCCGATTAACTCATGAATTTATTAGCCTTGTTTCATGGATTTGTCATTACTTTTGGTAAATACTAGCCATAAATTCAAAGCCATTTAGGAATGTCAGTCTCGCGCAGCTCTCTGCTCAAAAGCCGTCCATCAGAACGGTAAGGAACCACATCAATCTGAGCTAAATTGTATTCCAACTTGGAGCTCTCAATGTTACATGAAAGTGAAAACGTAGGGATTTTACTTTGCTTGAATAAACAATATTTCCAATGAATGTAAATATTAGTATCAGATCATGTCCAGATGAATAAATATCTACGTATTATTTTTCCTACTTTGATGTCTTGTTGTATTTGACTTTTATTAAATAGACTGCTATAATTAACCCAAGGAATAAACAACTATTCTGTCTGGGAGTAATCAACAGTAGTTGTACAGATATGCCACGTGGGCTTTGATTTAGTTCCTGGAAGGGAATTTAATTGCCACCGTCCTGGAAAGCCTCTCATGGGCTCCAGTTCCAGTGTAATATCCAGTAGATATTTGTGGTAGTCATAATCATTGGCTCTACCTTTATCATTATTGAGATTTTGGTTGGCTACAAATTGTAACGTAATTCCCAGTTCAAACTTAAAAATTAAAGAGTACCGAAAATATAATAATTTCAAGTTATTATTAGCATAATTATCCACAATGTCAAGAGATACTTACTGGAATAAAAAGCTAATAAGAGATGAGACAGTACGGAGTATCTACAGCGGACCAATGAGACAAATGCTAATTAAATGATGTCTAATGAGCAAGTATACAAGGATAATGAGCAGTTAAGCAGCTGAGCATAAATGGGTAGCTGTGTGGCAAAAAGCCTTGAATATGGATGAGGAGGAGCTGAATAAAAACTCTATACGTACTTTATGAGACTATAGAAGTTGGAATTAATAGATGGATTAAGTTTTGAGCAGGAATCCTAACTATTGTTCATGCTAACTTACTTGGAAGAAAGGCTTTGGGGAAAATATAGATGAGTGTTGGAGGAGTCAATTTTGCTTATCCTGTGTTAAGTGAATACGTGTGGAGGGAAGTCTATCTAATTATGCAGAGCCCAACGTGAAATAATACTTATCGTTGGGTGGCTGTTGTCACAAAGTACACACGCCGGGTTAACGGGGGAAGTGGGAAATGGTAGAATTTTGTTGGGTATACTTACTCAAGTGTACAGGCATCAGACTTATTCCTGTTTAAACTATTCAAGAGCATTAACATTGGATTTGTTATAAAGCCACACGTAAAAGAGATGTACAGGGAGAAAGTACATATGTACTGACAATGAGACGCTGCTCCTCATGAACGTACTAAAATACTACGAGAGCAGAGATCTCCTACTTCCAACCTCTCATTGAGGTGCTATGATGAGCCGAATCTCTCTGTTAAGTTTGCATTTGTAGTTAAAGAGTATATAGAAATATCGTGGTAATGGCCCTGCATTATTTTTAGCGTTTTCTTCATTCCAGTATCCATTTTGCATTGCAATCTTTTTCTCTCGTCTTGCTGTTGCTTCCTCTCAGTAGGCATTTACATGAGTAGGGAAGACTCTCAGCTCAAGTGTGTCTTGATGTATCTATACATATGGTGTGCTCGTGGTAGCGAGAGGAGCTTTATCTTTAAAAGACCCGAGCCAAGACCATTTATTATGAGGATTTTATGTACGTTTCCCACAACCGTTGTAACATATCAAGTCAAATCCTGGAGGAGTCCTGACTTGGCCAAACCGACTAAACAATGGGGTGCAGGGCTATGTAAAGTACGGACATTACAACATTAGTTTCACATGGGGTAACTCCGAGGCCAATACTGAGGTAAAATTGTGGTTTCTCCCCCAGCCTCTTCTGTCTCATCAGGTCCTAAGAGCTCGTCATACACACGGACAATTCTGTTCCTCCCGTATAATTTACTATAGTTTAAATCTCCAACGTGTAATTTAATTCATGAGAGAGGCTCATGCATATGTATGTACGTGGGACTGGATACAGAGGTCGGAGCCTCATACCTACCCTGGACTCACTCCCAGATCCAGGAGCGCATACGAACTCTAGAGAGTCAAGTGGGGTTCGGGACATCCGGAGCCTTAGGATATCTGTGAGGATATGAGGATCAACATAAGTACAAATAAGTAGATATACTACTCCCTGAGCCCTGGTCTTATATGAGGAGGAGAAACTTTTGTCACGTCACTACAAGATCAAATAAGGATATCACTGAAGGAAAAATAAAAGAGGAGAGCTCTCTTTGAATCAGTGTCAGGCAGTGATGGCCAGCAATTGAGGAGATTTTGCGAAGCGTCATAAAGATTATGGCACAAGTCCCTCTCATGTTCTGGACAAGGTTGAGGAAGCTATAGTCCATATGCTTCATACTATCCTGTATAAGTACACTATATATAGTCTCCTGTACATCAATCCTATTCTGTAGTCGATGTGTATATCTACATATAATGTAGGTATAGATATATGAAAGTAAAGGTGAAAAACGGGAGTGCTCATGAGTCCTTGCAGGATCTACTGAATTCTATGGTGGAGTTCCTTTGAGTAAAGCCACTCGTACTAAAACAAGTTTGGACGTGGATACATAGACGAGTGTATAGGGAGATGAAATCGTCGATATTTTTAAATTCGTTCAAAATCTATTTTCTATTTCTTTAAATAATACTGAGTTTTCTACTTTTAACCTCTGTACAAGCAACTTGTGCACACACTCAAGTGTACACATTGTGCTTGTGTTTAGATGTGAGGATGAGAGGGCTGACTCATTCTAGAGAGCCATTTGTAGTGTACACCCGTTCAGGAGGATTGAGGAGTTATGCATTTACGCTAAAGGGAGTTGTTTCATGGAAAAATTATGTCCTGCTGTATGTACTCATGTACGGTTTGACTGTGAGAGAGTGTGTAGCTCGGAGTTTCTGGTTTAAGAAGGAAGGATAATTTGAGAAGATGTACACATAGAATTTTTGCCCATGCTTTCTTACTCCGGCTGAGTAGAAGTCGTTGTAGGTACAGGGGAGACTAAGAGACGGTTCTCAACATGAAGAAGCACTATTTGGTTTGACTGGTTCGTTGGTTGAGTTTGCTTCTCTCGACAATCTCCTAGCCTTCAGTGACTGAGTCAGTACTTGAAGTAACGAAACGAAAATCAGGTCTGATGAGCCCATCCTGTTGCCAAAATAGACTTGCCATTGGAGCTCTAGAAACTACGAATTCGTTTGGAATTTCTTCGGAGAGGCATAGTGCCAAAGCTTGATCTTCTTTCTCGCTCGTCTCTCTCTCTCTCTCTCTCTCTCTCTCTCTCTCTCTCTCTCTCTCTCTCTCTCTCTGTAGCTATACACACAGAAAAAGTCTGTGATAGCATTTCTTCCCATGCTCCACACAGTCCTAGCCTGAAACTTATTTGCATTTCAACTTTTGCACACTTTTTCTACTTCCAATCCGTACTTAATGCTTAAAAACCTCTGGCTCCTGATTCAACTGTAGTCATGTTCGTGGGGTTTCAACGCGGTTTTCTACCTCATGTACAATCAGGCCTACATTAGCTCACATGAATACTTTTTCTGAATTTTCCTGCATCTGTGTTGTGTACTCTGACGATCGTCCCATGTGCCTACATGTGGATTTCTATATACCTACATCACTTGACAGTGTAATAGATAGTTCCAACTTCCACTCACTCCTTGCATTGGACGGCTCACTCCGGCCCGAAAGCAGGGAGGAGAGCGTCTTCCCTATATCTATATCTACACATACAAATAGAATGCATGTACATATGGACTGGCGCTTAAAATACAAAGAACGTGGACATTTGAAATCTGTTTGTAGACTCCTCTCTCTCTCTCTCTCTCTCTCTCTCTCTCTCTCTCTCTCTCGGTCTTCATCATATACAGCCGTTCCTTCGACCCGACCGGAAATTCCTAACCTTCATGCGGCCCCATACGTCACATACTATTAAATAAACAACTCATACATACGGGCCTGAACACAGGCATACATGTGTATACCTTAGCTCCTCTCTCGACTCACATTCATAGTTTTTAACTTGGGCAAAAGCCTAAAACTTTCCAACCTACACGCAAGTCTCAAGGTGTTTTCTTTATGCATTTCATCCAGTCATTGACAGTCATATGTTCAACTGCTGCATCGTCTACGATATTGTCAGACGTTTCCAAATTAACTGGATTATAGCTAATGTCTCCTGCAGGATTTAGCATATCCAGAAGCGAAGCCTTACTTACAGCAATTGGTTTAAAATCCAGCTGTACTCTACATGGTGCATGTACTGGGATTTCAGGGTATGAGGCTGAACATTATGAAAATTGTATTTGCTCTCATGACAAACAAACGAAAACTGTTATTTGAATTCTTGAGTGAATGTATCAATGAATGTGGTGGAATTGAATCCCAAGGATGTGATAATAGCATTTTATTATGGATTAATTCAATTTTGTCAGTAAATCGTCTCAAGTAAAGGAGTTTCTCGTTTTTTAACTTTAATAACATTTGTTCAAGATTGAAATTTTTAGAGTTGGGAACCCAGACTGTGAATGTTGAGGTATAAATGCATGGATTATGTAATCGCAAGTAATTATAACTTGGTTGGAGTTGACTTTGACTGTTTCACAGGAGACCGGGGTTTCCAAAGAGCTACTACCGTTCGTTCCTCAGTGTTAATTGCAGCTAATTATAATGTAGCCCGACTCCCAACCGTGGCACATTTGATGACTGTTTACAATGCTCAAGCTCGTTTGCAAGTCAAAACAAGTCATGTTGTTTGGAGAAGCAGAGGGAGAAATACTAGTTGAAAATTGTTTCATGTGAGGTAGGTGAGAGTGAGCCGTCGCGGAAAATTTTGTTTATTCTGGAAAGTGTAGTCAATTTTAGATTAAAATGCAATAAATTGTCAGAAGGATATAGCTCTGTAGTCAGAGGCTAAAATGAAAATTTCACATGGGGAAGCCACCAAGTAAGAATTAGTTATATTACTTGAGGCATGAGGAGGATTTGAGACTCCAACTACTCTCCTGGTTCTGTTGAAGTTGGTTGGGTTCCGGTTATTTTTCCCCTACACACACCGCTCCGCTTGTGTTACACTAGGCTGTTCCACTCGAGAAAGCCTCGAATATTTTTTCCATGTGTAAACAAGTTGTAATGAGCTGAAAGGGTAGAATAGAGAATAGGTAATCTATCTTCTGGCGTCTCTCTTTCTCTTCTCCACTCTATCGGCGGACATGGTCTTTGTAGGCTCTGGGTGTACGTATGTTCATTTAGGATTGGTGGAAGATTTTTGCCAATGTTATATCTACCTAAGTCGTCTTATAATTTCCTATAGATACTACATCCGTCCCACAAACCTCTATAGATACAGTTCACAGAGGAACTTTTGGATTGTACATAGGCACTTACTCCCTGCTCTCATACAGAGGCACCCCATTTTTTGTTACACATTTGCTCGTGGCAATAGACTTTACAGTTGGTACTACATAGCAGGACATTGGTATAACGAGAGCAGTTGCCACTTTCACGACCAATGATTCTCATCCTGCCAGCATGATCAGCAAAAAGTCAGAGCTATTCTTTCCCCCGTCACTTTTTCATTCCACCTCCGTTTGTGTGAACCACGTCAACTGTTTTGTGTGCCCTTAGATTGTTATGGGCCCGAAAAAATCTCCTATGAGATCCCTAATCACTAAATTCTTGCTCAATCGCATCAGGCTTAAAGGATTCTTATGGCTAAATAAAGGTTGCAAAGTGAAACCTGATTGCACAGAGACACTACCATTTTATCACCCCCAACACTTTACTTTTAAGCTCCTTCTATGTATCCGTAGACCTTCCTGAACTTCCCCTTGTTTTAGCTGATTAAAGACATTTTAGCTTCCGAGACACATTGTTTCCCCTAAATATTGCTCCATTTCATGGCAAGTAATCCTGCAGAGACCTGAATTTGTAGAAAGGGTAACGGGGTGATGTGGAAAGATAAATGTCTTTAATATGTCTTTAATTTATACTTCTCCTAAGAACTGAAGTTACCATCAAGCAGTGTTTACATTCCTTGATATTATAAGTATGTAATGTAGGTACGAGTCGGAATTAGTTTATTACAGGGAGGTTTCAGAAGTATTGGAAGGTATGTTTATGTACCGTTGAAACTCATACATTTGTTGGAGAATGCCTGGTTTTGAAGTAGCTTTTATTAGGGAAGACAGCTGAGTGATGCGAGTCCTTTTTATAGGATATGTACTGTGGATCCGACCCCTCCAATATGGTGTTGTATTTTGTGGAGATGCCTCCTGCGTAATTTGTTCCTGTGTCCTGAACGTGCACAAATAGGAGCCATCTGAAAACAATCATGTTTGTGGAGTCTATGACTCTTTCCCAAATTATCTCGCTGGCGCGAAGACTATGCTAATGGATCATTACAGGGAAGTACATGGGGAAGTGTAGTTTATTTAATTATGATAGAAGGAATTACAGTGGGTTTCGGGAAGTATCAAGGATTTAATTAATAGTCCTGACGTGCCACATTGAGAAAGTATTGATAGTCAGTGAAGATGAAGAAGAATAGAATCAAATCAGTAGGATGTTATTAACTAGCTCGAATTGAGAGTGGATGAACTCCGGAGCTATTTTCCTCGTCCTCTTCCACCCAACAAGTCCATTGCAGAGAGAGAGAGAGGAGACGCGTTCAAGTGCTTGCATCTGCTTTTCTGCAACTGCAAAAATGCGGTCTTTGGCTTGTCTAACATTCTTGGATGAGCAGTCAGGTCACGAACAGGACTGCTGACTAAACTTTCGTCAAAATAAAATCCTAACTCTTTTCCGTGGTCCCAACTCCCGTCTCTCCTCATCCATCTACTCTCTTTTGTTTTTCACTGTCCGGGTCCGGACTCCCAGTATAGCTAGGAGATCTGTCTTTAACTATTCTAGTATGTAATTCTGTACAGTGTTTGCAGGTAGGGGATTATTTTTACATAGTTCCTATCATTGTCATCAGTATTAGGATTTTTGAAAGCAAACACTAACACTGTACTTTGAAGGATTTTAAACCCCTGTTGACAAAACCAACCAATGAATTGAAAGCTTACCTTTTGTGAGGGTACTTTAGCTCCACATTACAATACTATTTGGCTAGTTTGAGTGTACACGGAGTTCAGGCGTTCCTCTTCTTCCGCAAAAGCGAGGTCTCCAAGGATGGTTTGATAGCATTGAAAAATTTATGGAAATTTTATCAAGTTTATCACGTATGAAATCCTACAGTAAGCTGGTTATTCTAAACGTCTAAACTCAGCCGTTATCTCGTCAAAAAGCATTGAATTCTTCGGTGAAATCCAAAGGAGAGAGATATATGCTAGACACACATAGAATTGAGGCAGAGGCATGTATGTAAGTAGGAGCGGGTCTGCGTCTCCCCTTTGCACGTGCTATATAGAATAAGTGTGCATAAGGGTAAAATATGCGTGGAGTGAGAGGACTGACTGTGAGTGGAGAAAAAAATGGGACGAGATTCCTTCACAACTCAACCAAAATGTCTTGCTCAGGTCGAATCTTTTTGCTTTCCATAGTGACCCTACTGCGTGCATATAATCCGTTGGCACAAGACTACTCCTTCTGATCTCCATACGGGGAAAGGCCAAGACAAATTCAAGATTTATGGCAAAAGATTTATGCACCGTGAAATCCGGCAAAGAGCTACTACAGTAGTCATTGCTCCCTTTGGTTAAATCTAATTTCTCTAAGTCTCTCTCTCTCTCTCTCTCTCTCTCCTCTCTTTGCATGCACGAATGTACACAAACCAGAAAGGGTGAAAGAAAGGACTGAAATTCTTTGCATTGCCTACATTCGTGAATCTTCGCCTTCCCCCTTCTACTACTACATGCCTTCAACTAGCTCAAAGAGATTTCAATTATTTAGTATATTCTTTCATCGATTGTCCTTACTTCGGTCTGTATCTGTAAATTGGCTGCAGAAATAGAGAAACGACCCACAATAAGTTTAATCTTGGGACGACATGAAATATGAAGCTAAAATTGTCAGAGTGATAAAACTGAATGTAAATTACATCCAATGGACAAAATGTGCAGTCAATGCATTAAAAAGTAAGTAGATACTAACCACAGCCCGAAATCGTAACAAGAGGGAATGAAGACTACCACAATCTTGTAGATACATTTCCATTGTCGTTTTATTTCAAGTGAAACTACTACAATTTCAGTGTACTTTCGAACAAATTAGCAACAACTAACATTTTATACTCGGGAAATAAGTGCTATTCCAGGAAATCAATTCCTACTCGCATCATTTTCATTTGTATGATACGGAACTTGGGGAAGGATTAGTGGTGTAATATCTCAAAAAATTAATTAATTTCCTTTAGAACTACTGTTCGTTGAAGACATTCACAGTCTGGAACTATAACCTTTGCTGGTACTATCGAAATTCCCAGAGCTGCCATAGTGACTCGAACCAGCGGAACATTTCTCCTTTAATGCATAGGTCCAGGTAGTGGTTCTTTCACAGCTCTTTGATTCTTTATGGCAGTGCTGTACCATTCCAACTCTTGAACAATTTTAGTGATATTTCCCGCCACACGCTCTTCCAAACATTGTCCATCGGCACTGAAGGCATTCTGAACCGCTGGGATCATCACTGCGGTTGGTATTGCCACCATCCCAATGTCACTGACTTTCGGACGAAGTATAATTCCAGCCCGAACACCTCCCAATGAACCTATATAGTTGGATATAAACTCATGTATCTATTTTAAAAGCAACCAGGCAATGAACGTGGATATTCATTTGAGCTCCATACTCCGACAGTTATTTGTATGGGCATAATCCAGTGCCCTAGTATTTGAGGAGAAGGTGATGGATAAATT
The DNA here is from genome assembly GCA_947179485.1 of Allacma fusca. Classification (NCBI taxonomy): domain Eukaryota; kingdom Metazoa; phylum Arthropoda; class Collembola; order Symphypleona; family Sminthuridae; genus Allacma; species Allacma fusca. Next base: position 13,442,511 of record OX359250.1, read on the forward strand.
AGACTCAATTGGGGAAAGTGGGAAAGTTGACTTGTAAATATACAGTAAAATGAAGTCTACTAACCCATGGAGTAGGTCACAATCCCAACAGGCCGATGTCGATAGGAAGCTGGCGGGAAGTGATCGATCAAATTAGATAAGGCTGGGGGAATACCACAATTGTACTCCGCCGAGAGGATAAGGAAACCATCCGCTCCACGGATTTTAGCATCATTTTCTCGAAGCCACTCTGGAGCCTTCTCCGGTGATGGGAAGAAGTGGAGAGGAACTTTGAGTATTTCCATTGGCAGGGCCTCAGGATCTATATGGGATATCATAGGGTTACAACGACTTTCGCAACAATGGCATCCCACAGTACCGTCGGGAAGAGCGGACTTTAATAATGAAATTAAGCCAGCACCAAAAACATGTTTAATCCGGCATTTCTCATGCAGCAGTGGAAATACAATAACAAAAGAGCAGATTTATTGCCAGGAGGATTTTGAAGAAATGACAGGCCTACCCAGAATGATGGCTTCCATGCCTTGTGACTCAACTTGATTCTTCACATAGGTCCCTACCCGTTCTACCATCCGACCGGGTCGGCTGGATCCATAGAAAATGACGATTTTTAGCTTGTCTTTTTTCACGGAGGTCGACATGGCTTCAGTACAAATAATCCTGCCTGTGACACCGCCGAGGGTAACTGTAACAGGAGTTGGGGCGGACGGGCTGGGAACAGTAGATCTACTTCCGAGAGACATACAAGAATACTTTCGCGCCTGTTCTAACCCAGTTCCTTCACGGGGAAATCTCTCCGTGCTCTTTGGATGCGTGAAGTTAACTAAGTTGGTTCCACTGCAAGTAAATAAGTATAAGTTGATATTCTGAAGCACTCATAAAATACGAGGATTGCTATGCGCGAGCTAGTAGTAAAATATGCTCAATTTGAGGAGATTCATATGTTTACAAGGAGGGCTTCCTCATTACGAGGTGTACATATGGGGCTTCCCAAAAGAACTATTTCCTTTATTTATTTCTGACTTCTGACCATGCACTTAATAGATACTTTATTTACTGTGGAGGCAATTCCCAATTTCCACCATAGCATAGCTCTCTGATTTCAATGTATTCGGGGAAAGTTGTATGCTTTATTAGCTTATCATGTATTCGGTCCTAATGAACGGGATCAATATCTAGATATACATAGATATGTAACTTGCATCAAGAGGAGAGGGATTCGGCTTCGGGTTGAAAAGCAAGAAAAATGCATTTTTGCTTTGTCTGCAGTTCCTTTTGTGATGCTGAGCACTGTGCCCTACGACAAGGACGAAGTACTCGAGAGGATTTGTCTTTATCGGGGAAAAAATCTGGAGTTGTTTTATGCGTATATCTCTCCTCTGGAGCTAAAATCATTAATAACTCTGTGGTTCGGTCGTAAGAAAATGTCAAGGCATATAAACCACCCAGTTTAATTAAACCCACACAACTTTCTGGAGCGCTAATATTTTTATGAGGGAGGAGGAGGAGTTGAAATAAAATGTGAATGAACTCTTCACAAATTGCTCAACCTCTTAATTAGCAAGTGAATTAGTATATCACTGTTGAAACATGGGGAAGTCCTTCTCTAGCCTATTAAGAACTTCATTTCAAAATATTCCTCTCAAATGCTAAATATTTCAAAATAGGATTTCAGCACGAGATAAGCTAATACATAATAATTATATACAGGCAAACTTTCTACCACTAATGACAGCCTGGGCTGTAATAATGTATTATGTACGACTGAAAATTGCTAACAACGCAACGGTCACGTCAATTAATAGTGTACTACAGGTCCATCTTCAAAGATGTCATAAAATTTGAATATTTATTTTGAAACTAACAGGCTGTCATGAAAGAAGAATATTTATTGTAAAATAATATCTACTGTATGAAAATAATATGAGGGTGGAACACATCCATAAAAATTTCAACAATAAATAAATTTCTGGGAAGTGGAAGCAAACTATTGAATTAACTACACACTAACCGGCTGTTTGCTGCTGTACAGTTAACGTGAATTGCCACAGTAACGTAACTTCGGGTTGGTTGTAGAAGAGCACGAGCCACACTTGGTCTAGTGGATAAGGAAAACAGAACTGACTTCCATATCATGATTAGGGCTAATGTGTTCCTGTTTAGTTCCCTGACTTAAAGTGTGTCCACTCTCTGTCTATTATGACTATATGTAGATACGTGCCCTTGGGCTTGTGATATGTACAAAATAAGCGTTGAGTGAGAGCAGACTGAATGGCATTGACAATGCGGTGATTGTAGACCAATTTGCAATGTAATGTCTGTATTGCCCACTCTCAAGCGTCCTTGTACACGGACAAGGGAAAAAAAGACCATGGTTTTGTTAATGGAGAATGCACATAAATAATGGAGTACACTTTTGTTGAGAGAATTGTTATGAGGTTCTGGGAGAGCCGGGGGCTCTGGAAATTATGTCCAGCTCAAAGTAAGTGACCCGTGACTTTTTTCCCAAGTTGTGTGACAGGGGGACCTTTAGGCTACCTCGCATGTGAGATAAAAGTAATTCGGGAATTTTATCAACAAGTTGAAAGGTATATGTGCATTGCTCCTTCAAGCGACAGTCTTACCAGGAAGGAGGGAAGAAACTGAATGGAAAATCATAGAGAGCCTTGAAGTTTGTTGAGCGTAAGAACCGAAAGTAGCAGCAACAGTTGCGTTGCATTGGCCATCCGACATGAAAAAAAAAGTTTTTTTTCCCCTATGTATTTGCATAGAAGAGCGTCCGGAGAGAAGGGACTAGATGGGATTTTTATTACTGTTGGCATTGGCAGCCTAGAGCATGAGATTGGCAGATGTGTCTAAGTTTCAATATTCTGATGAATCACAGTGTCTTCCATAGAGATTTTTCATGTCAAGTCAAAGGTGGCTGCTCGAGCTGGTAGTTACCGGTGCCAAAACCAAATGGACTGCTGAAGGCTAGTCGAACCGAAAGATTTTCAATGTTTGTGTTATTATGTTACCACAGTGCATGCATTGCCTTTCGGAGCAAGTGCCACAAACTTCTACAGTACTTACTTGCACCGTCAACTTTATGTACCTATGGTGGGGCACGCATTGATTTTAGTTTTATTTAAATGCTGTGCGTGCTTAGCTCCTACTATAAATAATGCTCTGGCTTCATCCACCATAACTTCTTCTCCCAGTCCCATTCTTCTGCCCCATTTGCAAAAATGTCCCGACAATAATAATCCAGTCAAATATATTTTTTCAGCTTGGAAAATATTTTGGCTCGTCACTTGATCCTTGACATGTTCCAGAGGTACTTCTCAAAACTAAAAATCATTCCGATCGTGTCTGTTGATCTTGACTTGCTCACATAGTGAGAGAGAGAGAGAGAGAGAGAGAGAGAGAATCTTAAGTGGTCCTACATAATGTTTACTTTTCAAGGAGACAACTGTCTGTTGTCATTCCATTTGCAGTAGTGCTTGCATGACTGATTATATCAGCATTAATTCTCTAGGTCTTTGGGAACATTGTGGAATATCCAGAATCAAAGGTTTTAAATTCGCATAATTATGGAGGGAAATTATGTCATGTAATTCTAAAAAATAACACCTTTGTCATATCAATACATGAATTCCATCAGCATGTTCCCATTCATTTTACCCTGTAGTCTGTAATTTGTTTGAAAGATAAAAATGATTGGATGCTGTTTGATTAAATGGTCTCCGAGGACAGCTTCACAGAGATTTATTGTCTGGAATTAGTTTGTAGGGATTAAGTCAAGTTTTTGTGTCTTTGGGTTGTTCAGTCGAAAGTCGGGATTACAAGGTCAGTCCCTACTGTATAGCTCAAGTAGGAGAACTGAAGGTGTATGAGTGTACACGTAATAATTTCACTACGTAACTTTTGTTACATCAGGATATTTAGTAAGCCGGAGCACACGTAATGCTGTGACTACTGACAGTGAGCGTGAGGAATATCTTTTTTGTATACAATCATTTGCATCAGCTCAGCCTTGTGAGAACAGGTAGAGCTTAATAGGGCATAGAAGAGCGAAACTAACCTAAACTCATACCAGCTTCACATTTTATGCCTCCTCCAAAATAAATGCAAGTGTGTACTTACACTCCTCTGATTATAGCACTTTTGTAAACACATGGGATGCAGCTATTGACACAACACTGCTCCAGGATTATGTCAATAGCTGCATCGGATTCCTGACACTAGGAGGATGACCACAACATAATTAGTATTATCTCGTGACTCACCACATGTGATATCATGTAGTCACGTCACAAGCATAGGATATCTCATTTGAATTAATTATTCTAATAAAATTCGCAAGCGGCTTAACTCTCCATTGATCCCAAGGATTTTAGTATTGGGAATAAAAACTCGGATGAAGGAAGGCTCAATTTTGGGGAAATATTTGAGCTTGGAGTGCCAAAACACCAAAGTACCATATGCTTTTAGAATGTATCGCACTGACCTTGTGCATTTTTTTTTCGGAAATACTAGAGTATTCGTCACGAGTCAGATATAATAGAGTGTATTACGTAATGCGATGAAAACACGCATTCATTCGAGTGCAGTGGCTGAGTGAGGGGAAATATTTTAAAATAGTTCCACATAGGATTCTATATCTGCAGCGTCATCCTCTCCAAAGATAAAGGAATTTTTCTTTGTAAGTGTGTGGACGTTCGACATGCACTAGCTATTTGGTGTGTAATTTCGTAATTAGGTTTATAGCTTGAACAAATGAGGTAGGAAAATGGGGAGAGGAGCGTAATTTGGTTTTGTTAGCTTTCCCAATTGTCCCATCTCCTGATGCTGTTGTAATGTGAACACTGTGTTTGTGCAATCGATGACAAGAGAGAAGACGCCCACTAACAGGAAATCAATAATTTAATTATTCATGTCAATTATTTCATTTACACATGCTACATGTCATACCCCAGTAACTTTGAATTTGACTAATTGTAAGCGCCAGGGACTGTCTCCTCATCTGTCTCAATCTACTTTCTCCCTCCTGCACAGTCTCCAGCCTTTTCCCTCTCTCTCTCTCTCTCTCTCTCTCTCTCACTCTCACTCTCAGAGTCAGTCGAAACCGACTACTATATTAAGGAAATCCTCATACCATTTATAATGTCAACTTCATCCAGCGCAGCGGCTTCATTTCAATTGGAATAATGCATTAGGTTTACCTAATATCACACCCTTTACCCGGACCTAATTATATAATCTGTTATTCCAGATTAAACGTACTGTCACATGAATGCACAATTGTATTATCAGCCTTGGAATACATACATACATAGTATCTAGATACAGATGTAGATCGGTGGAGACTACCCTCCCCCGCCAGCCTCAAGCTGTGTATATGCAAAGGGCGGAGTTGCTAGATTTTATTCTGGGGAATAGTATACACAATTATTGTTGTTAGTAATGTATAGTGTCATCTTATGAAAGAAATATGACTCCCTTGTAGGCACGAGTTGGTATACCTCAGGAGCTTAACAAACTATCAGCATGCATTAAATTGACTTTTGGTGGATTTGCAGTGGAAGCACGTTTGAGGGACAGTGGCAAAATGGCAAAAGACATGGTTTGGGTACGGAATACCGAGGCCGATGGACTTACCGAGGAGAATGGACGCAGGGATTTAAAGGACGGTATGGGGTGAGGCAAGCAACGGCCTCTAATGCCAAGTATGAAGGAACCTGGGCCAACGGACTTCAGGACGGCTACGGTTCCGAGACTTACGCTGATGGAGGTAACTAATAATATTTTTTTTTTACATTCTATTATCTACTATATGGACAAACTGAACCCATCCCCCTTTCAGACTGTCTTCTCTAAGACTCCCATCCCTAAAGAAAAAAAAACACGGCGATAAAAATCTCCTACAGGATTCCAAAGATCTACTGACTTTTTCCTTCGTATAATGCTTCTGAACATGACGGGGTTCAAATCATGTTCCTCCTCTGGTTGAGAATTCTAAGTTTTGTACACATATACGAAGAAAATATTGACAATTTTTTTTTTTTTTTTGAGGAAGATTCAATTGAATATACTCACAGAGGAAAATTGAATAAAGGTGGAGGAATGGGAGGCTAATATTGTAAACATCTGCCTAATATCTATTTCCCGACGAGTACTATCTACATCTTCGGTAAACTATTAAAAAGTACGCGGAAGTAAATTTATGGGAGACGCTCACGCAGTTTGACTCAACAAATTCAATGGAAGATGGGAGATAGGGAAAAGACCTGAAATTAACTCAGTTCCTCCTGCTAATGACAGCAGTGGTGACAAATTGTTTGAAATTATTTTTGCTCACCGCCAACTTAAAACTACGGAAAGATAAAAATTAATTCGGAAAATGTGAAAACATCAGAATGAGGTATTAGCGTGACTCTGCCTCCCAAATGCAGATACCCCACTTATGTAGATACTACTAGAGATATGACAAGGGAAAAGGCCATTCACGTGAAATGCCCGTGCTGAAAAGATGTGCTTACTCGTGTCTTATTTTATGTAGGGACTCCTGGCTCAAGTGAACTGCAAGGTTAGACTTTTTTTTTTACGAAAATTTTCAGAATCATTAGGCAAGTTGTAAAAGTAAGACTGGATGTGGGCGTTGTGTGTTTTCTCAAAATATCTAATAATTATCCATGCAGCTCACTCTAGTAGCATGTAAATCATGGGGATATTCTTGTCTCACCATGACGATGAAGGTAAGAATTAGTTCTAGAGCTTCTTCATGGGTGGCTATAATAATTATTCGAGAGACCTACATATATAACCATGTCAAAGCTGTGTAGTAGATATCTGTGCTGGGAATAAGTCTCATCCAGTAGATATATAATTATATATACATACATAGGAATAAATACTTACATATACTCTTGATTATACAGCTGTACATACAATCTACGACCATATATCTCCCCTCGTTCTTTTTCCGTGTGAGATGATATGTCTTTGTGCGTCAGTGTGTGTGACGAACCAGAAAACCGGAATGGTTTTCTTAGGGCAGTTCAAGTGTAAGCATTAATTTCACATGAACTTTCCCAAGAAAGAAATAACAGACTAGTGTGCATCAGACGAAAGTAAAATGTGCATTTAGTTAAAGGCTCACATAAGAATGAAAGTAATGTAATCTCTCATGTAGGCTTTGCCGTCAGAGAAAGTCACCCAAGTTTCACTAATTTGACGTCCCTATTTCCCACAATATGCCAAAACAACATAAAGCGGGGTATTTTGTCCCACATATAATCACCTTAATTCTCACATTTAGAACCAAACCAGTTTTTCTCAGTGGGATGGAGTCATGTAGTAAGTACTAATAAAAGATATACTCGGGAATGAACTCCTTCCTGACAGAATGTGTCTACAGAGTAGAGTCCTGAGAAAATTATGGGCAGTATTAAAACTTTACACAGAACTCACACTTTTAGAGAATCTCTCCTATTTTTTTCCCCCTACTTTATACACACAATTGTGTCTTAGTATGTTCCCCCTCTCCCAAGTTTTGCCCTCTCCACAAGTTTCCCTACAAAATGAGCCAACTCAAGTAGATGAGTGAGGTAAGGGATAGGGCTGGGAAGATAGGGAGAGTAAAAAAAAAAGAGACAGCGTCTTCAATGACAGTTTAGAATTGTTTCTCTTCCTCTTTTTTTTTTTTCACGCTGGAGGTCACACATACACACAGACACAGCTGGAGAGCGGAGCAAATGCCAGGAAAATTTGGGAATGAATTTTCCCTATCAAACCCCGATTTTCCGGCTAAGATTCGATTTCTCAACTCATTTATCCTCATTTTGACGTGAAGAGGAACAAGTAAACGAGATGGGTTTGTTCGACTATCGCGAACCGTTTCTCTTCTTTGCTGGTTCCTTTCACTTCATACAATGAGTAACATGGGAGTTTCCCGTCTTTTTTCCCAACGTGAGGAAATTACAGAAAACACAAGTCGGAGGGGAGATAGAAGAAGGGCAAAAACTTCAAGCAGGAGTATGTAACCTCTTGTAACCTCCAAACACTACCGAGTAGTACGGAGGTTCCTGTGTGTGTGTGTGTGTGTGTGTGTGTGTGTGTGTGTAGTTCATAGGATAGACCATTGTTACACCTTATGCACAATATATGGTAAACAGACTGAGTCAGGAAATAACTATAGCTTATCCCGTTAACAGATGAAGTAAGTTTCGTATGAGAGTAAAGTAGGGGATGAGTCTTCACGAACCTCAATCCTATTCCCACCATAGTTTACTTGACATGCAAGGGAAAACTCATCTCGACAGTTTGCACAAAACAAGTTGAAGGACGTGAACAAAACCTTGTATCTTTCACCCTTTACAAAAGCATGTGAGTGGAGAGGTGGAAAGTTGACTGAGTCGGGGTAAACCACAAAAGCCGATTCATTCAGGAAATTACGTTTACCGAAGAAAACTCAGTCATGTATTGAATCAAAAGCAAGTCCTCACTCCTGCTTCTCTCTCTCTCTCTCTCTCCCTCCTTTCTCTCTCTCTCTCTCTCTCTCCTACTTACAACCTGTGAGTGGAAGAGGAACAAAAGAAAATCAATTTTTTTCTGAGGGCAAAACTCACAATTTTAACAATAAGAACAAATTATTAGATTCACTTCACGCGCCCTTCAGCCTCTGTATTATTTCCTTATTTAATTTTCCAACGAGTATTTCATTATGGCTACCCATTCACAAACGAGATGGGATTCGGGATTTAGTAACACCCAAAAAGTTACTTTTCTCTAGGGCTTCAGCCCTTGAATGTACCGGGGGCCTGTATGACGGTCTGGAGCTATTATGATGACAAGAATTTATGAAAGTATAATCGAATGAGTTTAAGTGTGTCAAAATAACGAGTTGATTGGTTCGGAATCGTTAGCTGTAGAAATGGGGGATTCAATCTTTGATGGCATTTTCTTCCCCTTTGAAGACACTTGATGACTTTTGACTAACGCCACTCCACAACTTGAGATAAATCTTGAGGAAAATTCTGTAAATGGCGAGGCAGCTATTGTGTATGTATACAAGGATTTGGAGGCACGAGTCCACTGTAAGTGTACGTGCGGGGTTTTGGGAAATATGTGTGTGGTTAGGGTGCACAGAGCAGTTTACGTATGTGTGGATGTTGGAAGATATATTTTTTAGAAAGCTACACCCGTACATCAGTGTGTAGTGTGTAGTAGGATGTAGGTGGTGGAGGGAGTACGAAATGTAATTGTACGTATGTACGTATGTATGACTCTCTTACTTGGGATCTTGGGAATGTGTATACATATGCATGCACGGGGTTATGGTTGTTTGTAATGCAATGGAGATAGATCCTGGGTAAAATAAAGGGAACTGACAAATGCATGGGAGTCATTTAGTGATTTTAGCTCCGAAAAGATAGAGAGTTCCATTCATTTGGTTGAAAGGGCAGAGGGAAGCACGACTTGAGCCACATATAGCAAGTGATTTCCCTGTCTAATGTTTTTGCACGAGGAGGGAAAAAAAAGGGATTTATCCGACAGTTTTTGCGACCACTTCCCTCCCTCTCGTAAGTTGACTCTGGAGAAGTATTAGGCAATCAAGTTTGATGCCCACTCAAATATATTTCTTTATAAATCAACACACTCCACAAATGGAACGGCTCCCTGCTCCTCCGATGAAAAATGGTGAGGGATAACCAGTCCGGGACGATTTCCGTGGTAGTTTGTGATCTTTTGAAACTCCGTTGGAATCCAGACAGGGACTTTTTTTTTTACTAAGGGTTAAATGTGTTTTAAAGTTTTAGATTAATTTCCAAAGCAGACCTTCCACATTCCAAGAGCCAGATCAAGCTTGATCGCTCATATGGTGATGAGGAGCTTCTCAATATTTACATGGAAATGATAATCTTTGGAGATGAAAAAAAATAAATAACGGGGGAAATTTGGGAGTTTTCCGAGCTTACGAAAAACCACCTACGCAGCTTCCATTTGTAAATCTTGAATCGGTTTAAAATAATTCCGGAAAAACCGCGCGCTCTTTTCCACCCTGCTCAATTCCCCGAGAATGAGTGCATTTAGTGGAACCTGTGTTTGGGCAGACAAGCATGAAAAATAAATTTCTCCTGTCAAATTCAAAGTGATGGTTAAGGCAAGTTTTTTTTGGACTCATCGTTGAGGACGTCGTATCTTGCACAGGAAGGAACTCTCACGTAAGTCTTGAGACGAAAAAGGTTTCCGTGCAATTGGAGACCAGCCAGATTGTGTATACTGTGAGGGATGGGATGCAATGGGCGATGGGTATCTCTACCTATCTCACGACTGTGACTTTCGTTCCTGTACAAAGAAAATTAATACAATCGTATCCAAACGTTCATACACGCATTTCCTTAGTGGAGACTTACCCATTTTATATTTGTACACATGTGTAGGTAGGGATAGTAGGGAAGTGCATGTTTTCGGATGTGGATTTAAATGCACTCGCGTAGTATGTACAGGCATGTTCCCCATAACCATTCAAATGGACATCCAATACACATATACTTTCGTGCATATCAAAAATGTACATAGAAGCTTCCTTATGCATTCAACTCCTCATACTGTAAAAGTTTACATAGGTATTCAATTGTACATACAAGTTCCCTTAGTGTACTTTAATGGACATACACGTTTCCTTTTGTATTCTAATGTGCATTGCATACTTCCTTATGTATAGATACATATTCAAGTAATTATCTATAGCTCATGCCTACACTGTATATACATATGTAGGTACACAAACGCACATCTATTTTGCCAAACGTACGTATAGACACATTATTTTTATTTATATGCAGTTTCACATGGTATTTCACATGTATATCTATAAATATACTACTTGCATGCTACGATACAATTATACACATGTTTCCTTAAGTGCAAGTATAAAACCTATCCAAGTCAATTTTTTATGTCTCGTCCTAAAAGTACACTTATATTATTGTGGAAGGTTACATTGAAAAACGTTCTGGCTTTTACTTTCTTTTACTTTCACCTCTTACACTGATGTTTATGGCTATTGAGCAATATAAAGGGGTTGACCATCCTAGTAGCGTCTTCTAGGTTGTGTATCTATAAAAAAAAATATACATATAAATAACAATGCATATATAATTCCCAGGGAAGCCAGTTCTGAAGATGTTTTTGAATTTTTTATAGTCCAATAATTTACCCCTTGGATTTAATGCCTCCTTCAAAATGTGTTTTCTGAAAGGGCTTAAAAGTCCGAGGGAATTCCAATCCCCAAAGTCACTTCCTCCCCAAGGATTGACGACCGTAGCCCAAATAAATTCAGTGTTACGACGACGAGGATTGTAATAATAATTGTGAAGAATTATCAAAGTTTGGAACAAGTTTAAAAATTTGAAAATAACGCGTGGCTTTCTCCAAGGAAGATAAGGCTCAAATCCAAATGGCCATTGAAATTTACGCAGGAAACTAATATTTGAATGCAGAGGGCCACGAGGGCAGGGAAAGTTTCCACGACTCGTTCATAAGTAATGACAATCCGCTGAGGAGTAACTTTTCCCTTGACTTGGAGGATCCTTCCTTACGCCCCGAGATTATGTGTGTATACTCACACTCCTGTACGAGAGAGGGGACATTTTTTTGGGGGAACGCACTACTTGAGAAGATTTTTGTTTGAGTTGAGACCCACACTCTGAAGGGGAATTTGTCTTTTTCATAAAAGGTAGAAAAAAGTTTTGGGAAGGGAGTGGGAAAAGAAAGCGCGGCAGGAGACATGAGAAGTGTTAACCCCTGGCACCAATTACAATCTCGTTAGTTTTGATTCCTCACCCTGAGGGACTTAAGTAATAGTTGATCTTAAGGAGTGGAAGTAGAATAAAATTGATTTTTCTCTCTAACTCAAAAATCTTGTGATAGTTAGTAGCTAGGGTATTGGCACTTAGCGTCTATAGCCCGGGTTTCAAAGTGCTCGTTGAATCCATCTCAGGTGAGGGATTGAAAACTCGTTTGAAACCGCACGTCAATGAAGGTGTCAAAGCGTGATAGGAATCTCGTTCCTATAAATTTCTCACGAGAGTGCCTCCAACTCGCATGTAATAACAAATAGAATGAAAAAAAAAGGGAAACAGGGAATGAAAGGAGAAGATACACATGAATAGAATAATAGATACGTTTTCCAGGGAAGAAAAGGGAAATCGAATGTGTCCCAAGTCCCTGCTTTCTCAGTCAGTCAGACTATCTCGACTTGCCCTGCATAAGTCCCACGTCTAATAGACGTGGAATGGCAACCCAAGGCAACAATAATGGGCCGATCCCGCCGTACATATTTACACGTACACCCATTCACAGGAATAGTCAAGTGTGGTATTTAGACTGTCCTACTGGGCCAGTTGAAATAAGGCCCAGACGATTTCCCTTATTTTTCCAATACTTCCTCCTCCTCTGAGTGTGCCTATTCCATCACAAGCGTCAAGCCATGTAGATGGAGGACAATCCAAGTATCTACACTACTCAGCACATAGTATGGGGATGTCTTGCGGATCAGTTCTAAACCTTGGAGAAAGAATCCGACGGGAGAGACAGAGAGAGAGAGAGAGAGAGAGAGAGAGAGAGAGAGAGAGAGAGAGAGAAGATTCCTCTCCTAAACCAAGGCAATACAACTAAACCTAGTTATGTCTACGTATAGAAAGTTATCGACAAGTTCTTCTTTGCATGCAAAATCCCCGTATGTATGTACGTCTCTGTGGCAATGAGGAACATTGTAAAGTTCCACCTCTAGGCTAGTGTGTACATAAGTTGTGCCGCTCGCTAAAAGTCGCTGTAACATGTCGAAACGTCTCTGGCAGTATAGTCACTCTGGTAGTAAACATGAGAAGATACTATAGGTAACTGTAATGGTACTGATTGTGAGCAAGGAGAAAGTTTTCCTCATGGGTATCACTTTTTATATTTCAAAAGCAAATTTTCGAAACGCTGGAAATCTCTTGCACGGGCGACCACTGCCTTATCCATGGAGATTTACTCTTTCAATTCTCCAGCCTTCACCCCTTCACCATTATTTGTAAAAGAAACCCTCGCTCTAACCTTACCCGTCCGGTGATACCTACGGAGTGAGCCTCTTTTGTGAAAAAAAAAACCATGCATTACTATCTGTATTCATTTCGTCTCTCTCTCTCTCTCTCCCCCTAGACCTATTCCGGATTTTATACTCTATCATCTCAAGATAGCTCTGGGCTTGGATAGGTCTCTTTGCATAACCTTTTGACTCAAATAAAGATTTCTAATAAGGTCCTGGAAATTGTTTTGATTTCCACAAGGTTTCAGTTTCAAAGGAACTTGCGGAGAAATTGGAGAGTCCTGTTATAGTAGAACTGGCTCTCTGGATACTTGGAATTATATTACACTACATGGAAGCCGCTCTGTCTCAGTGTTAATTACTTTTCACAAGGACAAAGCATCCTTCGCATTGAAGGAATTTACAGAGGCCTCAAAATTAGCCACATGACATTGTCAGAGGTATACATTCCGGAGCTTTTCCAAGTCTCGGCTGGAGGTGAGAGAAATTGAGATGTGAGGAGCTAAGTAAGGGAGGGCATTTAGCTTAAATACTATTCAAGACTGAAGAACGTGAATAATTCATTGACCCAACTTAAATATCAAATGGAACCCAATCCTTGGAGCCAACTTTGTATCAAATGACGTTAAATATGTGAGTATAAGCCAGAATCTAAATTATCAACTGTGAAGCGATACGCTGTTTTACAAGACCTCAAGGCACACTGTAACATTTCATACCTGAGGTTAATCTTCCTGTCAAACGAGAAATTCCTTGCTAATAAGCTGTTATTCAATTCTGGGAAGTAGATAGATATATTCTACATATATGTAAAGAGTACGGAACCGAAACGATCCAAGTCCACTTTTCAGAATTCATTTTATTCTCTAATGTTGCATACCCTAAACTCTAGGACCCTGAGGAAGGGTTGTTGATGGTAAAATATTTGAAAGTATTCAATATTGAACGTATTAAATATATGAAAGTGATCATAAATGATGTTAAAAATCTAAAGTTATTTGCAATATGGAATTCTCAACTGGTCTGAATTAAAATGCTTTTTTCCGTTTGCCTATAAAATTTTTCAAACTAGACTTTTTGTCCTTTTTGGTTTTATACTCTTCATAAAAAATCGTCAATTGCTAATGACATCCCTAAAAACTTCCTTTGATCAATGGTCTGGTATCATGATGTGCAGAAATAAATGTAGATATATGCACGAGCCCTTTTTTTCCTTCAACTTACTTAGATCTCCTAGAATGCAACTCTGACATATTTGGAAGTTTGGTGAGGCAATAAAACTTTCAAAATAGACATGAATTTTTGCAGAGATAAAAACTAAATTACATTTTTATGCAACTTGCCAAATGTCACCTTAACATATGACTAGTGTGGAAACATTTACAATCCCTCTTGCATAATTAATGGCAGACATTATGGAAAATGGATATTTTAACGATTTTGTTAGCTTCCTTTTTCCTCCATGTATTTCCGTTCGAAGGAATTATTTTGGAGGTTGTCCCATTAAAAAAATGCTTCTTCTGGAACTCAGGGTCTCCTCCTCAAGGAAGGAAGATGTAAAAAAAGCTTGTCCGGAATCTTTACGTATCTTCCTTTACAGTGGGAGCAATTACAAAAGTAAGAAAAGTACAAAAAGTTTTAAGGAAAAGCAAAGTGAAATGCTTCCCAACACTTTGGGGCTTACGGCTATTGTATGTTCTGCTGAGCTTTTGGGTGGAGAAAGGGAGAATGTAAGGGTCCATGAAGGATAAATACAAATAGCTACGACAGTTTTCCGGTTCCCCTGTCCGCATGGAACTTACCACTCCTGTCCCGTTTAACGTACGGAAACTGAAAGATTGTTTGAATTTCTTATTTGGGATGCACTAGGAATATTTCTGTGTGAATATTAGGGGATCGTATTTCCTATATGTCCTTTGTGGAGTAGGAATTTCAGATGGAAATAAAATCTTCGCACTTCACAATTTTTTTCCCAGTGTGGTTTCTCTTCCTCGACGTGGAATGAATTGGTTGGACATCAGGGAGATTTTGAGGAGATATTTTTCCCGTTTTTTTTGCCCCTTCCTACTGTTTTCTCCCAGTTCCGATTCCTGCATTTCAAGTGTAACTATTATTTGTTCCTATTCAAGCTCGGGATGTGCTGTCGTTTGAAATATGCCATTCATACCGGGGTATGTTTTATGAGTAATAGCATATGCTAATAAAGTGCATATGTTTCGGGGTGACGTTCCTAGGCTTCCGTGAATTTCAGGAGTATTTATACACTTACACTCTCAATGCAAGTTTATGTGCACAAGTCTTTATGCGTGAAAGGAGGGTAACAGAGTGGAGGATATATTTGCATAGGGACGCTGATCGAGTGTGTGTCACAATTTCTTAACTCAATGTACGAGCAAAGCATTGCTGATTTGATATTTTACAATACTCCAAGTATTCAGTTTGCTCGGGTGAAGATTTGTACACACACGCGGAGAGCCCAGTGATATTATGGGGCCTTAACTTGGTTAGACATTAGTGTACAGCTTTGAGGATAGGACGAGAGAGAGAGAGAGAGAGGGAGAGAGAGAGAGAGAGAGAGCAGAAATCGGATGGAAAACTTTTTTGTTGTTGTTTAGAGTTGAGTGGGTCCAAAAATACATCGAGCTTCCAGAAGAGAGAACAACGTTAGAACTATGAATAAGTGGTGAAGTAGCACACAGTTACCCGAGTTTAGCATACAACTTTTACTAGAAACTTCCATCTTGTCACTTTACTTACATAAAACAATTCTTTATAAAAAAAACTAGTTTGTTGGCAAGACATAAGTAATAGAATTTTACCTTGATAGGTTTCTCGAGCTAAACAAAAAACTACGTACATATAATAAATATGACCCCAGGGATTTCCCAATTCTCCACATAATTTTATTATGGGGACTTCATCTATAGGTTTTTCTAACCAGACCTACATAGAATTAAAGCATCCCCTTAGCATATAGCTCTATAGACCCTGAACGCTGTAACAAAACTCTGTTTTTATCAAGTAAATACTCAACTTGAGTAACTCAAGGAAAGCAAAAAGCTCAGCATCGTATCCATATACTGTCGTTAGTACATGACATCAATACCCTTTTCCCTCCCCTTTGGTACTCCTAATATCAATTAGTCGCAGTAATCAGTAATCAACTAGTTTTTATGAGATTCCGGACGGAGTGCTAATGGATGTTGTCAGAGAAAGGTAAATTGGAATAGAGGAGGCTGTAGTGCAGGATAGGGCTCTGGAATTCAATGGAGGGGGCCAGAAGGACTACTATGTGGAAGAAACAAATATTATTTTGATTCGATGTTAATAACCAGAATGACAAGTCGACATTCCGGTTAAACTTCCATCCAGAGGCTAGACTCACATACATAATGTAGGGAACCGTATGCATATCTCTGCGTTGGTGCTAATGACGGGAAGAGCCTCTAATCCTGTAAGCAGTAATTCAAACTAATAACGAGGCTTTAGAGTTGAGAGGAGACATTTTGACGTTGATTCAGTTATGTACGAAAGCTTATCAAAGTTAGTTGGCACGCTCATGGAAACAAAAAAAAATTAAAGGAGTCTGTACATAACACCAGTGAAGAGGTTGGGTCAATTCATTTCAATTATGTTGTTGATTGGTGGTGACTTTGCTCTCATCTATACACTCTCTTCTAGATTCTCCAAGCTTGTCTCCACTGCTCAAGTATGTAGTTCGATAGTTTCATGACTATGAGGCCAAAGTGGCTCCAAGCTCCTTCTTAATACTATTCTCGTTCCGTGTCTGCGTCTGCATCATTCTTTCCCTCGAAAAAGCTCGAGTACAAATAGTTTCCTCGACTATAACTTCCCCACTGTTACTCGTACTGCATTGAGCAGTGCCATAGTCTTGAGACACGAGTTGGCCACCATGATAACTGTATTAGCAAAACTGTAGGGAAACACATATTGGAGCTTTGTATTTATAACATAAGCAATAAGCCAAGCCAATTGACTTGTGACAAGACTCAGATTGCCAACAAATAGTTACTAGGAACTTTGCTCAAACTGCAAGGCGTCCTCCGACATACTGTGTTATAGAGCAATAACGTCAAGGGATGGGATACACAACGACAACAAATAGGACCTACATATAGACATGCGTTGTTGTTATGGGCACACACTCGGATGTACACACATCTTTACATATGTATAGATACATTGTACCTGCACATTAGTTATGTACTTATATATCTAGATACATTCCCTCCGTCCTATACAGATAGTATCCTACTCTGTAGGTTGTTGGGCATTGCCATGATAATCCTCAACCATGATGCTTTCTCACTTGATATCATTACTATTTTAACGGAATACATGATATTTCTCCCAGTGTGAAATTCTTTCCTACAGCTCCTGTTCCACTGATACAAACTATGTGAAGGGAATTGTGCACTGTACCTACTCTAGTAAAGAAATGTATTTTATCTTGAGAAAATAAAATTCAATGGCACAGCCGCCCAACATGACCCAAAGGCTGTAAGCTTGTTCTAAATTTCATACTTTTTGGCTCCGTTGTTCCTTCTTACTGCTCTTGTTTTTTTCCCCCTCCCAACTGTACACAACTACAATGAATTTCCCTTGAGAATAAACGGGTCATTGCAAAATAATCCTTGAAATGAATAACTACATTGTAAGAATTCCAGAAATTATTTAAGTTTTTATAAAGTACAGGGGAATATATACACAGATACATGAGTTGGAATAGGCGAAGAAGAATTCGGGGAAAATTTACCACCTCCTGGCATCATCTAGTTTTCTCTCTACTTTGAAATCAATCCCGACCAGAAGATTCTAGAATGAACACTTTCAAGAGTGACTACGCTTTTAGTATCTACACACTGCATCTGATTTATACATAAACTGGGTTCTGGGAAGTTGCTCTAAAAACTAAAGTTGAAGGTGATAATAATAATTATGGTTGTATAATAATTATTATGGGAAAAATATACACTGCGTTTTTACTCTACATGTGCTAATTTTGATCAAAGCTCAAATTCAAAGCATTCAGACTTAAAATTTTCGATAGAATTTCAAAATCAAATGCTAGCTAATAGAATATTTTATGAGTACCGGTTTTTTTTATGGGAGTTTATAAAAAATGGTTGAAAGTACAGTATTCAAAATCCATGAGTAATTAAGTCAGAAGTTGACAGTTAGATATTGCAGGGAAGCAAACTTATGTGAGACGTTCAAACAGTATTAAGCGTAAGCTTTTGAGAGCAGGGTTAATGTGGGAACTGTCGTCTCAGTTTTGTATTAGCCTCAATTCTCTCATCAAAATTAATGTCTTGCGAAGGCAAAGGGCAAAGAGAATAGGAACACTACAAAAAGTAACCCATGAGATGGGTCCCAGAGTTTAAAAATATTCTGTGTCAGGTTCACTTTCTGCTATAAAATAATTAAATTCGACAGGAAATACTCCTAATATCTGTTGTCTTTTACCTGTGTGCCAGTGGAAGTTAAAGATCTCAAGAAATGGATTCCAGGAAGTTGAGAAGCTGAGGGTTTGATTAAGTTAGACTTAGTTCTACTCGTATTTCCCGTCAGGGCTGAGAGCTACTATAGGAGCTTAAGAAAAGTTGAATTAGCCACTTTTAAATTCGTGTTCATTTGATCAATCCTGAGTAGTAAAAAAAACTCAGTGAGAAAAGGTATATCCTCTAATCAGATTTTATTTCCTCCGACAAGCATCTCAGGCTCTTAAAATTGATTAGGAGTCTGAAGATGCGGGGGCACTACAAGAGTGGATTTTCGAGGGTGATAAATGAGTTTCATATTTGATGACCCTTGCTAGTACTACCAGACGCTTCGGAACGTCCACTGGGGGCGAAGATAACAAAATGTCAATTTTTGAACTCACACGTAGGCACGTTATATGTACGATGTCAAATGCAACTGTGGGCCTGTGGGTCTGCTTTTGCTTACACAAAGTCAGAACTGGCGGGAGGGAAGAGCAGTTTCTGTATTCTTGAAGGTTACTGTAGATACTTGGAGATTAATTAAAATTGATTTGAACTAATTGAATTTTTTTTCTAACAACTACTCTGACAGGGGACCATAACCCAAGATTGGGGAGACCATGACCAATGACATTTTGTAATTAGACCGGGCGTGAGCATTGTGTAGGAATTTTTATCCAGCGTTGGTTTTTGCAGGGGGAAATGTTACGAAAATCATAAAAGGCGGCATTATTTCTTGAGGATTAATGGTGGCTGATGTCAGGGGGTTAAAGTACTCGGTGCTCTTTATCATTTGTTATAAAGAAGGATTTATGTATTGCTTTTGCCCTCCTGTCTGTTAACTAAAATATATGTATTTATGTAAACCCAGGAGTTTCCAGCTATGTATAGATATGCAAAGTAATTATGTATATGATTCCCTGATCATTATTACAAACTTCTCAATTCTTTTTATTAGGAAAAGGATATATGAGACCCGTCTCGGCGGAGTTTTGTTACATACTAAGGACTTGCGTACGGTTGTAATCCCAAGTTGTGACCACTTGTACATATGTAAATCGTTGAAGTGACGTCGATGTACTACCTATACATACATATGTATAGATATCTACCTATAGATACAGCACTAGGAAATAATCCAGTGAGCCTGTAAATCATTCCAATGAATGGTACAGTATTAAGTTACATGTTATATGATAGAATTAAATACATCCCTGTAAAGATGAGCTAGGAGTCAAAATTGTGTAGGGACGGACTCACAAGTTAACTTTGAGTGGGGGAAAGGGCTCAGAAAGTTTTCATTACTTGAAGAGGATTAGAGTATTGACTGAAGTCAAGAAGTTTTAAAGTAGCCCTGGAAATATTAGGTGAAAGTAGAATTTAAGTAAGCACCTTCGTAGCTGGAGATGTAAGTGCTGTAAATGCTTGACATTTTGATCCGTCGTGTGAAAAAAATAATACTCTCCCGCTACACTTGACCATTGACGTATATCTCTATGTACACTTTCCCAAAGTGCGGAGACTTTCCTTAACGGGGAAAGTTGTTGCAGTAAATTGATATTAACGGGGAGTATTAGCAGTTAGATGAGCTGTTTGAAGACCAGACTATTATAGAGAATAAAAGCAACTCAACTTGACTGGATGAGAGCTGAGAGAGACATTTGGTAGCTGAATGGAAGAGGAATTGTTTGACATTTTAAGAGCTCCTGTCCTTTCAAAATTGCTCCAAACAAAAATCGACTCCTCTCAAGAGGCTCGACCCTACTCAGGAACAATAGATTCGGAAAAAGTCAGTGTCCGACTGGCCGTAGAAAGAAACACGAGCAGGATCCTCTGTCTCTCTTTCTCTCTGTCTCACATATACATGAACAATCAAACAATCAAGCTTTTATCTCCATCACCACGTATGTACGCCCATATGTGGATGTGTGGTTTATGTGTGTGAAGTACGGAGTAAACCTAAATTATACAAGCTCGCATAGTTGTTCCCCGCGAAGGAAATCCTCGGAGGAGAAGGGATAAAAAAAATAGGAATCCAAGCCATTCAGTATGAGGGAAGATCGTACGTGTGGAAGGGATGGAGAGAGAGAGAGAGAGAGAGAGAGAGAGAGAGAGAGAGAGAGAGAGAGAGAAAAGGTGATACAAGGTTGGATCTGAGATAGGAGAGAAAAATATTGAGGGAGACAGAAGATCGATTCGATAGTCAAAATGGTATTCTCCAATGTACTCAAATTATGAGTAAGGTTATCACTCGTAACATATCCTCGGGAGTACCTTCCCCTCGCCATGTGCCCTGGTGAGAGGATGTTCCTCCGATAATTTGAATCTCGTAAAATTCCTGCATCTGCCACAGCAGTCTACAACTCCCTGGAATTACTTACTTTTCTCCAAAACATGGAAAGTATACGTATACTTTGGATGTATCTGCGGAGTCGAGGAAATTAGACGATACATGAATGTAACAATGTCATAATTTTAATGGCCACCATACACAGCAGCTACTCCTATAGATAATTTATTACAGGGCCCAGACAGGGAATTATAGGGACATAAATTAAATCCAGAGCTCGAAAAACTACCATACCTTTTCTTTGGCAAGGCATTCCTGCAGTAGTACTATCGACTCTGCAAAAAGGTATCCAGTCTACGTGTAGAATTTAGTCTCTCACTCTCCTCTCTCTCTCTCTCTCTCTCTCTCTCTCTCTCTCTCTCTCTCTCTCTCTCTCTCTCTCTCTCCTCACTCTATAATGGCATTAACTGTCCCTGGGTATAACCTCCGTCTGATATGTTACATAAGGCTGGGACTGGTTCTTAAGTCCTACTTTCGGATCCTTTCACAGGTATATGAAGCGTGATGGATAACTCACACGCGTTCCAGACCGGGTAATTTGCCACAGTTCCCACAAACACCCGGGCACCCATCCCGCTCGGGTTGTAATGGGCACGGAAATAACCTGTGAGGAATAAGTGTTGAGTAAACACTTTATATTCATGCCTCCCTTTCTTATTTTTCCCGATCGTTCCCAAAACCACGGACTCAATGGCATGTAAATTAAAATTCAATTCCTTATAATATGACTCCGCCGTCGGCCTTTAACCTGTAACTGGGAGTAGGAATTTCACAGCCTCCGTCCTAACCTTTCCGTACTGTTTTCCCAACCGATACATAGATAGATAGATAGATTTAACTATCAGATAGGAAAATGTATCCTCTACAAGTCCCGTCCAAAAAGATATCCATCTATATCAAGAGTTAAAAGCTGGAGTGGGTACAGTAGTAAATTATTACTACAGAGATACATAGGTTTGGTAAACAGTTCCGGACAAAGTTTTGTAGGACACTGTTGTCACCGGAAAAGCACTCTATCCGGAGTCCTTTCAAGGAGTTCACTTCAAGTAAGGTGGTGCTATTTGAAGATATCCTATGATGTCGCCGTGTTATGTATCAAGATTACAAGGCGGATTAAGACTTGAGTCAACGTACTTAGAAGTGAGAAACGACTCAGAGGGGAAATGTCGACGGAGGTGAGGAAGATCCAACTGGAAAAAAAAATTAAAAGCAAGAAGGTGCAGTAATTTAAATTCTTGGAGAGGAACGCAAGCTATTAGTCTTACTTTGAGTTGATGGACGAGTGGCATAAAATGGAATTGACCAAGGCTGGAGTAAATGGTGTATGGGAAGGCAGTAGGATGGAAATAGATAAAAAAAGACAAGGGAAAAGTGGAGGGAAGATGGGAAATAAACCAAGTTAATTATTATTTACTTGTCACAAGTAGAAAGAGCGAGGATGAAAGGGAAAGACGCGGGAGAGAAGGGACAAAATTCGTTCATTAGGAAATGGAGCGTGAGATATTTATGACGACAAGAAATTCCATTATTGGTCTAATGAAGTAGGAAAATAAAATATGCTTCAACACTACCATCCTAGTATAAACTCCCCCATATTTGCTAGCAACGCTTTCCCTCTTTTACTCCAACATTTCCCCCCCCCACCACTACGGACATCAACTTTCACAAATAATGGTAGCAATTCCTTGTGTACATCAACTAACTCAATTTCATGAATTTCCCAGAAAAAAATCAATGATTCATTGACGGTAGTTGGTGAGTGACTCCATGGGAACAGTATCCAAGCCCAGGATTCCCCTTGTCTATATGGAAGGGTTTAATTTACTTTACAGGGAATCATTTATTGGGGATTTGTGGGAATTTATTGTCTTACAAAGAAAGCTCCGTAACTACTCCTTTAACTAAAATCTCCTTGAAAAAAAAAATCCTCTCCAGGGATTCCATTGATTTCTTCCCTGATCATGACTCACGTTCTTCTTGTCGTAGGGGGTTTCTACTGTATGTATAACACTTTACAAAAATAAATCAACTCTTGGAGATGAGAGCATAATCTGGGAGTTCTCTGAGAGCAGACTCTCTCCAAGCATTCTGAAGGTTCTCCTTGGAGGGAAACCATTTACCACAGCTATGGGCTTATGTCCCGACATATGTAGATACGAGTTGCTTTTTTTCCCACTTGCCGTGTGTGTTGTGTTTTTGTATAATTATGTTCCTGTGAGACCTCTGTGCAAACAATGATTACACGACTCAAAGGATCTCGGGCATGCAGAAACAGTCGGCAGAGTCAACAATCGTCGGCTGGAAATCAAGGGACCATTACATCAGCAGTCTGGACGGGATTGATATCCAATTAAACTGGATGGAAATTTGTTGTCAGTGAGAATTGAATAATCATTTAGAGATAGTATACCTACTGCTTACTAATATCTACAGATGACTATACAGCTGTAGATATACATACATATGAACATGAACGGAGGGAATTCCAACTCGGTTATCAGCTCATTGTGTGTGCATACTGATAAAGTTAGCACACTACCTTCGTTTAGTGCAGGAGTCATCTCCTGGGACATTTTTCAATGGACCTTCCGGAATTAGGGATAGAATCATTTAATCATGCCAAATATTTTGTAATTCTGTAGGTATTAATAGCCTTATCGGTCGTTTCCCCCTCGACCACAAGGGCCGAAGGGGAAACCCATAGTGGATTTAAATTATTCATTGGTCAGAGTTCCTTTTACATGAATGATTTTGGGCTTGATTTACCTTGTTGAAGGAAGTAGCAAAAAGGAATTGAGGAAACTAAAAGGATTTTAGCTAATGATCTCTTGGAATTTGAAGTAGCAATAAAATTATTCATTCAAAGCCTGAATTTTAATTTCTGACTGTTGTGGGAATGTGTTGAAATTATTATATTTAACTTCTTGAGAACTCCCAATCTCATGTGCTTCAGTGCTCTTTACTCTCAGAAGTTGAATATTGAAGCCTTTGAGGAAATATCTGCTCATACTCTACTCCTCAGGAACTGTTATTGTTGCCCTGCATGCTTTTCATCACGGCGCTCGTTAATAAAAGATGTTTGGAGTAGAGGAAAAGTAGCTCAAAGGAAGGATTAATATAAACAAGGAAGAGAAAAATTCCCTGTCGAAAGAAAGACTTGGACGAAAGTAAAATATCTTATCGTTCAAATATATGACTCGCAGAGGAACTCAATGAACCCTGAACAGTTGTGTAAGTCTAACTTACTGTGTGCTGGGCTCTACCGTACCAGAAGGACCGTATGCATAACGAGCATACGCGCAATAAAGATTGAAATTGCAAGAAGAAATGAAATAAAAGTATGCCTAATATAAATACTTCCCTCAAGTGTAGATCTGTATGGGCTCGTAAGTAACTGTATGGAGTGGAAATAGGGAAAATAAAACTCATATTTCTGTGTCTATTGGCACACTCACAGGGAGCAGTCCTGACTCACTCTCTCAGTGCAACAAACACAAAGATAAGCAGGCCAAGGATGATTGGCTTTCTCTTCATTTTTCTTCAACTTCCTACCACAAACTAGAAAAACTTTGTGATTTGTGGGGGAAAATAGAGGGAAATAACCGATGCTGGATTAATTTATTGGTTTCGTATCCCCACTACATACATATATGCTATTCCCTCCATCCCTAGTCTCCCTGTAGTTGGGCCTACTCCTCGTGGCCCTCATTCCAAAAAATCTTACAATAAATAAATGTTGGTTGTTGCTCAAATGACATTGATACAGACGGAGGTTCCTTCATTGCGGCAGCAGTATATGTTAACGGAACATTTAATATTGTTAAATGGAGGATTCTCTTGGAATCTCAGTAGATTTGTCATCCTCCCAATTACTATTATTGTTTTCGACGATTTCTAGTCCTGACTCCACAAATACAGAACATTACGTCAAATTATATTTGGTGGAGATAAAGCAATAATTAAAGTATGTAAAACTAGTACAAGTCGTGTCCAATGGAAATGAATACAAATGATATAATAAAATAAATTATTACAATAAATATTACTTTTTGGTTTGAAGGTACTTATCAAGGTCAGTGGCTCCGAGGCTTAAGACATGGATATGGAGTTCGGACGAGCGCACCATTCGGAATGGCATCCCATTTCCGTCCCAAAGCACCACAGGGATCCATGGCATCGTTGAAAAGCGAGTCAGCCGCTGATCCCACATCGGAAAGGTAAACAAAACCAATCTGTCATCTGAAGCGAGTTCTTTAATCTAGGGCTATAGCCGTTACGGGGCTGATGGATCAAGTCTTTCGACACTTTTGAGCTCCCAAGTTCAGGCGGAAAAGTCACCCGTGACTATACTTTGTTTCAGACACTAACTATTTGTGGAACAAATTACATCACGGCATTTGACTTAATAGAAACTGTGTGGCATCTGATTGAATTGATTTCAGAAGAGAGGAAGGTGCTTTACTTTCTAGAATATTTTCTGATTTCCTCTCCTTGAGGACGACGACGAAGAGGCTTCTGTGAGTGAACTAAAGCACAACAAAGAATATCAAAGGAGCTTTTTATTGCACACTACATTCCCTTTGCACGTAAAATGCTTCGGAGAGTCTTCATTCTTAGCATTCATCGGATGAAATGCCTTCTGAGTTCTCTTCATTGTACTTTGTAGGTTTCCCTGCCTAGCAGGGTGTTATTGCTGAATACCTTAACATCTAGTGGCATTAGATTTCTGCAGGACTGCTTTTGTAAGCATAGTCAAACGTCACATGCTTTCTCCCTTTTTTAGTAGGACTGAGTGTTGAGAGTTGCCACACATGAGAAAATGTTTTTTTTTATTTCAAAAGTCTTTGTATCCATATTTTCTTCCAGAAAAAAAATATATATTCACATGCATTTGCGTCGGGAGCGGGAAGAAAGTCCAGAGAGCGATAAAAATTCAGAGCGAATGGTAAGTCAGGCAAAGAAATCAGGAACCCGGAAGGAAGTTTCCTTACTTGTTGTTATTGCGCTTCTGAGGCAATTTTTCAAACGTTTTCTTCAAATGCTCCAAAATAGGCAGATCTCTATGACGTGCCTGAGCCACACATGCACGAGTAGCCCCTGCGGTCCGCAATAAATGTATCCTGATGCTCAAAAGATACATTTCCATGATAAATCACTGAGAGAATAAGCTCTTGGAAAAATAACATTTCCCTGACAGGGAGAGGAGAGGCATCAGTTCCTTTGAGAAAGTGAAAAAGCAAAAGTGGGAAAAAGACAGCAGGCATTCGTAAGGAGCTGTGTTTCCATTGACATAGAACTAATTGGGAGACTTCAATTTCAGTGTGGGCTGATGTGGTCCAGAGTGTCGGAACATTTTGTTGCATTAAAAATGTGGGTGTTCTCACCCTGGTTATCTTCCCTGTTGTCTCCATCTATTTATTTACCAATGCTAATAAAATATTTATTTCCACCAGGGACCGGCGAATGGACGATGTCAGAGGAGGTTTCGTTCTCAAAGCTAGGAGTGATGAGCCCCCTGCCAGACGGAGATCATTAGTTGAGCGATCGAGTAACTTCAAAGAGTCGATTCTCAAGGTAAACCATTTCAGAATGCCAAATCCCATTCGCAATTTAGTATCTATTTAACTTCACATGGCTTTTGTACGGGCAATTTGATTACACCTAGATGCTTAGATCGGTTGACAATGATTTATAATAATTTAAGTACAACATATTCCCCACGTTTCAAAAAGGAAGTAAATAAGAAGGTCCTTCTCCTGAACCTCAAAAAGGATTTCTAAATTTATGAATTTATGTTAAATGTCCTACTTGACTAGTACTAAACACGCAAGAGGCCCTGTTGACTCATGCTCAGTGATGTGAAGATTTGAGAAACAAGGGATCATCCGCTAGACTGACATGAGAGAGGAAATGATTGCACATATGTATCTTTAGTAGCACATTTTTTAATTTTATGAATTTTCTGAGCAACAAACTTGAGGGTATCCAAAAATGGAATTTTGTTGGGTACTTTTATAAATTGCTAGAGTTTGAGGTTCGGTAAAGACAATCCCAGGCTCATCATTTGGGTTGAGACAGGAAACTGCAGGTTCAGCAGCAATTTACCCTCCTGGCTCCCACGATATGTCCATTCAGGGAGAATAAAAATTGAGGGAGAATGTGGTCCTGCCAAGTTGTACTCTTGATTTGACGGTTTGACTCTTGAATGTAATTTTAAACAAGTTTTTTAAGACTGGTCCAAGTTGATATAAATCCCTTGAAAAGTCCCTGTACACAGTGCTGAGTATGAGCGTTCGATGATGCATGGGAGCAGCATTGATTGGTGGGATGCCAAATGGGAGAGGAAGAGTTGAGGAAAACTGCATCCGTATTCAGCAAGTTAAACACTTGATTTTGCCACTGTCATTTATTTCGAGTCATGTTGCAAAAAGTTGTAACTTCTCCGGGGGGAAAACTTCTTTTTCATGGTCTGGAAGCAAGCACATGTGTACTGGAATGGTTTCTATACCAGGTCTGGTCCAACCTAATCTCCATGCTACACTTCCCTGGAGACGGACATAATACCCGCGGATGTGCTCTGTCTTACCCCAGTCATACTGTGTTACCCAGGGAGATCCCAGGACCATGTCGTTCCTCGAGTCCCTCTTAAGTGCTTCGGTGTCCCTAACCCCAAGACAAGATTATTGTGTAACGTTATGAAACATTAATTTATTCTACAAACACTACTCCATGTACCCCATTAGTAGGATTCTCAGCTCCACAGCCGGTATTTGTACCCCTCCAGTTGTCTCACTAAAACCCTATTGACTTCACCATCCTTAATTTTATGTGAAAAGTTGGATCCATATGAAGATTGTAGTTAAGACACGTCATAAATATTTATTTAACTGAGAATGAGGATGACAGCCGGGGAATTCAATTTTAAGGCCCCTGCATAATAAGTAAACTTGTGTAGTTGTTTGCTTTCACAAAAAGTATTAAATACTTTAAGGAAGCAAAACAAACGATTATCATCGACGTCAAAACCAGGCATGCTCTTACATTCCCCATCAATACGGAACAACCTTCATTCCGGGAGAGACGCTTCACAGAATCACAGGCAGCCTTGTCGTGGAGAGCCTTGTGTGTGAGGGTGTAACCATTATTGCGGAATTGTCTGCATTTAGTATGTCTCTATGTACGGAACCATTTTAAGCACGGACGTATTCATAGGTATGTATGTGTAGATATTTCAATGCCCATGAGTTGACTTGAGTCTCTTGTAGGACTTACATACATGCACATGGATGCAAGGACCTGGGTTTCGGATGTGCGGAAATGATTTGTGTCTCCACGTTGGGTTGGCAGGCTCTAAAATCGGGATGTAAGTTGGTATGGAGACCACATGAAGTTCGGAGTTCTGAAGGCGAAAATACAATTGTGAATATATTTCAACTCAGCTGGATTGAATTGTAAATATTTAAGACGCTCTTACTCCACATCAGGACCAAAAGCTGTCAAAGCTGGCAATGCTTTAATAATCAGGGGCATGTTATGCATTCTAACACAATGTGATTTCCTGAAATCACTTAAAATTTGTAAACCTTCAACATACTTAGGAGTTGACATTGTACTAAGCTCAAACTGACTTACATTATGATGTCAACTGTTCTAAGAAATATTATTATCTTATTCTCCGTCGACTCTGCTTAGTTGAGCCCTCCATAAGTACTGTGCATACTAAGTAATTATTATGTATGTACGCAGGTGCAGGGAGACACATTCAAACCAACTATTTAGCCTTCAGTCCATTTTTTTTAGCCAAGGCAGTTGTGATTACTGTATTGAGCAGGTTTCACGATCCTGATAAGTAGGTGGGGACGGGTGAGTGAGCATGGGAAATGTTTAGATTTGCTAAAGTTAGAGAGGGGTTACTTTACAGTAGTCAACCCTTCTATCGTACTAAAATCCGTCATAACTACTACTATTACTATTACCACTAGGGATTGTTAGCGGGAGTGGGTTTCGGACGGATCAGTAATAAAACGATGGTATGTATGTATCTACACATATGATGAGAACATATGGAGAGTGGTACTGTCTCAATTGAGGTTTCTACGGAGGGTTTGTATCAATTCATTTCGCATGTTTGGGCATGCTGTCTTTAGTATTTTGGGATGTGTTCGCTGACGGGAAATGTTGTTTCTGTCTAGGGATGGTTTTTTGGCATTGGTATTTTTCCTGTGCCCTTATCCATGACGCATGTTAACAGAACTAATTAATTAAAAAGTAGAATTTAATCCCGTTCATTCTCGTCTCCACTGAACCGTGCTTAAATAAAACTAAAAGTGTAGTCGGCTGGAATGTTGTGCACTCTGCAAGTCATAATAACGAAGTTAAAAGCAACACTCCCAGTTGTGTCACAGAGACTTGTGTATGAAGGTATGTGGAATATACATACGCCCCAAACTCTTGAAGATATGGTTTCAGTTGAGTGTCACTGAGTGTACTAGGAGGGCTCCATAGGTATCTACTACTACATAGACACGTAATTATAGCAAATGCATATGTGATTGTGTAAGTTGGAGGTTGGAAATCCCATGAAAGTAGTGTGCAGAGTTGAGCTCTGCAGTTATTCCCGTAGGTTTACTTCCCCTATTAAAGAGCATTTGGTTGTGGGGAGAGATGCTGGTGGATATTTGCTCATTCCATATGAGTTGGGAAGGGATGTTATGCTTTTATTATGAACTCTCTCTCTCTCTCTCTCTCTCTCTCTCTCTCTCTCACTCTCTAGCCACTCCTCGGAATGTCACTACCGGCTATTTATTTTTACACGTGCTTCATATAATTAAGATGAAAGAATCAATCTTGACACGAGTATGCTTTTGATCCTCGGAATTTGATTGTCAAGTACCGTATGGCTTCCTCATCCGACAATTTACCACAGGATGCCAGGAGTTGGGCTCCTCACGTATTTATCTATTATTAATACTCCCAACGACATACTCACAAATATTAATGCTCCACAATACCCTACCTTCCGGAAGAATCTCTGTAATTATCATAACTTTTACAGCCACATTTACGGTTCTTTGACGGATATGCTCTTTCCAGATTTCCTTTCAACTTCAAAACGGAGTTCCCCCGTCCTCATGTGTCGTCTCACACATATGCCATATCCCTGAGCCCTGGAGTTGTTCATGCTGCAGTGTCTTTTAATAGCCACTTCTCTGTTCTCACCCGAGACCCCGTAGTTTATAGAAGTTGTGTTAATTACATAAAATATAACCCAAAGTTTCCTTCCGAGGGATGCATTTCATTTGGGAAAGTCTCAAATGAAAATACTGGGGAAAGATTTCTCTGTGAAACCTTGGCCTGCCTGAGAACTGACCCAGAAATCCTGAGCCATAAATGGAAGAGCAGAGTTTAAATTGAAATCAGGAATTAACTTGAAATCAAAAGTTATTCAAAATATCTAATTCCAACCCGTCGAACAATTTAGATGGTAATTTGGTGGTCTTGGAGATGCCGCCACCAATGTAGTCCTTAGCTTTATTGGGACTTGGCCAAAAGAAATGTGGGATGCTCGTGGAATGCAATAAGCCAGAACGAAGGACATGGACCACCTTTGTAACGCGTGTGTACCCTCGTATTACTGTCAATCCCGAAAACAAATATGTTTGAAGCAGGAACCTCTGATCCTACCTAATGTTCGCATAACGCCCTTTACCAAGTCAAGATAAAAGCGCAATAAATAAATTTTATCTCCCCTTACTTTTCTTTACCAGGAGTTTTTAAAACCAACCCAACTTTTACTCTTGTCTTAATTAAACTCCCTCATACTTTTCCCCTCATTTTTCTCCATCCGCCCAACTTCTCTAAGTGAGCCGAGAGTGTGGACCAAAGTTCCTTAAAATATAATATACCACTACTTTGTTACCCCTCCAAAAACTGGCTCAAGTATATAATATGTTTGCATGTACAAACGTCCGGACCGATACTCAGCATGTACCTTAAACTTAAAATAATTCCTGAGGAGCATATGCTGAGGCTATCATGGAACCAGGGGAATCTGGGTTATTGTTTAATCTGAGGAAGGCAAGTGACCTCTGATAGTGTTGTACACCTCAAAAACTCGGATGTTTTGCATTCGTATCTCCTAATGGGTCTGGGTCGACGTCGCCCAGTTTTTCTTCCGGAACAAAATCCAGACATCCGTTTCATCCGAGTAGCAGTAAATCGAGCACCATTATGATAAATAAAGTTCTCGGAATAGTGCACTCGCCAAAATGGGACTGGTGGTGCTAATTTTCATGTCTCAGGGAGCCCTCACAATGGACCCAAAAAATCCTCATGTTGTCTCTACAGCTCGGAGAATCCTACCTCCCGAAATATTTCCAAGTATAATCTTATTAGTACGAGGGGGATTGTCAGGATGAAAAGAGTCCAAGATTTTCTCCTGGGAGACTTTTATTATTGGCTTTGATCCGGCAGAATGGCAGGGAGCATATTCAGATTGATGTTCCGGCGAGTAAGTTAGGGAGCGACAGAACATTGAAGAGTGGCATTTGACAAGCGCAAAATATGATGTGACGAAATAAAACTGAAAAGTCATCGTTTTTCTACTGATATCTGTCTCTAGCTCCGCACAGTAAGTACAGATGCCCCCGTGTGCCATTGGCGGTCTATATACTACACGGAGTCTTTTTACACAGCAGGGTACTAGATGCTAGGGAGGACATGGTCGGAAGAGAAAGAAATGGTTATAGTAATGTTTCAAAGACCTCATAAAATCTTAATGTAGGTACAAGCGTTGGGAATAAGGTACTGGGAGAGCGGAGCTAGAAGAGGACAGGATGTATTGTACGGATCAGAGTAGATAGTAAGTCTCAATTTAAGATCTTGGAAGTGTTGAAAATTTTACAAACCTTCTTGTCTTGAGGGGGATAAATCACGGGAAGGAACGCTGCAATAAAATATTTTGAGGTTAAGACTGTATCATTTGTCATGTGGCGGGTTGGTTACGGGCACAACTTTTTACGGGGTGGAAGTGAAAATTTTATCTCTTGTAGCTTTTACGAGGAAAATTTCCTTTCCTTCCCCCCGGACCATTGTTGTGGGCATGGAGGTTAAAGTAAGTACATAAGTGCGACGTTCATAGGCACACACACACACACACACACACACACACACACAATGGGAGAAACATTTACTGCCACAGTGACTGTAGGAAGTTCAATAGCTTCCTCAAAATAGGCTGCAAGTGAAAGGGAGAAAGGGAGAAAGAAAGTGAGGGAATGAGGCTGATAGCCAATGTGTAAAAAAAATTCCGAAGCTGTCAAGCCTGGAACGTCAAAGCTAGTGTAACTGGTGAAAGAGACGGGGAAATAAAAGGAAGAGTTGATACAACTGGGCAACAGAAAATGCTTTTCTTGGAATTATAAGTATGTAAAATGAAAGAGCATGAGAGGACCAAAACATTTTTTTTTATTCCTGAGACCGCTGCTTTTATCCCAAGCCTTAGTTCTTGATCTCAGCTTGATACTATTACAGAAAAGGCACTGACTGGGAGTGACTTTTACTTACAGTATCTATATGTAACTATATAGCTAATGGGTAAGGTTTGATGTATTTATGTATATGTGCGTTTTCAAGTAGTTTTTATTTTATTTTTGGAGGATGAAACGACTCAAGAGGGAGCTTTTCAGTCAATAAATATATTACAAAGTGCAACATCCCCTTGTACATATGTATGTCCTCAGGCTCGGAATATTTATGTATCTCTAAAGATTTTCTGTTATTCATACCTTTCCTGGCTTTCTTGGTTTTGTTCAAATGCTAAACGTGGGGAAGGAACGGTGTGGGCTAGAGTAAGTTTTTGGCTGGGAATTGACAGGATTGAGCTGGAATTCGGTTGACATAATATCCGTTACATGAGTAATATTCTCTACAGCTATTGGTGATTAGATGAAAAATGAGTTTTTCAGAGTGGTTTCTTCTCAGGCCACACGCTATCATCACTCCTATCATCATCAGCATTCGGAAGATGATGATTTTTTGACGAAGGTCTGATTTTTATTTGGGTTCCGTAGGGGCTGAAACTTCGGAAACAACGAAGCACTGGCGATCTTGACAAGCGTGGCACTAACTCCAGCATTCGGTCGACGGGTAGCTCCGCATCTTGGATGAGTAATGATTCAGCTCAATCGGCCGTCACTTCCGGATCTCATCATACTGACTCCAATGCTTCTTTTGTTGTGGAGGTTAGTCTTTCCTGTTTTACTTGTTCTCCTCAATCATACCCCGTCATCAAACTGACATAACTATTTTCTAACGCTTCAAGTAACTTCCATTTCTTTAGTCTTGTAGACTAATTGGAGTGTGATAGGTCTCAGTAATAATTAAACAATTACTATCACAATCTCTCACAAACGTTTTTCTTACAAGTAGCAAACTTAGCTGACTAATTTGTAACCCGACACCCCGATACAGTAAATAGTTTGCACTGTCTTTTGTAGGAGAAGCTTGATGATTTTTTATTCAATTTAGAACTTACTTGTATCTACATAGATTTTTGTAGTGCGTTCCACCAACGTGTGAAAG
Organism: Allacma fusca; assembly: GCA_947179485.1. Taxonomy (NCBI): domain Eukaryota; kingdom Metazoa; phylum Arthropoda; class Collembola; order Symphypleona; family Sminthuridae; genus Allacma; species Allacma fusca. The sequence continues at coordinate 13,476,022 of OX359250.1, forward strand.
GAATTATTGTACTTATATTTTTTTGATACTTGGACCATTGGGGATTGTGACTTAATGAATTTTCTTGAATAATTGTGGTGAAACATGTTACCATAAATTTTTTTTTTATATATCTCATTGGAATGTATCATACAAGCTCTGGGCTCAATGACTTCAAAATAATTACTTTTGACATGGAGTTGATTTGAAATTTCGGAAATATTCTTGGTATTCAAATATTATGAGGACTGGAAGAAGGGTTTTGACATATAAATGTAAAATGTATTTGTGAAAGGGGGGAGGAAGGAAATGCGATTGAGGAAATGTAAGTAAATTCTTATGTGTTAATTTGATTAATCCAGGACATGGAGTTGGCGACCACGTTTGGATTTCCAACACTGGCATGCGAAATAGCACGCGTAATATACAAAGCTTACTATTAATCCCATGTAACACTTTATGGAATGATTGCGTATCCACGGTTTCTGGCAGTATTATTATCCATCTTTCGTGTGAACTTTTCCGCTTCTCCCCTTCCCTGTTTGTTTTTTAGTACTTGTTTGGTGTAGTGGTTGGTTTTGTCATGAGAAGATGTATGACTCCACATATTTTATATTTTTAGGATTGGGTTTGTTTTTATAACAACACATTATGAAAATATACACAAAGTATCTTCACTATTATTTTATTGGAAGGATTTTTGAAATATGTTTCATTTACAGAGGGGCTCAATAATTTTGAACCCATGAATAAATTTCTGTTCCAAAAAGAATTGTACCAAAACAATAATAATGTGAGCTTTGGAGCAAACACATCCTGCAAACAAATTTATTTAGTCATTTTTGTTGTTGTTTGTTTCGGGAAATGAACTCACATTCTCCCCTGAGAGATGATCACACATTAGATTATGTTGCGGGCTTATATATATGTTGACAAAATAAATTGTTTTGTGAATTGTGCTGTGGTGGTTTCCCGGACAGCTCAGGAAGTTATGAGAATGGGCCGGGGAAAAGTTTTGGTGTAGTTGTTGTAGCTGGAAAACGACAGATAATTAGACGTCTCTGTTCTGACTTGGAGGAATAAAAGATGCATGGTTCATGGTGGTTGTGTGTTGAGTTGGAATATAAAGGTAATTTGTGGTCTGGCTGGGGGTTTCATGGGGTAAATAGGATGAGCAGATGGATGCGAGTGTGACGGAGACGTACATGGGCGAGTGGAAGAACGATAAGAGAAGCGGCTTTGGAATCAGTGAGCGATCCGATGGACTCAAGTATGAGGGTGAGTGGTACAACAACAAGAAGTACGGTTACGGCGTGACAACTTTCAAAGACGGAACCAAGGAGGAGGGGAAATATAAGAACAATGTTCTCATCACGTCCCAGAAGAAAAAGCATCTGTTTCTCATCCGATCGGCCAAGTTTCGTGAGAGGATCGATGCAGCTGTCAACGCTGCTCAGCGTGCTTCCAAAATTGCTTTGCAAAAGGCTGACATTGCCATTTCCAGGTACTAGACTCAAAAAAAAAAAAAAAAACTAGGTGACGATTCTTTCTGGTTTTTTACCTATTTCTCTTTCCCACTCCCTCCTCTGCTTTCTCCTTGTGAGATGCCGTACCTTGGGGTCGTATATCTATTATTTCCTAACTGCACTTGAGAACTGTCATTACGACAAAGTGGTACGGCATTCAGGAGGAGCAGCCTACATGTAAGTATTACATACATTGTCAATTAGTTTGGCAGGCGGTCGGGATCCGACAAACGGCCAATAAAATAATGTTTCCTCCTTGTTGGTGAATATACATCCGTGTGTGTGTGTGTGTGTGTGTGTGTGTGTGTAATAGATGTGTGTATGTATGTATACTGCTGAGTAAACAAATGAAAATAGCTTCTTGGGATGAAAACATTTAATTGTCAACTCTGCCTTTCCTCTTTGGTATCTCTTCCTAGGACGGCTACGGCGAGAGGCAAAGGAGAACAAGCGGATATTGAGGCGACTCGAGCTCGAGAAGACTCTGAAGTAGCTCGGATTATCGCGAAACAATTCGCTCCCGACTTTCACCAACCAGGTTCAAGTCCTTATACTGCTTGAATTTAATCCTTTACGAGAGTCATTACATATGTAATAGTATCTACTAATTCATGCATTCAGTGTGTACTCTTAAAATGGTAATGCACCAAGTAGCATTACAGAGGTTTGCACTAAGTCCCCAAAATGTTTGTCAATGGATGGGACGTAGAGAGTAATTAATAAGCAAAGCCTTTTGTCTCTATTACAAGTCCAAAGCCTCGCTGACAACAACTTGAAATTTAGCTGTTAACCATGACTCCGTAGATAATATTTAGATAGGCAATTACGACCCAAAATGCTTCTACTATATCTATCTGTATACTCATGTAATTATTTATTCCTAGTATTAACTTGAATAATTCTTTGTTGCATGATGCTGATGCCAGGCCAGTCACGCATGGGTCATTGAGTAGTGCTAATACCCATCCCTTGCACGAAACTCCCTCGGAAAGCTTCAATAGACATTTTCATCATTATAGTTGCACGATTGGACATAAGAACTAATTCTTCAGACAATCATTTTTGTGATCAATTACTAAAAATTTTTGTATACAAATTTTTATAAAGTTTTATTTTATGTTAAGTTTAAAACATTGTATTTTTTTCTTATGTTTACGTTATTTCCTTTGTCACTTCCGACCATCAAAGGATCAGAAGCGTTTAGACATCACGGAGGAGCTCGTAGTTCTAGTCAGCAGCCAGATCTCAACAAAGCGACGACGTCAGGAATGAACATTCACTCTCAAATGAGAGCCAAGGAAGATGGAACAAATACTCTGTCGAGAACCAAGCAGCAGCAGCAACAACAACAACAACAACAACAACATTTGCCTAGCAATGACTATCGTTTTGAAGAAAATCAAGCGCACATCGGAAATAACCCAAATCTTTCCTCATACTCCCAAGCCCACAATGCCTACAATCAGAGTGCAGCTGACCGGCTGGACCGAAATTCCTTGATCAATCACCCAATAGACGTAACTCCATTGACCACCGTTCATCCTCAAATCCATTCACATATTCAGTCCTTCCAGCACCCATCTCAGGTAACCAGTCATTATCAGCAACCACAGCAGCAGCAGCAGCAGCCACAACAACAGCCTTATATGAATCGTGTTGGAGAGGGACTGTATCAAACGACCGGGTCCAATGTTCGCATGTCCCATCAAAACCTTATGGAGGAAACCAAATCCAACTTGAAGAATGCGAGTAGCTTGGCCAACATGAGGAATTCCGAATACATGGACCGAAGTCCACATTCCCACCTGGACGACCGCATGAGTACAGGTGGAGGTGTGGGGCAGTATGAGAGGGGGCGAGACACACTACGCAGAAGTCACATCTCCCAAAGTCGTCCCAACAACCCCAACAATGCAAACAGTTACCCCACCGCAATGAGTGATCACTTTGACCATTACAAGCAAAGACCAGGTAGTAGGGACAGTTCCGTGGATAGATTCAACCCAAATGCAAACAGAGCTCGTTCCAGAACTCGAGCCCCCACGCCTGAAGTTACTCATGGTCCTCAGTCACGTGCTTCCTCAAGACATCGAACCCCCTTCATGGACAACCCTCAGGGGAGTACCCCTGGTCTCCGTAGTAGTACCATGGCCTTAGACGCATCCTTGCTGAGTGAGTCTCAGGCCAGACTACGGGGTGAAACTCCGGCCAGAAATAGTGGTAAAGAATCTCCAAGTGGAGGTTTGGGTGCTGACAATAACAGTGTGATTAGTGGTTCAAGCGTTTTCGATGAGAACATTATGCGGCAACGGGGCCTTGGACAAGAAATTCCTCCTGTTCCTTATACTCCGAAGCGAACTGAATCTTTGTTTATTCCGGCGGCGGTTCCGAAAGCACCACTTTCAAACCTACCGAAGGTATTTTTCTTCCCTGTTACTGAATAATACTTTCCCCCTCCCCCTCTCCCCCACTTTTTTTTTTTTCACGGTAGGACTAGCTTTGATCATTAAATTAACTTGGCTGAGAGAGTATGACCATTCCATCATACTAAAAGTGAAAGTTGAAGTAAAAGCTGGTTTTTTTTTCACTGGGAGTGGAACGACAGTGCCAACTTTTTTACTGGGTTTTCACAGCAGTCAGCATATGACTGGAGCATTCAGAGGAGGAATTATTACTGAAGGCAGGCGCTGTTTTTCTTGGAAATGATAAGAACCCCCGGATTCTGGTGCAATTTTAATGAAATTATAAAACAGGGATGATGACTGACAGGAGTGGAAATAGACCAGAGGGAAAAATTATATAGGGAAAAGTTGTTTTATTCTTTTCCCAAGCTCTGACAACTTGATAAAAGAAAGCCGGGCTTCTTTTTCCGCTTAAAGCAGATTATTACGACTTTGAGAATAACAAATGCAAGAATTAGTCAATTCATATAGTTTGCTCGCGTCAAAGTTTTGACTCGCCTGGTGAAAGTTTGTTTACTTATTACTGAGGCGAGTGCATATAAGATAAAAAATAGTGTACTGACTTTCCTGACTTCCCCAGTACGATACTTGTCTCAAACAAAATTTTTTATTACTCGCTGACTTTCTAAACGGACGAAACATATGCGAGTATGTTGTGGGGAAGGAACGTTGGAGGGAGACAGGGACTTATCATATGCAGATGTGAATGAATGAATTCATTCTACGAGCCTCAAGTCCTACGTTCAATGTGTGGGTTACAGGATATCCACAAGGAAAATCTTGATGTTGCTTGCTAGTATATTGGCAAGCGACGAGAGCGGATGTGCAAATGTTTAGATTTCATTTATTAGGGTCTGAATCTTTTGGAACTATCTCTCACTATATGTGTGAGTGTAGTTTGGGGGACTCTTGTACATTATGTAGTTGTAAAAGACCTGGTGTTTTGAGCCAGCTTATGCTCGAGCCATTATCTTGTTGCACGCGAAGATGTTAGAATAGGAGAGAGGAGACGGGAAAAGGGAGAAGATAATACCTACGCTTAACCTCGAACCGTAAAACTGAATGTGCAGGCAGATGTATTACGTACGCGTGGAAGACAGTGGCTGAATTTAGCTGACACCAAATCGGGTGGTTTCTTTCCTTGCTGAAAAATGTAACTCGTGCATGTATAGATGGAGGACCCATGAAGACCTTGAGGCATAAAGCCAAAAAATCTCGATCTTCATTCCTCTTTTCTCCCTGTGCTTCTTCAGTTGAGTCTATCGTTTTTGCCTCCGCTCATCTTTGCTCCTTCTCTAACGGACGGTAAATAAATTATGCCAACAAACTCTTCTCTCTCTCTCTCTCTCTTTGGGGCTCTAATGTCTTTCATTATGTCTGGCTTTTAACTGTCTCAGTTCAGAGTCGTCAGCTAGGAGGCAAAATAACTGAATCGAAATAGTACTTTGCAAACAAGTAATTTTTTTGACTTCTATTTCTCCATTTTTTTTATCCTCTCTTTTATTCCCTCATCTCACCCAATATAGTAACGTTACTACGATCATGCTCCAGTCCAGTTTTGGAAAGTGTTTACAGCCAAATGAACATGCTGATGTTTCTTGAGGTTTAGAATCCCATGAATTCACGCAGTTAATTTGAACTAATGTCCACCCAGCTTCGGGTCGCTCCGTTATCATTGGATTAACGTCGCTGAAATAAGTCACTTCCATTTCCTCTTAAAATCCCACTACTCACTGCCGTGAGTAAGGAATAGTTTTATGAGGGGAAGTCCATGGAAGTTTTCCCGTCTCCTCTCCAACGAACGGAGTCACTTGTCATTGTCGTCTTGAGATGGTGAAAACTGTCGGGAGAAAAAATACTCTCATCCTTTTACAGTTTCGTAAATAATGTATGAATAATTGCTGGGCCAGATTAATAATTCAAGTCCAAATGTAAATTAAGGCCTGAACTTGCGTCTCTCCCAATGAATAATTATGTAGAAATTTCCGTAAAGTTTTTGACTGTGTGGTACATACCATTTTTTCTTCCCTGAGTCATGTGGAAATGAAAAGCTTTCCTTGAGCTCAGTTTGATTCAACGGAGTTTACTCTCCACGCTCAAAATTCTCTGGGGTTTTGAGCCGTTGAAATGAAATGAGAGCGGAGGGGGGAAATAAATTTCGTAATTTCTCTAGCTTTGTCGTACTTACTGTTGATGTTGTTGTTGTATGTGGAGATATCCGGTGGTGGTGGTGGCGGTGGTGGTGCTGGTGGTGTTCCTAAAAGAAAGAAAAGCCTTCCAGATGCTAACCTTCTTCCAAAATCAACTCCAGGCATGTCCAGGGAAGAAGTTGCAGCCTTGGGTTCAGCTCGAAGGCAAGAGCTTCATCGGATGCAGAATGAAGCTGAGAGGCTTAGAGCCAATCCTTTACTTTATTTGCTCAATCCTAATATTAAAGTAAGATTTATTTCAAGTCTCTATGCACTTTTCCCCATTAAGTATGCATATGCAATTTCCAAGCTTTGCAAAGCATTCACAGAGGAATTGTCACAATAGTAATTATGTACGGAGGCAATTAAGCTCTACTGCTCTGTGTGTGTGTGTGTGCGTGTGTGTCTGCCTTGTCAATGTGGATATTGTGCATATGGATGATATCTATGTGGGGGAAGGTTTCATGTCTATGTAGATGTAGATATGGGATGCTCAAAATGTGCACGTAACATATGGACCCTCAAGTTTATTAGTATTGACACCTGTGTTTTAAATGTGTGATTCCTCTAGAATTGGTTTTCTCGTCAGAAGCTGATGGTTCTGGTGCTATTCATCAATTTATCTCTTGCCATAATGTTCCTGCAGCTGCTTACATGATGAAAGTTGGCTAAAGGTATAAAGAAGAATTTTGTAATGTGCCCAAGAGCGGGAGAATTGTTAGCGAGAGACAAGGAGCGAGTGGAATCAATAATAGATTGACCTATGGAATTAAAATAAATTGTGAATGGTTCGAGTATGACTTATCAACAAGTCTGCTCTGAACCATGAGCGCCAGAGAGAGAATCAAGATGATAGAAATCATCGAGACTTTGTCGTGTTTTCAGCTCCCCATTGTCCATGGGAAATCAAGTTCATATTTTCATGGCTCATATTTTTTACATTTGAGAACTTTGAAAGGGGGGGGAAGTCGAGAAACACCGAAGGATCCTTTTGTTGGGTTTTTCCATATCTTGGTATGATATGATGTACCCAATTGCGTATACAGACCAACTTACACTTAAATAAATACGATGATGATGAGCGAAGAGAGAGAGAGATGGAGGCGGAGGAGGAATCCCGAAACCGATTGATTCTTCAAAAGAATTCATGCACGTAGACATTCTTAGACACTTGGAGATGACGATGATGTCGCAGCCTGATCTGCTTGTTAGTTGAATCAAAGTCCGATTACTTGTGTAGACAGGCCATTGAGAGCGTTGATCTGCTAACACCGGTTTTCTGAGCTCCGATTCAAAACCATTGGATTGTGAACCCTTGGAAAATTCCTCACTCGTTCACAAAATGCTTCAAGAGGCTACGACATTACCAGCATACATACACACAGAAGACGTGTGCTCACAAGAGACGAAAAATGTCTACTTCATTCAGGTAATCATGGAATGTGCAAGTGTTCCATGCTGTAGTTTGGAAACTCAGTCCGATTTTTTATACCAGAAACAAGACAGAGGCAAACTACTCAAAACGAAGCAAAGACGAGACGAGTGACGATAAGTAATGTCGAAATGTCAACAGTATTCCCTATTTAAAACTTAAATAAATTTCAACGGCTTTATTCATGTTTTCTGTGTGAGAACTTTGGGGGTGGTTTAAAATAATATTTAACATTCAGCATAGATTTTAATAGCAAAGCTGGGAAATCTTCTCAATATTTTTTTCCATTATCCACTTGAAGCCGATGGGAATCCCACGGTTGGCATTCACGATCGAAAATACCTTTAGGTTGTTACAATATTCTGGTACCTAACACATAATTATGTACATACTTTCCCATCTGGAAGCATTCTGTTTGCACACAGTGGTGTTCTCACTACAGTATACGTACATACATGTACACGAGCATTTTTCTCGGTCAAGTGCGAACGAAAAAATTTTAGCCAAAACTTAAAGATATTGATCAAAAATTTGCACTGGCTTCAACGCAGTAAGTTCACTCCTCATAAACTTTGCCATTAAGCTATTGTATAAGTAGTGCAGCGAATCATTTAGTAGTCATTGTTAACGTTACCTTATATCCATATATATATATATACATAATTAATTACTCTAGCACTATATCTAGACACACCAATAAGACTTTACGTCTTTAGCGCACCTGAGTCTAAATACATAAAGCTGACGGAAGAAAACGGATATCATTAATTTTTATGTCTTAATGCATGGGTATTCTAAATTAATATTTCGTTGATTTATTTCGCCAATTTTTCTGCGTGCTTCTACATATACGAAAGCTTTTTAGCGTGAAGTTTTCCAGCATTGCACTTCACAGTTGTTGTTTTTGCAAAAAAAAAAAGGTTGAGGGGCTTCATGCCTATTAATCCGAAGATGTAGCCAGTAAAACATGTAATATTAGATAGATGTAATAATTATACTTGTGTCATAATTGCTTGCAATGTTACAATTAGGTCATCCCAAACTATTATTATTCATAGCCTCAAACTGTTTCACAAAACTCAAGGGATCATTTCTGTTGAGTTAAATTCGCAGACGTGTGTTGAGGCAAGTGCAGTCTCAAAAATTCCTTGAAGGAAAATACGAAAATAGTACTTGCTCGTCAAAAAATATTTACTTGGACAAGTATTACAACCATATTTGGTGTTACACAATGTGCGTGTGTATGTTAATCACCTGTTATTATCAAAAGTTGGCATAGATTGTTTTTAAATGTGTTTCCAAAATCTTTTAGACACTTGTTAATTATTGTAATGTTATGTGTAATTTTAAGTAACTTCTAGAAATTGTTAAAATTTCATCTCATGACACACTACAGTGTCCAGAGAAAGTTTCGATGGAGGATTAGCTATAGAAGAGCAATTTAAGTACCGGGTAGATCGTTAGTGTACATACATACATATATCTGAATGATGTATATTAAAGTCATCTTATTTTACAGGAAACTTATGAAAAATTGTACCTTTGATATTTTAAAAATTACCAGATAGTTTACTCGATATTATAATTACACAGTTACGTTTAACTGATTTTTTTTGTCACCTGCATATATCTTAGCTGTTGTTTTATTTGGGAATAATTAGTGCTGTAGTGAAGTACCAGTACCCAAGTAGTGATTATCAAGTTTGATTCAACTAATAATTGCAAACTGAGTAACTTGATTGAATCTGAAATAACCATCTAGTCATTTCAGCTGGGATTTCAAGGGGGAGTGGTAAAATTAGGCCACGAAACATTAGACCAACTTGGATGTCAAGTTGTGAGTTTAAATCCATAAACTGTAAAGGAAGGGTGGGTACAGGTGTGGGAAAGATATAAGCTGCTGGTCTTCAAAGGGGGTATTTGTTAGTCAAAAAGCTCTCGTTATAGTAATTACAAACTGAAGGAATATTATTGACCTGTCCTTTGTGCCTGTATTTCCAAGAAGTGATTGATTCAAGTCGACCAGTAATTTTTCATTGTTGTGTTATTGAACTATGATTCTCTTGATTTTGTTGTGGTAGTGTAGAAAGGCGTCACAGTGATTGCGAGGCCCATACTAGACTCGATGTTGGTTTTTGCGAAACCCTACCAATTTAAATAAAGTACATACAATATACAATGTAATTATATAAACCTCATGACAAATTTTGAAACCTAACACTGCTGTAGTTGTAAGCTTAAGATGATAAGAACCACTGTAACATATAGAGTAGGTGATGAAGTGAAAGTTTACATTTCTATTTCTACGGACCCAAGGAGAAAGTTAGATGTTGGAAGTTGAAATTCCTGGACTTTTAAGAAATCCTGAGTGTTGTTTCAGCTCCCAGTTGGAGTTTAAGAGTTGGAGGGATTTATGGTAGCCCTATAGTACATATAAAGAAAAGTTGAGCTGCATTGCATTGATAAAGAAGCTTTCGTAGGGATAAACTGTTTAACAGCTGGTACCATTAGCTGATGAGTAAGGTTAGCTCCAGTGAAGTAAGTTTTTTAAATCTTTTCAAACCCACGTGTTACATAAATTACGAAAACTTGTTGCGATTAGCGTTGAATGGGGAAGTTATTAATGAATTATTTTTGCCGAAATTCAACTTTGGATGGAAGTATTTTTAGGATATCAAGTGCAACGGATGGGGAAGAAGTTGATGTAATGGTAATGTAATAAAAAGTTGAATTGAGTTAAAGCCGTTTACTCGTGTAAATACTACTAATATAATGTGCTAGGCGAGTGAGTTATGCTATTGATTTTTACGCACCGATAGAGATAGACAACCTGATCTGAAAACAGTGGCCTTACTCTAATGAGTGAGAACTAAGTTATTGTCAGAAAACCCTTCATATAGGAGTGAGTATTCAAATATGAAAACCTTATACAATTTGTAAAAACATTCTTGTTAAACAGTTTCAGATAATAATATACATACAGAGATGATAATTAAAAATAATATCGTTGTTACAAAACATATATTAGTGAACGCATAAAACATTGAAGGGAATTATGACGCATGGAAATTGGAGACGTCAGGTGACGAAATCGGACAGAAAATCTCTATGACCAGTTTCATTGTTACGTAATTAAGTAAGTAAGCATTAAGATTATGCATTCAGTATTTGTTAAAATTTCACCATGGATGAGTTGAATTGTACACAATGATGTATGGATGGCGAATGCTACGTTTTGACCAAATAAATATGGAAATTGTCAAAAACTGTGTTATCAACAATGAGGTTCGAAATGAAAAGTGCATGATTATCATTAATGATGCCATTCCATCTGCCCCGGAGTATGCAATAATATGAATAGATTCAGTCATGCATATGCCATATATAACAATAGCAGATCCCGATTTGCATAAACATTTTATAAGTAACGTTTTTATTAACAATGAAAAAAGTAAACGCAGTGAATTTACATAGTACCAGCCAATTTCCTTAAAGCTACTATTGATATTTTTTTCGGTGACTCACCATTCTAGTAACACTAATAAGTGGCATCTGATGATACACACGCAGGTAGTATAGGTACAATGTTTTTTATTGATAACCAATGCGTACATATATGTAAATATAATGCATATTATTACTACAGCAACTATTGCATCGAAATATCACCCGGAAGTTATAACCATTTGATTATTATAGATCGTTTATCCAGTAACTTGCGCATTCCTAATTAGAAGTCATTGCAATCGAATTAAAAAAAGGTACATACCCAATTACTCTTTTAACAGGAGGGCTAAGTATCGTGAAATAACAAAATTTGAAAGCAATATAAACCATACAACAACCCTATACATAGCTCCTTTTTTCTCAAGGGATACTGTTTGTTTACCCTAGTTTCCCTGAAGTTCCAACGGCTTTTAGTATCAAAAGCAAAAAAAACTTTTATACAGATCGTAATGGAAAGTAGGATACACAAAAGGTACAGTGTTAATTGAAAACTGAAAGATTTGCGGATAGAAAATAAATGAGAAAAGTAACATGAAAGGAAAAACTTGTCAAAAAAGTGAATGTTTAATTCAACTCAGGTCCGTTTTAGTAGTGAAAGTTCCAGCAAGTAAGAATTCATTCTTTTTCAGAAGACAACTCATGCGTTGAGGCAGGGTTTCCTCCTGATTATAATGATGTGCATCCGATGTCGTAGTTGTTTTTTGAGGACAATATCTTAGAATAAATACTCGTCGAACTGGCTCCCCAAATTTGAATTCATCTTCTGGTTCATCATTTTGATTCTTGACGCGTTCCATGTGGAAAATTTCCTTAATAACTTCTGCTACGGCAGACTTGGCTCCACCGTCAACTTTAATGTAATTTGGTATTAATTCGGTTTCCGACGATGAAGGCGACATCAAGACTCCATCCAGCTCTTGCACGGATGCTTTTCTCTTCAAAACTTCATCCAGATCCACTTGAGGAAACTTTTGTTGGAAGGATCGGATTTGGGTGATTTCCTTTTCACAAAGCCCGATGGAAGACATCACACATGATCGGTAATTATTCACATTACTTTCCGTCTTATCACTATTATTATTACTCAAACTTGTCGCTGGGACGATGCTCCTTGTGAGCTGTGTCACTTGTTGGACAAATGTTCCCGGAATATTGTAGTTCACTGACAGCTTGTCCGCTTCTTCAAGTACTTTCAATGTGACAGCGTGGATTACACATGGAAATATTAATTGAGACACATCACGGAGAGTACGGGAACTCATCCAATGTAAAACCTAGATCAACACATAGGACGATATAATACATAAGCAAATGTAAATACTCTTATATTAAGTTATAGATACTTTCATACTACTTTATTTATGGCTACAGTACATCATTGTACATACTTAAAGAACACCTATATGTACATAAGTACAACTTTCTAAGTTGCGTGGGTTGGAAGTTGGGACTCGGGAATCCGAATCAAAACTTTCACTCATTCTAATATTTTTTATCCAGTCGACGACACACATTCAGAAATATGACTTTCTCCCTAAAACCTCCTAGGGAGTGTTACAAAACAGCATATATGTATATGGAATTTTCAAGAACAAGTGTCTCACATAAGTAGTAGTTTCCGTTTCAGTTCGGTCTGCTATACCTGAATTATTTCTACTTACTACTACTCCAGACCTACTCTTGTAGAAATAATCCTTTAGTGAGACTAATTTTATAATATCAAGGCATAGTTGAATGTACAAAGAGTAGGGAGGTGCTAAGAAACAAATGCATTTAACTCTTGCAAAGTAGTTCTTGCAAAAGTGATTCATTAAATTAACCTATTACACGCTCACTCGAATAGCATCAACATCATCATTCTTGATAAGTTAGAACTTAGAAGTACAATTTAGCCGTAAAGCTTGAATGTCTTACTTTTTCTGCTTCACGGGTATCATCAAAGAGACGGCGTTGTCTTCTAGCAGGAACAGATTGTGCATTGGACCAAACTTCCGACCAGAGATTACCGGGTACTTTCATTCTGGCACTCAAAGAACCAATCGGATTCCCATACTCATCCAATTCATCCGTTTCAATCCAATCACGCGGAGAATACCATCTTACAAAGTCGTCCAGAATTGCTCCAGGGTTGGCTGCCTGTACAAACGTAAAATATTACTGTACAGAAAGATACTAATCAGTGGGTTTGAATATTGAAAACTATTCTGAACGTACACAGAAGAATTATATACTGAAGGAATTTTCTTTGTAATACAATCCCTTGAAGTAAATCAATAGTAGAAAACAAACTCCCTTTGAATAACGACGAAATATGATGATTACTCAAGCATACATACATACGTATATGATATGTATAAGTACAATGAAGTACATACATATGTATGTGTATAATGTACACACACACAGTTTGTAATGTATGTATAATATACTCAACCCCCGGCAACTATCTGCTTTGGCAGCTTAAGCGTACAAGATTGTCACACAAATCAAAAGTTATAGTAAAGTCGCACCTTAAAAGACTCCATATCGGATAGCAGAGAAGCGCTCATCATTTTGGCTCGTAACTCGCTTCCTTCAGCATCGTTCCCCAATTCCACCAAGATCTTCGCCTGCTCTTCCACCACATCTTCTGTTAGTGGAGCCGGATCCTGTAACAGCAGGATCTCAGTGTAAAACTATTTCCTATAGTAAACAGCCCAGCCACCTACATGACCATTCAGGTCTAAAGGATTGGTAGCTACTAGTATGCAGATTCCACAGTAATCAACCCAACTTAATTACAAATTAAATCTGAACCCCGAAAATACCTAGGAATTTTTCATGTGAGTGTGCACCCTGAGTCATGTAAGGAAGTGTCGGCTTATGAATGGGTGATATACAGCAGCGTCAACATCAAAATTCAGGCAAGGCATACTATTAATTAATTAAAGGTATCTTCCTTGAGTTGAGAACTGACATTCGTGCAACAGGCATCTGTAGATATATAAGTCAAGTATGTGGGTTTATATAATAATAAATTATTATACATATTTATGTCCCTCCATATGTAATTAATTTCTCCTAAAAGAAATTTGCGCTTGCAGAAGAACCGGATATGTCCCTACCCTTACTACCTCCACTCATACAATATCTTAATCTTATTTACAAGTGTGAGTCTCCAACCTGAAATCAACAACTAAAAACAGATATGTAAGTTGCAGCCACTTATAAATTACACTCCTCATGAGGAGTGTAAGGAACCCTACCCCAATTTTACGTATCTCAAAACTTGGGAAACAAAAGATTAATTTAAATTCACAATAAAAGTCTAACAATCCTCAAGTTTCTCCAACCTCATATCCAACTCCGATTACCTGCTATCCTATAACCACACGGAGAAGAGAGATTACCGACCTCATCCGAGACGAACAATAATGATATGACTTTCGCTGTACACACGTTTTCGATACGCAAATAAATTGTTTCTGCCCAGAGTGATATCAATTGCCAATTGACACCATCAAAATTGTTTTCTATCTTTGCTCATCCTGTCACTTGTATAACAAATCAAGGAAATCAATTTGCAATAAATAAGCTTCGCTTCATGAAATGAATCAAGATGGGCTATCAATAATTTTTTATAGACATTCATAGTCACAATAATGAGACTTGTTGTTCAAAATCAATCAAATCCCATCCATATGCTATACCCATCCCGCACAGAGGTGAACACTATGTGGCTTTTGTATGATAAATTGAAAATAAAACTGTAAAAATGATATATATTTCTTATACATAAATAGTTCTGAAATCAACGTGTCATATAATTTATGTACGAAACCATTTAGTAGATAGACTGGAAGTGTAGGTAGGTCCTGCATATACATACATATGTAACTATCTATATAAAAAATTGATTCATTTATGCACCAACCTGAGTGATAGGAATATACATAGGTTCCCCAGTCTTCAAAAGTCGCAAGCGTCCACATTTCCTCAGTCTGCCAACAGGTTTATTCATCCGCGGCACACTGTCTGCCGATGGTGGTAGGGAGATGTTATCATCACAATCGAAAAACTCGTCATCTTCGTCTTCACTCTCTAGTGAATAATAAAAAATACATTCAATTAACCTTCTTTAACATTTAATATTCTGATTACGTAAAAAACCACCTAGTATAACGAGTAGTTAATATTTATTTACTTTAAAACAGGTGAATGCTAAACATGAAAAAAATTGCGTGCGCGCGTGCTCAAAAATTGCAAATTATAGGTGCATAATATCTACTTATATGTACATGTCCCTCCAAACTAAGGACATTCCTCACATTGAAATACAGGAAAAAGTGAAACTCAGCCATACCGTATGAAGAATCAAATGACTACATTAATAATGGTCACGTCAAAACGTTACAAAATCACATCCATGACAAAGTCTCAAGCGTCACTTATTGGCAAATACTATAATAAATAAGGTGCCAGGCATAAGCTATATCTAGCCATATTCCAATACTGTCACGAAAGAGATTTGGGCTAGTTATTAAGAAACAGTACCAGAGACAGAGGGGGAGGGAGGGAGGGAGAGAGAGAGAGAGAGAGAGAGAGAGAGAGAGAGAGAGAGAGAGATACAAATAGAAAGAAAAATTAATAGCTGAATCGGAACGTCCCAGTTGATGGACACATTCATAACAACCAAAGCTCAGTGCTAATTAATGATAAATGCTAATTTTAATCTCGAAATCAATGGATTTCCCATGGTATGAATACGGTTAATTTAAATACCTATCATTTCAATTCAGAAAGACACACAGGTGAAGCAACAGATGATCTTTCTTCCAATAAAAAATGATATCTTTGAAAGGAAATGCATCATGTCGAATACTCGGGAAAACATCATCTCCGTTTTGAATCATGAGCCAGAAATGTTGGAGTACACAAATCAAATTGAATCAATGGGAATGGTGGTGGTAACTTTACAAATGATTTTAGCACATTGGAAAGCTGCTGTAAACATCCATAGACTATTTTCATACGGACACTTCATCAAAGTAAAGTTTCACTTCAACTTGATCCTACTAAGTCTTAATGAATAATTACGGGTTTGCAGGAGGTAGCATTTTATTTTGCTGTCAGAGGAATTAATGAGAGGTTTCAAAAAAAAAAATTTGCTGCTACCATTTCCCCAACTATTATCATTAGAACTATTATCATAAGATGCGGAAAAATAATACATTCACATATAGGACTAATAACATATCCAGGTAACCTTCGACTGGAGATTCGATTCCCTCTGACACAGACATTTTCTCATTTTCCTTTTTTTCCCTGTGAATCTTCTTCTCAATACAGCAATTGAGCATCTGAAGTTTTTGGTTGAGAAGACAAGTACCAGAGTTTGGGGATCCCCGTTCCAATCTGCAATAAAAGTAAACGTCAACATCATTAGTGGAAAAGTCAGCATTATCATAAGTTACCTTGAAAAAAAAATCCCCAGACTAGGACGATAGCATTATAACTTATATGCATATAGTAGCTTGAAATTAATTAACCAGAAGAGCAATCTTTTGATAAAATAACGTCACTCAAGAAGCTCTCAGTAAAAAAAAAAGAAGAAGTAATCGATTCCACGCACAAATATGAGTCAGAGAAATCCTTTCATCCATTTCGTCCAAACAAAACAAAGCAAATATGAATTTCTTGAGATTCAAGCCTCTCGGCAAATATTATCCGCTCGCAAAAAGCGCTCTCGATAGTGCACAAATACAAAGGAGCCAGTGGTAATTACATATACATGCATACATACACATAGATGCCAGACTCATACCCCCGTGACATATCTATCTAAATTGATGAACGGGACATACTATTTCACTATTTAAATTTAGTTAAATGCAAGTCAGTAATTAACATAATCATGGATACATATTGAATTCAAGTGTCAATTATTCTTCAAAATGGGATTTCGATTTCATTGGAATATTATGTGTAAGTGATAAAACGACCTTTTATATCACAACTTGAATGGAGGCCCAGACATGATCAAGCTGCGAACAGGGAATTTTAAATAGCATTTATTGTACCGCAGCCAAGTCCTCATGTATCTACAAAAAATATTGATATGCTTCCTATACTTATGCTCCGCTCAGATTTATGACTTTTATAGTACGAAGGGCGCGGAGTGGAGACTGCTATAATTCAGTATTGAAGAGCGACAAACCTTAGGTGTGATAGTATCTTTGATTGATACATCAATTATTTTTAACCGAAAAAATTTATCCTAAGTAAATAATGAGCTACATAACTATTACTCTTTCATGAGCCAAATGTATCGGATACAGTTAGAATCGGTATCGGTATAAGTATATACACGGAGAGAGAGAGAGAGAGATAATACGGTGTCTCACCAGTAATGAAAGCTGGCTACAGTAACACTTCGTCGAGCATATAGACGAAGTGATTCACACATGCAAGATTATTAGCCGTGCTCGAAAGTTGTAGCCTTCACCGTCAATAATAAGACAAGGTATGATCATAATCGTAAATTATCGTACTCACATTCTCCCTCCATTATTATGATTAACTGAACTATTTGTTCAGTACAGTTAGCAACCATTTAGCAAGTAGCGTGGCCAGAACGCTATGGAAAGCCACGATAAGGAGGAATAATCATTGAACAATTTCTCAATACTACTCTCTATAAAATGTCATAATGAATAATGAATGTCTCTACATAATCACAATAGGCCAAATAATTGGTAGGTTCGGTGTGTGCAGGGGAGGGGAACAAGCTGCTGTCTGGATGAGACCTTATGTACACTTCACATTGAATTTACTCTGGCCTTCTGAAATATTGAGTTAGAGGTGAAAACTCCTAATTAACAGTAACCAGGACATTTTACTACATTTTTATATTTTAATTCAATAGTAATAATCAGGAACCTAGAAGTGGCACTCATTTCCTATTTATGCGCATAGTATGAACACATTAAAAAAAAGTCATAAAATTGGATATATCCGGAAAGTGCGCTTGGCTTGGAGGTGTGCAATGTTCCTATATGTATCTATGTATATTATGTATTTGAATGTAGATAATTTTTTCCCGAGTAAATAATAAAAATTCTCGTAAACAAACAATGACTTTTTTCAGACGTACTTAACCATACAGATGCCTTCTTAAATTCTTAATAATTCATACATTTTCTTGTTTAACTTGTTCCCCTCATGCTAATATTCTCTAAAGTAAGTAACTTTAACGATAGCCCAGATTGGTGGTGCTTTGACAAAAATTGAGGCAATCAAAAACTTAACAATAGTAACGTCTCAAATGTGCTCAAACAATCAGAAATAAAACTGCTGTAAAAGTTCCACCTCATTTTCCATTATATCTGAAACAAACAAAGATTCATGACAACGATAACCTGCAATACGTCAAGGTAAGACGAATCCCACAGGACTACATATGTACATGTAGATACTATGTACATACATGGGGGACAACAACAGACAACAAAAAAGTATAATCACAAGAAAACTAGGCACGGGAAATATTTCCCAACAAGATAACAATGCGTGCAAAGTTCTAAAATAACTTCTTTTTCTTTTTGGCTTAGTACACCTGCTCAACAAGTACACATCCCAACTGATAAAATTTCCGAATGATCATCTCAGATGAATTTAACCGGTCAATAATTACAGAACAGGATTTTCGAAATCCCTTCACATACAGATAGATACTACTGATCAATCTTCCGTCCCCATGAACACACGTACCACTAAACTCCTAACTGATAAGGCACCCATGAAGTTAATGGAAAAAAATGCTGCTCCTCTCCACAATTTGTTACAAAATCGTTGAAAATTTGTAAACAAGTAAATCGATGAGTGCAACTTGTGCGAGGGAACTAGTCCTGCAACAGTTACAACAACCAAATATTTTTAAAACAAGTGATGCCTAAAAGTATGTAAATACTCATTGTCGTTATGTAATATCGTCAATTACTTGTTCACAAATTGTAAAAAACAGACTATAATACTACCTTCACTCCTAATTATTGTCAGTCAGACAGACAGTCCGTGTATTGTAAGTTTTTGTCACACACTATCTTGGAGGCATATTTTTTGTCTAAATAATTGCCTGCCTGCTGTCGACCAGCTAAAAATGAGTTTTAAAAAAAATAATAATTAATACATCACTTTGTTTTACTGAATGCTGATGAAAATGGTATGTTTCATGATAATCAATTATAATAGCTTCACAAGATTGGTCTTCTCATTTCTAGTAGGAATGCCCTTCAACACTATATAATTTACCCCATGACACTACAGTAGTAGTAGTAGTAGTAGTAGTAGTAGTATCTGTATAGTGGAGCATTGGGAAAAAATATATAAAAAACAGAGCGCGTACAGAACAATAATCTACAACACAAAAGTTGGTATTATGGGACTTGGAGGTAATTAATCTTGGAATTTATCACTCCGGGCGAAGATTATCAGACAGCCCGAGCGACGAATATAATCACAGATGTAGAAATGTAACACACACCATTGTACAGTTTTATACCAGTTCAACCATGTAATTTCCCAGGTTTACAACCACAATTTATTATAAAAAGTAAAACCGTTTAAGGGTACGCCATCAAATTGCAGCATCGATATCAAAAAAACGTCACGACTGATGCAATTTATTGCAGTAGGTCATGTACGTGTGAAATCAAAAGTAATAATGTGGTGGAAAACGTCAAAAACATGCCGAATTAATATTGACATTATTCCACATAGAAATGTAACGAAATCCATAATCCAAGAGCCCCTTCGATCACATCCCGAGAAAAACTCATTAAGTCTTACAGAAATCCCCCGTTACGTTCCAAAGGTATTCATCCCTCACTCTGTTTCACTGTTTGTACGGGCGAGCATTTTAAACGGATTTTAAAATCAAACATTGAGAATCCCAGACCCAGACTAATAATAATAATTTACTGTAAGCTAGTAAAATACTGTACAAGACCCGCATCACCTCCTCCGAGAGACACGACTCACAATAACTGACAATGCATGGTCAAGTGAATTGAGAGAAAAAAAAAACTGGAATGTCAACTGATCTTATAAAAAAGAATTTTATAAATTTTAGAATCAAATATGTTACAAGAATAAACGCACCATCTACACAAAAGTTTACAATAATTATTATTAAAACCAACCTTGAAAATTTTATAGTATGCATAATAAAATTCTCAGGTAAAAATAAAATTGAGCTTAACACGTACATTAACCACAAGATCATACGGTACAGTGACGAGAAAGGGTTGCAATTTACAGGCACACATTACGGACGTACACATGTGACTAGATAGATACATACATAGGTGAAATAATTTCTGTAATTCTACAATAAAACAGGGTCTCAAGAATGAGACAGTCTACGGTAGACCGTGGAGCATTACATAAACTGGACAGTGCAGAGCTTTTACATTTTTAAATATTAATAATATTACTAAAACAAAGACACCCCCAATTTTCACAGACATACGAAACGTGCCTGGTGAGAGGGCAGGATTTTAACCAATGGTAATTCTCATAATTGGTAGCACACTATACAGAGTAGAGAAGAGAAAAAATTAAATTCCGAAAGATTTGTAATCCTCATTATTATTACTTATCGTAATTACGTCCCAGTAATGGAAATATACTCTGGCCACTCTGCTCAAAAATCTATTCCCCAAGTACTATATGGTGTACATACATACATACACCCAGCTATCCACTAGTACAGCTCTGGTCACTATGAAACTAACAATGTATGTACAACTAAGGAATGATACTCAAGCTCCTTTACATCGACTATTAAAATAAATGTAATTGTAAAAAAATTTGAAAGTTATTGCTGTTGGCAGGATTTTTCCTCTTCTACCGCGTCCATAATTATAAGATACACTTCTGTTTTCAAAGAGGATTGAATGACAGAACAAGAGCAAAGTAATTATCTAAAATTGTAGTGTACAGTGTCGTACTGCCGATTGCGATACATTATCTATTACTTGGGCATCTGTAATCCGGATAACAGATACACATTATGGCCTCTGGGGGATGGTAGTATATATATATGTATATATATGTATATATATATATATATATATATATATGTAGATATGTATCTATATATACGTAAGATCTAAGTACCAATACCTCGGCTGAGCTGATGTGTATAATATGTAGGTGAGGAAAATATCTTGAGGACATGGCTTGGAGGGGCTCCTGCTGTAGAGCTGTATATACCGATTAAAATGTGATTATCTTCTAAGTCATTATTTCAAGAAAATTGGTTATTAGATTTAACACCTTCGTACACTTCTCATGGTTTTTCTCTTTAATTCAAGGTTCATTAGCATCTGATGATCAACTGATAGGACACTAATATTAGCATGAATTCCCATTTGGGAAAAGACACATCACCATAGTCAGTCACCATAGTGTAGTAGTTCACATTGTAGTAGCATACATATAATTACATATGTATGCTGCGTAGAGTATGTACATACGTACACTTTCTGAACTTTTTGGAGACTCATGCCCGGACATATGTAATTATGTATAATGTGTGGATATATCCAAACACGAAGAACAAGAGCCGTAGCAAACATTGTCCTTCTTTCACTATGTCAGACTCTTATGCACCAGCACTTTACATTTTTAGAAATTGATAAACAATTTCATAACCCCTGTTTCGTATTCCGAAAACGTAATTATAATTCGATTTTTTCCATACAAGTCATCACTGAGAATGGAATTCCTCAAGTATCAGAAGCGAGAGTGAAATTAATGACGTGATTTCAGAGACGCTCATGTAGCATATAAGTACTCTGTCTTCTGTCCTAGCCCTAGCTATCTTGTACAACCAAAAGAGACTGGTTTTGAACGGAAACCTTTTGATGAAAGCACGATGATTAGTCCACACAGAGGTAATACACTTTTCCATGTATGTACGTTTACAAATTCAACCATGCACAATCAAGCCACATGCGTTCATCATAAGCATAAGTATATAAGTATCTAAAGTATGACTTAAGAAGCAAATCGAGCTTCAAAACAATGGCTCATAAAGAGCTTATGAGGCCCTCCAGTCATCGGAAGAACAATTAAAAAGAGCTCCTTCCTTTCAGTGCCGATCCTTTTATTTTTTTTTAAATAATTTTGCACTCAAATCTCCAGTGATTATGGATTATTAGTTGTTACAAAGTTGGGCTTGTAAATAAGTAGTGTATTTAAATTTTTTTTTAAAGGGAAAGAAATGAGGAGGGACGACCAGGTTGGTCTCTTAACGAAGATGATAGGGAAAACGGCCGTCGGAGTAAAAACAAAGAAATCCAATGACTCATGATACAGTAAACCATCATTGCAGCACCAGTCCGTCCACACACACACACACACACATAAAAACATGACGCTGAAATTATCTATGGGCACAACAGTAATTATGCAATGTCCAACATGCTGCGAGTTCCTTAGGCTACAGATGATTGCAGAAGACATCAATAAGCAGAGAATTTCTTGCTAATGAATACCAACTTCCGACAAGGAACTACTGTAAGTACCCTTCCCCACTAATGGAGTAAACTATGCCCACTAATATCCCCTACACAATGTACATACTACTTAAATGCAGATGTAAGTACATTGGTACACACATCGGACGAACATACATCAAAATACTTCCACACTCAACGCACTCTCTAACTCTAACACCATTCTTCCCTGAAAATGACAGAGTCTGATATTCTATTCCGTACCAGCATCAGCATCAGCATCAGAAAGAGCAGCGGACGTGTTAATGTAGAGACGGTACGGATCAAATATGATGAAACCGACATCAAGTTGGCATACAAGTGCCGGCTTAATGTAAACCGTAATGAACATGGAGGAACTTGGAGAGATAGTGAGACAAAAAATCTTAGGATACTTTCCAAGATAAAGTATTGGGTACAGAGCATGAGGAGACTCAAAGGAAAAAAAAAACTTTTTATTTAATTGTCACTTCACTATTTGCAATAATTAACTCTCCACTCTTTGAAACTAACTAGGCATTTAATCCCCTTTCAATATATATATTAAGAGATATATAATTTTATTATATGTAGATATACAGATATATCCTGAATTTTCCCTTTTGCATTTATTCATACCGTCAAGATGTAACCTTCCTTAAATACACACAAATCGTAAATCTTGTTTAGATAAAATCACCCCGGCATAATGGACGCAATTAGTTGCAATTACAAGCCGACAATTAAGTAACGATCTTAATACATTAATAAAGGGGTTGGAATTCATTGATACCTCATGACTGACCAATTTCAAAGATCCGACCATCCTAATTGAAGCAAGAAATGGTTGGAGGTACACATATTTATCTGATTTCAGGGTCACGAATTTCCTATCAGTGAAATAGCTAATTGGCTACAGTCAAAACTCGGCATAACTCACTTATTAAGGTCTGTGCCGTAATATTCTTTCAAAATCCAAAAAGCTTCACAACAAAAGTAAAGGTAAGATCCCAGAAAGAGTCATGGGTTAAAAATGTACCTAAAAATATTTTCTTATGGGGAGAAAATCGAAGAATTTATACATAATTTCAATTATTACAGCATGATTAGGAAATAGGATTTAAAGGAGTAAATTGAAACAGGACAGAAAAGTTTTACATGTTATAACTTCCTTTTATGTACAGAAAAAAAATACTTCGGAGAAGGAACTCATTAAAGTATAAATGGAAGAAATACCGCCTCCCCCCATAAGGGAAAATATAGTTCCAGGAAGGAACACGGAAGAATTCCTCTAGCGCATCATACATACATATTTGGCTACTCGTGTTGTTGAGACCCCCAGATATGAGTTACAAGTCAAAAGGAAATAATGACACAGCATTTTGAGAAATAAAAAAAAATGAAAATGCTCTTCCTTAGCTTATGAATGCCATAACCAACCGCCTTGACTCTTTACCAACAGCTGTAACATATGTGTACGTTTCCACAGACACACACAGAGAGACAAACTCACATTAGGGCTTCTATATAGCTCCATCATTCCTTGCCGTTACCGTTCAAGCTTGGACAATAATCATTTATTAAGATATATCACTATCCTTTATAGCTCACTTTTATTCCCCACGAAAATCCTATTTTGCTCAAGAGAGAAACAAAGCGACAAGCTCATTAAGAATATTCACCCAAGGAACAGCTGTACAAATTAATAACCCAATAAGGAAAAACGTTAAAGCGTGTAGTTGTAATGGTACCGTACCGTAATCAGGTACAGTACTAACAGAGAAATGAAGAAATCAAGTGAGAATAAAATAATCCAGCAAAAACGTGGTCAAAACTCACTGACTATTTGTAATATCCACCAGTAAAATGTAATCTCGTCCATGTGTGCCAACACAGCAGGATAGGATATATGACATGACCATCCCGAGCTAGTACAAATACACCTACATTTCCACATTTTCTGCAATATCCAATTTCCAAAAACGCAATCCGCCCGTTACATAGGAATCCCCTTATTTTTTTAAGGTAATTAATTCCCTACAAATCAGTCCTAACGTTCACCAGAGAAGACTCTTTTTTAAACTATATTGTCCAATGAGTTAAAAGAAAAAACCCTTAAAAATTAGTACAATCATACTTCAGAAACCTTGATTACTTTACTTACCCTGAAAAACAAAAGTAGCTCACATTGGGATAATTAGCAAGAGCATCCTAGAATCTGCAATCATATTATATACATCCCCCATGTATACATACAACAACTATATTGCGTGAATCAAAAGCGTGTAGATACATACGCACACACATGTATGTACGTATGTATGTACATAGAGTACACAGGTCTCTAGTCTAACATAAGTAGTCTGTCAGCAGCTCACTCAGGGAATTTCATCCGTAAAAGTCAATGTCATTTGATGCATTACAATAATACTGGTACTGGCACTCATGCGTTCCATGTATTCGTAGCTTATATAGTAGTAACTAAGTACATTGTACGTTGATTAACAATGAAAATGAACTTGCACTTGTTCACCGGCTCCTATTTAGGTTCAATATTTATGTATGTATATGTAAATAGTCAAAGGGAAGGAAAAAGTCTCTCTCACAATGAGGGACGAGTGACATGAAACTTTTGCATCTCTCTCTATCTCTATCTCTATTTCTCTCTCTCTCTCTCTCTTCCCCCCCCCCCCCCTTTTCATTCACTAGCTCAAATTAGTCTTGTCATTTTCACGGAGGCATATAGAGTCGACAAACTCTATCTTTAAAAAAAAAGCTCATCTAATGCAATCAAAGCTCGGCCATAGCACGTAGTTTGCTACCATTTTCACTCCACTTAGATAGTTGTAGTAGATTGTGTACTCGTAACTGTTTATCCGCCGTATTCTCTGTCTTCTGCCAAGTCGTAACCTTCATCCGCCGTAAGATGAAATTCATATAATTAACAGTAGATAATCGAAAGTTTAAGTTCTGACTTTCATAAAGGCGTAACCTCATGGAAATTAAGAGTTTACACAAAAGAAGACGTTACTGTGGAGGATACGTATAGGGCACGAGGGGTAGTCAAAAATGAAAATTACGTTCTACATATAATACTTAAAAAAAAAGGACTGTTTCGACCATGCCAAAAGTCAGTAAATCACAGAATTAAATCACCTTATAGCCTGAGTTATATCTACATATTATCATATACATATGCTCGGAATCAAAAGTCCATTAATCCATAGGGCGAGTCAGAAGTCGTGTATATATTATACTACTATAGGTATTGGGGGACCAGAGCAATACTACTTTCGTTTAATGTACAAGCCCAACGTATGTACATACATACATATATCTCCTAGGTAACCTTACCTAAGTAACCGAAAATAGAGATCTGAAAGCTGAAACGATTTCCCTGAATAATGTGAAAACGTTGAAGCGAACTAAATTCAAGAAATAGATCCTATAATCCTAAATACAGGTGGACTTTAAAGACGCGTATTTATTCGAGCAGAAAGTCTTAAACATGACTCTCGAAGGAGATTCATGACACGATGAAACTTTAATCGCCAATAAAGTATATATATATCTAGTTTTACCGTATAGATTCCACACAGGTATCATCCTACCCACAGGTAGGTATAGATATAGGCACCGGTACATTTACCATATCATGTCACTGGACGAGTCCACCTTTAATAAACATTCCTGCCGCTGCCTTCATCTTACACACATATGTATATCCATAAGACTACTTACTAACGTTTAGTGGATGTGGATACAGACAGGGAGGAAAAAAAACTGAGCCCAGTATTGTTCAGCTCTATAGTTGATGAATAGATAGATACATGTGGAAATATTTCTTGGTAAACGGTGGGATAAAATCCAACAAGTTCAAGAGCACGGAGCCCAACAAATCATGGCTATACGGAAAATGGTTGCGGTGCTAATGATTAATTCATGAACTTAATTATAAGAGAAACATCCTGTAAATTTGTATTCAACTTTCAATACTCACGCCAATTATACAAATATTTGAGTCATTTTTCTCCTCCTCCCTGACAGGAGCACAGAGTATATAACTATAAAATGACGGAGGAGTTCGACAGGAGAAATCATATTATTTGGGGAAAAAAACCCTACATCCAAATAATTGACCATAGATATGTATTTATACATTTTGGTGACCGCATAAACTTTAATGGGGAGCATGAAGAAATCCACGGGATGATTCAAATCCATCCAGTACAACATCCCTACAACATGTGTGAGAGAGAGAGAGAGAGAGAGAGAGAGAGAGAAAACAACCTCCCCATTTGTGATGATTGCACATAAAAAAACCAACCCCAACAATTCCATAAAGAGCCTCGCTAACCCGTTATAACAACTACATTCCTACAATACACACAGTCTGTACAATTGCTCATTGGACGGCTGTTGAAATTTTATTTCAGCACTTGAGGAGCCCAACACATGTGCCCTGCATATAGAAATAATGTCCAAGTCAAAATCTTCAGTACTTGTAAAATCACCTGTATTGAATTCTTAACAACTAAAATGATCATTTGGGATAAACTTTTGTCTGCGTAATCCTGACGTATAATAAATGATCATTGCAATCAGACATTCCTTAAAGGAATCCTTCCCCTACACATTACATGCCCAAGAAACGGTTTACATCCCAGTATATAATACTTCTGCCTTGTCTTCAACATACAAATTAACACTGTCTCCGTGGACGCACCTTGCATGAGAAAATCATAGGGACTCAGCCCACTTGTACCAAAAATCTTCCATTTGAATCATGAATGCACGTTGCACTACAGCAATTTTGGCTGTAATTATGATCTCATCATCTAATGACAGGTACTATTGAACGAAAATAGCCAGACGCTCAACAACAGGTTATGCCTAGACAAAAAATGGACGTGAATCACATAGAAGAATCTATCTCCATTTTAATGTACAGCCCTGATGACGGATACACTATGATGACACGGAGGTGTACAGAGAGTATAATACTCCACACAGCCATACACACAAACACACACAGAGCCTCAAATAATTGCAAAACTGTACGTTCGTCAAAAAACATACAACTACTATTATTCATACAAAAGGATGGATATATATATATCTATACATACATAAATATATACAATTTTAAGAGAACCGAAAAAAAAACTTCCTTCCTTCTCTTTCAAGATTGTAACTGAAGTTATGATACGGATGTCGTCTTCAAAAGAGAAATTATTGACGGTAACAGCCGTTGAAAATATAAAGTGTTTATAAATAAGGAGGAAATATTTTTACAGTAGAGATTACAGATCTTAATGGTCAATTAATGTAACTTTTGGTTTCAAAAATCCATTTAATGATCGAGATGCATGCATTTGGTTATCAAATAGATACGAGACGACCGGTTCAATTTAGTTAGAGAACGACACCCGGTCCGCTGAGCACTCTACTCCAAAGATCATGATAATCATAGGCTTTTCAATCCTCCAACCTCAACACGAGTTCATACATCAAATCCTAGTACAGTGTCACTTGTTTTATCTTAGTATTACATGTGTTCTGTATACTTTTACGTCTGCAACGAGAAAACTACAGCAGGAGCGTGTGTAATTTTGTCTAATAATTGTAGGATGAATACATGCGTACGGTGTAGATATGTACAATATCCTATCTATATAATATGTATGTATGTATGTACATATGTATGTATGTCCCTGTGAAAATGTGCCGAGTAGTATACATACTGTCTCATATGTAGATACATAAGTACATGTATTTATTTATTCTCGGAAAGATGTTGATTGAGGGGTTTCTCTTTAGCAAAAATACAATAAATATGTACAATCATGTTTTACACACCCCATATTGGACCAAAATCTCAGGACCAACTCTTAATCCTTCAATCTCTCCACTACTACTTCTCCACTCCAAAGTTTCTAGTTTACACTTGTAATTATTATAGCCACAGTCCGTTAGAGTCTGCAGGAGTTTTAAGAATAGCATTGGACTCACAGTCCTAGACAGTGTATATAACTTTATACACTCTCTCTCCTACCTCAACTTCAACTCCCTTTTTATTAGGTGGGATAAAGTCTGTCGTCCTGCATTCCTATACAGACTCAAGGCAAATTCTTAGGCGGCTAAGAGATTTTATTCCAAGTCAAGTCAGTTGATGGTAGAGAGAAGAACTGGGAACAGCAGAGAGACAGAGCTGCGTGTGTGTTTGTGTGTGAGACATAAGGATTCATATTCTATCGTTTGCTTATTTACTTATATACTATAATAAGTATACACCTCACTTCTTTTTTTTTTTTTTTGACTCTCCTGCATCTTCTAAGAGTGTGCTTCTGACTTCCTTTTATGAAGTGCTATTAATTTTTAATTTGAACACAACTGTCAAAATATCATTAAAAATCAATAACATAAAACATTCGAACACGTACATACTTTCTCTAGGAATGACATTTGTGCTGTAAAATTTAATCTCTTCTCTCCAACTCGCTACTGACATTCCCCATGCAATCCTAATCAATCCGTGGAGCCTTCTACTTACAGTAACTAGTTACATACAACCAATAAATACATCGAGTGAGCCTTTTCATAGCAGGAGCAAAACTTAACAGTGGCAACTTATTGGTCGTCTAAAAGCACAATGGTTGCTCATATAATCAGCAGGAGACGAGATGGTATGTTTTTAATAGCCACGCCAGCATCCAGCAAACACGTTTTAATTCTGTGCATTTGAGATTTTTTGCTTATAATTAAATCGATGTCAGTGTGTAAGTACGTGTACACATCAAACAATACCCTGCCCAGTCAAAATATTACTGACTAAAATATCTACAAATAATAATAAAAACTGTTCAATTAATTATCCAAGCCAAGTCTCCCGCTAATCCACTCCCTCACACAACAACAACAGTTCGATAACAAGAAAATCTGGGGGAAGGAACACACGTCAGAGAATTGGATACAGTGCAACAGGTGGCAATTGATTATTACCATTGCGAGAGTGCTCTATACCTATAAATACATAATATATACAAGTGCGAAAGTAATTGGTTACATTGAACTCCCGCCTGCGTCCTGCTCGCTAACCTATGAAAACTTGAATAAACGGTTCTAATACGATAGAAATCACTCGAATGTATTTATAGGGGAAAAAGCAATAAGGAAAACAATTTAAAAACAAAAAACAGAAAAGAGATATGCAGCTATTTGTGATTTGCGACTTTTACGCTTCGTCCTTTCATAATCTTGAAAGATGCTGGTTGATCTAATTATCTTAATTAGAGTATCTCTTTGCAATACCGGAATCGGCCCGCTCCACTGGACAGCCATGCTACGCACACCAACTCGCATTAAATCATCATAAAGTACATAGACAAAAAAAAACATAATATCTGTAATTGTACCTTCCGAGTGTTTGGATCCAACCAAAGTACAGCAAGTCCTTCGAACAACATTATAGAATCAAATATAAGGCAAATGCCAATTTTCCTAACTAAATTCGTGGGCTACAAAGACCAGGACGAGGACGTTCAACTCCTTAAATGCATTTTTAGGTAAGACAAAAGTATGTTTACTTTATATTATACCAAAAAAAAAACATCATTCTATTCATAACTCCCAGCTGATTTGTATAAAAATCCAGCACATATTAGATATTACCATAAGTCACTATACTGTAGATTGCATATCTTCGTACCATTTAGCTCATCAGCTTGAACCAGATACATCCTTTGGCTCGTTTTACTTTACTTGAACCTGAAAGTTTATCCTGAAACTGTCAAGTCCCCTCACTTTTAACTATATTTAAGAACGTGAAAGAAAACTACCTATTAAAAATGATCTACAGAGGAATTAAAAAATGACCTAACTAGCCATGTAAGTTATAGATGTGGAAAAATTACTGCAAACTTGATGCATCCCATCTATAAAAAAAACTTGTTGTATCTCGCGGCAGCAACAAGCTGCACCCAAATATACAAATATAAACACAGTCTGTGTACATTACACACACACACACACACAGAGGAGATGTATTACATCTTTGTACTCACAAAAATTGGCGTACAACGAGTGCAACAAGACAAATCATCCACGGAGGTGTGGATGATGAGCCTTGGTTGAAAAACATGCTTTGGGGTAGATACATGGAGGGAAGGAATATGTATTCTTGTAATTATGCTAAAGGTGAATTCCTCACTGAAACTGAATTTGTCTCATGTGGATCCACACCTATTGGCCACAAACCTGATCCTGTCATTTGTTAAAAAAGCTGGCAGGTAAGTAACCTGCTCTAACCACATCAGATACAGTGGGACGTATGCACACCACAGTGACCAAACTGTATCCCTCCTTGCGAAATGATAATCAAGAACTTTTAATTTATACCACCTTCACAGGAGGTGTGCAAAAAATAAGGCAAGGGATGGACAGGAAAACAAATAGGGACTTTATAAACCATACACGCTGGTAATGCATGTAAAAAGACGCGGAACTGCCGTATCACTAATAAACTGTAAGAAGACAGTCAGCAGTATTTCCGGTTTGGTTCGACCACTGGGTAGAATCACAACACTGACCATGTGTGACGGGCAGACATATTATTAGTCCCATGAATTTTTTTTCTCTCTCTCTCTCTCTCTCTCTCTCTCTCTCTCTCCAAAGACCAGCTATGTTTTGCGATGTTACCATGCAGACGAATTTACTGTCGTAACTCCCTAATGAACATAGTTTTTAAGTGCTAAATCATTTCGAAGGTGTTGGTCAAATTGAGAGTACTTCAGCAGCAGGTTGGGATTGAGACAACTGCCACCTTCCCTTATAAGGTTTCAATGTGTTACACAGCCACATATGTACGTGCATACGCTTCAATCATTGGGGAATATAGTGCATTACTATAGTCAACCCTCCCAAAAAATCCCACCGACCCTTGAAACTCTGTCTTGACATTCCGCATAGTTACGTAAGAGCTAAGAAGAGAAAAAAAAACATTAAAATATGAATTTAAAAAAACGGAATAACATAACGATTACAATTTTACAATGTCTCTCTCACCAGTGCAGTGCAGTGGTAGTTGTAACGTTGTAAGTAGTAGTGATATTACCACTAACTACCACATTTAAAAAAAAAACTCTCTTGACTCTTACATAACTCACATGAAATAAGTTTCAAGAGTTTAAATTGTTCCATTACCAAACGGCTCACCAAAGATAGGCGCTAATACAAGTAGAGGAATATCTGAAATAGACTCTTAAATACGTAGAGAGGTAGGTAAATAGTAATAGATTTCAATCCGAGGGGAAGAAATCGATCTTGGGACCGTCACGACAACAAATAAGGAAGGTAATTAAAACCCGTCATGTTACTTTCCGTCCCGAGTGACTCTACAGAGAGCGAGTAGATTTAATGAGCATTTCCAAACCAGAAAACATTATCATCCGCGTAAAT
This sequence comes from Allacma fusca, assembly GCA_947179485.1. Taxonomy (NCBI): domain Eukaryota; kingdom Metazoa; phylum Arthropoda; class Collembola; order Symphypleona; family Sminthuridae; genus Allacma; species Allacma fusca. Next base: position 13,508,092 of record OX359250.1, read on the forward strand.
TACATCAGGAACGGAAAACACGTCCAAAAATGTGCCATTGTTGTCATTTAAATCTTCTTTGTCCACTCAGCCCCAAAGCTTGACTTTTTTTTATTCCCTCTCAACACTATTCACTTTACAGTACTTCTTAAACTACACGGACATGATTACTTTCCACGAGACTGGACGGGAGAGATACTCTCAGCTGTTGTTGTCTCTGCACTCAGAGTAGTTTTTTTTTTCCAAGTACTGCTCTTCCCTCAAAAGTTGCCAACTAACTAACTAAATAAGCCGACTTCTGAGTACAGTATTATTATTTGGGGTTTATACTCCGATTTCTTGCCCTTAAGGCCTTACAGAGTTTTCTTTACCTCCTTTATTCTCTTTTTAATTTATTTACAAATTGGAGCCATTCTGGCCCATTAGCTGCGTACTGTGAAGTGGGGCGGCCGCCCATTCCACACTTACTCAACCACAGGCCTGCATGTAAACTCGTCATCATATGACTAATAACCGAAGGTAGAGGTCTAGGCCCCCGCTACGTGTGCAGTCCGCTATACATTAGCACATACAGTTTCAAAGCACATACCCGGTGTCACACACAGCATCCCCGCAGTCTTGCAAGCATGTATATCACCACACACATACGCAGACTTAGCTATAGAGAGAGAGAGTGAAATGTGAAGCTACAGGTAGAGACAGAGGATATGCAGACAAGGGAGGAGACACGGGACATGCCACGGACACAATCTTATTCGAGATATCAGCAGTCGAAGTATATACAAATACACCAATTCATCTTACGAATCATTATCAGTGTACGGCACACACTACTCCTGCTGATACTCTTCCAAGAATGCGCAACATGCCTCCAGACCTCATTTGCATATCGATAGTGTATAGAGAAAGATAGAAATGACCTGAAATTATTTTGGGGTGAGCTAGAGTCGAAAGCCGACTCTTCTGCAACCTTACAGATTCACTACACCACCAGACCGCAGGCCCGGTCTTGAGTACAGTATTAGGTGCGTGTGTAATCCTCCCATAAGACAGATAATAATGATTCAAGTAAGTCAAATATATGTAAATGAAGCTCTCGCAACGTCTCTGGCAGTGAACGCATACATATGTACATACAAATTTACATGTCCGCAACAACAACACACAGGAGGAGAGAATCGGAACCATACGTCAGATGATTAGATTTATATATGCAATTTCCCAAAGGATTTACCGTTTACTCCTCATAATAAATCATACTCATTTACACGGAGAAAATCTCCAATGATACAGTAGAATCATCCCCCTTTAACAGAGTCTAAAAGGCACCCTCGGTGTTTTCTTTCAATATTGTCTTTTGTCTGGTGTACATCTTACCGTTCAGCGAGAACTTGTTTATTTCAATATTTTCAAAGGAAACATATTAGGATTAATTTCATTTCTAAACATCTAACATTACCCATTTCAAATGAAAGCACAGCTTGCTCCAAATGTAATAACAACACTCCTACGGCTCTGTCCTGTGTGTAGTAATAATACTTGAACATAACTAGATCAAATGACTTCGTAAGAATTCGGGAACTAAGGCAACCCATATCGTCCCACTACATTTAACATGTCTGTACTTATAAATAATTATATATATAGATACATATACACATATATACCTATACATATATACATACGGAACAGATGCAGCCTTTATATGTACCATATATGACCAGAAAATCATAACAGATGTAAGCATGTGAGAGCAAGTTGCGGTTAACTTACTTTTAGAAGAATCAAAAAAAGTAAGTGAATGAGTTAGGAATTTTCTAGCCTTAACGGCTCACTTATTTTCCAAAACATGTGTATCATTGTACACGTACCCGCCTAAAGATATAGGATCAAAATATATGTACAGACACTGCGATGACTTACAAATAACTGAGAACCAGATACTAGAAATATTCAGTTCTGAAATCTAGTTGAAGCTTGTATGTATATGTACTAGATACATATCTACTGACAGTTAAATATGTATGTATATAAGTACTACAGAGCAACAATACAAGAATAGGTAACCAGGTAAATTAATGTTCTAATCCACAATCATAGGATTCGACTGCTACATCATCTAATATCATAATAACCCTGGGAAAAAACTCTGTGGACTCAAACGATAAAAGAATCCTTCCTACCTTTTAAACCCACCCATTTTAACAAGTGGTTAAAACGTCGTGCATTGGTTTTAACTTTTAACACGATTTTAACACACACACTCACAATTATCCGTATGTACTAAACTTGACAACCAATAATTTACTGTTGGAGATACCAAACCTACCATTACTAGAGGAAATTAACTAACTGGTTGTATAATTATATTCCTCTCTTACACAACCAATTTCAGTTTCATATACATATGTCCTTTCAGGATTTTCAATCTTTAGGAAAAAGGAGGCAAGGCTTTTTTTATTGTGGGATGTAAGCACATCATATCATGTGTGTCCTCAACGAGGCAATGTAACACAGGCTCTTACAATATATGGGAGTAAAATGTAGAATTTTATAACTACATTAAAAGGCCTTGCCTTGTTGATTTTATTGAATTTTGAAGTCCCTCTTGTAATATTATCGTTTCGAGAGCATTTCTAGCATTTCTCTGTGTATGTAGTAAAAGGGAGTCACTCAAAGTCATTTCACCTTCAGACTCACATTCCCACTAAAAATTAGTACACGAACGACCATAGACATTAAAATTAGATCCGTCGTGGAAATGCTTTGATCTGCTCTCAGCAACTTTGCATTCAAATGATAGTAGTGGGAAACATGTTGTTGTTATTTATATTATTAAGTTATTACAGCCTGTCAAAGGATTTCCAACTTTACCGTTGTAACCGTTAAGCCAAATCTGACCCTTGCCTTTTATCATCCCCCACAGGTTTTATTTATTTTCTTTGAACTTCTTTTTCGGGATTATTGTGTAAGGTATCTGAGTTGATATAGAAAAAATAAAATCCTACAAATTATGAGTGCATCATCCTCACAAGCTTACAACCAACAACCTGATGACCCGATCCTGCCACGAATAGGTCGAGACATCAACTTACACATACACAACTCCATACTAATGTATAGATACACATGCACGTATATGGAATTCGTACAGAGAGGTAAATTAAGTGTTACCTGAGGAAATCCACAGGAAAGAAAGAATGACCTCAAATTATGACTTTATGCATGAATTCTCTGTTAAGAATGAAACTATAACATACCATAATCTCTGTCACGTTTCTAACTGACATGTAAACTATACGATGGCTCTGACCGTTTTGTCAGGATCAGGATTCAAACCAAGAGCAACACCACAAACTGTGAGCCAACAGATTCCTAACCCCGTATTTTTCAAAAGAGTTTACACAAATTACAAATTTTGTCCCTACACAGGCTCAAGATTAGTAATTTACAGAGCTGTACACATATGATGTAACTCTGCCCAACAGCAACAGCAAATCCCTTACTTCACAATTAATAAAATTAATAACAACCAAACAAAAAAACCTTGCCGTAATAAGTACAAAAATACAGACAGAGAAGTACCGACATCAAAAACGAATCAATTATAATCCCCCAAATCCCATAGACTCGTGAATACAGTATATTATAGACTCACAACAAGTAACTAGATTAGTAATAATTACATATAGATATAGATAAACACGCTCTGAGTCGTACATATCTATGTACATGTCAGTGTGCGAGCCCATACTTTAAATAAATATACATTGCAAAATATAAATTTAAACAATTTTGAAACGCGTCATTGGAATTGATTCATTAAACGTACTTAAGTTATGTGAACCAAACCTAACCACTACGGTAATGGAAATGTAGTTTTTAAAGAAATATCACCTAGAATTATTACAATACCATATTTTTATCCTTTCATAAGTGAAGGATATATTTAAGTAAATTATATTTAGATTCCACCAAGGAGATAATGATCAAGTGTAGCTATCTCGAGAAAAAAAAAACTTCATGCATAGCACACTTTCGTTTGTGTTATCAGAGACAAGTCAAACCTCGACACTTTCAGAACTCTTGCAATAAATCTGAGCAAGCTTCAAACGACTGAGATTCGTGTCCCGTTAAAACCATTTTTTCTATTATTTTTATTACAGCTAAAAGAATTTATCGAAAATATCACGTCCAGACGAAATTCATGTGTAGGTAGAAGAGAGAAGTTTAGGGCCGATCAGAATCCCACTACCAATTCATATAAGTTTTCTCCATAGTCGACATTGTAATTTATTGCGCCAACAAGCGCAACCGATCATCATCTAGTACACTTCAACATGAAACCAAAAATTGGACTCAAGTCTACTATATAAGTATATTTAATATAAGAATGAAACTTTAATAAAAAAAAAGTACGATGAACACTCCCAGTGTTTCAGTGTATTCAACCACTGACATTTTCTATCACACTTCTACTCTCTTCCCAATCCTTTACATACCCTCTCAGCTTCAAGCCACGAATCAAAGCGTGTATGACACTTTTATTCCACATTTCGCATACACGGCCCATATAACAATGTACAAGAAAGTCATGAAATAGCGTTAAAAGTTCACAAGTTTAAATGTAAAATCTCCATTCGAATATTTATATACGCATGCATTATGTTGGAATTTGGAATGGAAAAGGAACCATAAATTCTTTGACAGAAAAAAGGTCAATTTCAGGCTTTAAATGAGCAAAAAAAAAAAAGAAGTACCTGTACTTCTGTACATAGTTAGTAATATGTAGGGAATTATTTACGTGTTCATAAATCCGTATACATACGTCAATTATTCTACTTTTATAGAAAAACCTATACTACAATTAAATTAGAAAATATCCTTCACCCTTTAATTGGAAAATGTCCGAGGATAAAAATAAATCTACAACCGGAGCCAAAAAATAAGGTAGACTGTGCGTGTGTGCAGAGTGGAAACTCATATATATCTACTTATATCTATATAAGTAATTACAGATATACAGGTTGAGCAAAGTTTTATGGTAAGTCTTGATTGATTTATCACACACACGGCAACCACTGACTTTCCACAAGAACTTCCCTATAGTGTCAATACAATACCAATACAATACAATACATTAAGATTCCCTGCAGGAAAAAAAAAGTCTAACCTCAAACTAAATAAAGAAAAGGAATAGTAATACTAGAACTATATGATACGACGAGCTGAAACAAAAATAAAGGAAAATCTCTTGGCCCCCAGCTTTTCAAAACCTACACAGAATAATGGAGTAAAGGCCTATATACACACACTCGTATGTATAGTTATAAAATATACATATACATTAGTATCTACATCCATGGAACAACTTCACGTTCACACTCACTACTTCCGCATGGAAGTCTTGAAGCGTATCAGTCAAAGTTATGCATGCATCTGAGCCCCTGACTCCACTACGTTGTATATATGTAAAATATGTATCTACATTTAACCCTACTCAATGTTTAATCCATCCATACTCTTATTATAGGTTCCTCGCCGAGATTTTTCCCTATATACCAGCTCCTTAACGCACCTGTCTTTAATATCTCGCTCAGCAATCCCACTTTTGAATTTGAAAAAGTTTTATTGTGACGCTGTACACATACATACATACCTACATGCTCCTAGTCACGTATTTTTCCCCAACAAACAAGCTTCTTTCTTGCGAATCTTCAAAAGGTCATAGTCACAGTCAGGTGAAAAAAAAAGTTTTTTAGACTATACTACAGGAACATGTCTTTTGTAGGGGAAGAAAAGGGCTACACAAAAATCGTGAATTCTTAGGCCGTCGGAGTACTACTGTAGCGTCACTCTTTCCTAAGATGCAAAAGAAAAAAAAAACAAAATGTATGGCAACAACTTTATTTATGGTTCCATTGCCTTTAACAAACTAGGAAATTAATTCTGAAATGAAACACATAATTCAGGATGATAGTGACAGGAGAAATTAAAATATCTCGTTGGTAAATAGACAGTATACTCATAATTAATAAATTATTATCCACTCATTACAACTCTCGCCCCATTCGAAAATGCAATACAAGACGACTTCCGATTTTCTGTCCCTGTAACATTTTTTTTCCCTCCCTAAATTTCGTCAGTCATAAACATTAAGATCGAAAATAATAATTATAATCACCACTCTCACGTCCCCTCCATTACCTTCTCCTCACTCTTCCTTAAAAGATACTGAGCCATTCTGCATAATTAAGTCTCTACAATGTATGTATGTACAAGTCTCTGGCAGTGTAAGTACAAATGGGCTGGTGTGTCATAAGACTCTTCCGCCAAATTAAAAAACGTCTATTAAAATGTTAGCCTAGTATAATATGTGGCGTGTCGGACAATGCTTAACAGACGGCGGTTGCTGGGAACATATTTTAATCTTCCCTATCCTGAACACTCTCTTGACTAAGACGACACTGTCACATTATAATGGACACAAGGATGCATGATTGGCAAGGAGAAAATGACATAAACACCCTGCATATGTACATTCCATACTATGGCCACACACACACACACACACACAGTCAGATACACAGACAATCCTCGCCGCTGCCGCCGTCTCCTGTACATATTTTTAAAAAAAAAATATCATCGAAAGTGAAAAATGGTTTCTCCACCCTCAAAAGTGTCTTATTTAAATTATCTCTGATGAAAAGTTACACAATTCCTGTTTTTCCGATGGTCGTGAAAAGTGGCTTGTACTAGCAATAATCTTGAGGCCTTCTGCTTGTCATTATGTACACACCCGAGGTATTATAAAGAGGAAAAAGCGTCATTTCTGATGTTTTGTCATTATTATGATCTTCCGCAATGCCAATAGCATCAGCAGCAGAAGCAGCACGCAATACCTACATATACTTGTGTAGATATTACTTCACTTTAGGGGTATTTTCTCGAATTTATTCTAAAACAATAGGAAATTTACATGCATTACAGATTACAAGTCCCTTTCATTCATATGCATGTATTTTATCAAGCATAGATACATATTCCCCTTAATTGAATATCACAGAGTTATCCTCAAAATGACTGGAGATACATATATGCTAATAAACTAAATCTTATGTACAGAGATGCGCCTGTACTTACTGTCTCCTCTTCACGACTGTGATGCTTTGCATACTAAACACAAAGAGTTTCATTCCTCAAGAATTTTTTCTCGCCCTATACAGAGGTATGTAGGTACATAAGCATATAGTCCGTCAACTTCAGTGTATTTACGGCTAATTATGATTTCCCTCCCCAGCTTTTCATTTTTAGGCAGTCCATTTTGCATGCGTTAGTTACTCCGAGGCTAAGTGTCATTCCACCAGTTCACTTTGTAAGAGACTCAAATTTGAGATATACTAATTGATACAATGGGAGAGATTGTTCATTACAAATTGCAGGGGGACTATTATTAACCCTTCATCTTCTGCAAATAATGATAAGTAATAGACTTGTTAGGAGGTACAAGAAGGGAGCTAGGAGAGGAGAGTGACCATTGGATAAAATGCAAAGACTGAGACTGTGTGTGGATTTTCCCAAATGATAACTATACATAGATACTAGTACATAATTACATACATACAGTATACACATTTCTATTTGAACGACTTGGGAAATTATTAGTTTGAAGGATCGTTTTTATGTCACGGGTGAAAAACAAGGCATAACGATGTTCAAACATGTTTCAACTGAGAAAAGTTGTAACCCACAGTGCAGTACTCTAAAACAGGACCTTGTTTTACATGTCTTGTACATATAATAATACAGAGGCTAAAATCAGTCCAAGTGTAACATGAGCTGAAACAAAAAAAAATAATTCATTGTCAATACATTCCTAGAGGCTCTGTAGAAAAATATGTTTCTACTTGAGGAGACTTCTCCTCAACATTGTATATTGTATTATTGGAATATATATACACTACTTATAGAAACGATGAGAGTAAAGACTCAGTCAGGTATGTTCCAAATACTGAATCGATAAAAGGGAAAGCACCCCCCCCCGTCCATCCAAGATGAAAAGTAGTTCAAGCCCATTCTGCTAATCAAGTAATGATTATAGATGACTAGTTGAGGTGATATTACTAAAACCATTATATCATTTTGTGAGACAGAAAATAACTAGTGCGATAAGAGAGGACTCACTGCTTCGTTAGAGCTGCTCCCTTTGGTCATCATCATCAAAGGAGCATCGTAGTATTTATCATCCCTGTGTGTACTAGTAGGCTAGGATCCGAATGACGTTCAGACATACAACAACTACACATGTGAGATTGGTTAAGCCTCAATGACTTCACTATGCACAATGAGATAAGATGACAGGGCAAAAATTTTCATGAAAACCTTCTCTTCCCAACCAAGTCCCAGTAGTTTTGCGAGACGAAATACATACCCAAACTCAAGTAAGTAGATATAAGTAAGTAAGTACACAACAAAAAGTAAGGAAAGGAAGGTAAATGCAAAAACCCTTCCACGACGGATCTCACTCATAGTAGATAGCTACATATACATATATAATTATATGCATAGATATAATAGCAAGACGAGAAAAAAAAACACAGAGGAACACTTTGAGCAAAAATATTTTGCATACCGACAGTGCTGCTTCAAATATGATGTTGATACAACTATGTACATGCAGTCATCAATTAGAATCAAACGATAACATAACAATAGGAGAACACAAATTCTTGAGTAGTGCAGTGGCGGTAGGTACAGTCGATCGGGATCTTGTCAGTCTATATCTACTTTTAAGCATACATACATACACAGGAGTCTGTTGTTGTCGTCCAAATAGGGAATCTTCATTCCTTAAGTAATTGGGGTCTTGTACTGATAGTATTACCTCCCGTTCGACTCCAACACACTACTAGTCGTAGTTCAAGTCGTGCCTCAAAATAACCTTTGCTTGTTTTATCAGACAGTTGATGTACATACATACCTGCACACATAGATACATATAATTACGCACATATGTATATCTATACATAAGTATTCCAAAGGACCCACAGTGTGATCTCAGATGTGTGACTGCATTCAAACGTTCTATTACCTTAGACGCTTCAGCTCATTGCGAGATATTTTAGAGACTTCATACAAAGGCACTTTCACAAAAACATGGTCTACATATATAGACAATACAAATGTTATCTGAGACTCAGCACAGCAGTATCCAACCTTTGAAGTATATGTCAAAGTCAAATATAAAAAAAATTAAACTGAGAAGGAAATCTTGATGTTTTTTTTTTTTTTCTTTTTTTTTTCAAACACCTTCCCAAATCGAAAATCCTCTGTAGTAGATACATATCTACAGCTTTTATGAAATTATGAGCCGCAAGATTCTCAATTTAATTGGGTAATTTAATATACCTCTGGAAACTGAGTTTGAAAGGGATCGAGAAAATGAGGCCCTGTGCAAATACACACACACACACACACATATATATATTCAATGTAATGTTTTAAATCGCTACAATTACGTTCTGTCAATACGGACAACGTTCGAGTCAGAACTCACTCACACGCCATGAGATAAATAAAGAGAAAAGTAATTCCGTGCCGGATCTTTCTGAGAAACCTATTAGTGACTATAATACAATCTCACCTTCAAAAGAAAGAACTATGGAACGAGTCACTCTAGAGAATAAACCATAATCATCATAAATTAAATCTGGATGGATAGATTTCTCAATCAAGACCCAACCCTCTTATTTTTTGACAATGGGGACCAGAGAGCCAAAATTAGAGTGACATGACAGGTATCCATAGCCAATTGAAGTCATCAACAGTTCAGAAGCTCCTCAATTGCATCTCTCCTGGATTTAGTCCACTTTGTATCTTTTCAATATATTCCCCCACTTTTCAAATTACCAAAACAGGAGCACACTACAGTATCTATCTATATGTACCGTCAATGTTTACGGACACATTTTAAGCAGACTCACTCTCAATGGATGAATAGTTCGAATTGTATTCCTTAATCCCATCTTAAACCCCATAGAGAGGTACATGTAGTAATTATGCACACATACACACACGTCTTCCACATCTCAAAAATATCCGTACACACATACATACATACATACATACATACATACATACATACATACATACATACATGAGTAGGATATCGTTTCGTAATGTAGACGATAAGATGCAGGTCACTCAATAATTTGCAAATCATACCACAATAAGTCTAACGAAATTTCGTCATGTTCTGAATGATGTCAAAAATAAAGCCTCCGCACTAAATTGGAGATGTGAAAATCCGTACTGTACTCCAAATGCTAAACAATGAAGACTCACATTCTTCACCGTCATCTCACCAATCAGTGGAAAAAACCTGAGCACACCTGAGTATAAATACTGTTAATTACGAGAGTCTCTCCAATTAAGAGTCCAGCCCGCTCCTGATATTTACTAATAATTAGATATGTACACATGTAATTACATATGAACGACTCAAATGAATCTATAATGACCCAATGGTGTGAATCACAGTCTCCACAGTAATATAATAAGACCTTATTTACTTCAAGGTCTACATTGTGGAATGTGTATCCACACCGGAAAACCGATTTGAAAAAAATTCATCCTTGCGTCTTGAGTTAATCGGAAAAATCGCACATTCCACAGTGACGGCAATAGACATCAAAGTAAACAAAAAAAATGGAATGGCTAAATAAATACCTGGTGTACAATTCCCTGCCGCGGCAGAGGTCTACATACATACATAAATACATGCATCTGTACCGTATGAGACAGTACATAATAAAGTTGATTTAAAAAAAAAAACTAGGAGTGAGTATATACCCATATAGACAGACACTGAGTATTGCAATAATGGAACAATAGAAAAATGCAAGGTGCTGTTAGATAAACGGTGAAATGGAATATTACGCTGCATCATTCATCTATTGTTACAGATTCAAGTTTCAAAATATGACAATGAATTCGAGTGGCATTACTCCCATTATTATCAATGTTATGAATTATTAGTTTCTCTATTATTTCCTATGTCAGTATCTATGAACTGTTGTGTAAAATCAAAATCCCTTAGTGTGTGTGTATATGAAGAAAGATGAATGTGAAGCAGAGAGGACATATACAGAAGAGCAGGAGCTCTAATGAAGCGGCAGTATATGAGAGGACCGTGCGTAAAAACGGGATAAGTACATAAAATATATACCTACATACAGGCACATACATATGTATGTGAGTGGGAACGAACAATGAACAACACTGAAATACATGTATCAAGAGTAAGTTGTCGGGCGTGTCTCACACTTGATTCTCGACTTCTTTGAATCATATCGACGGACATTACAATTGAGTTACAACATTCAGACACATACTCCAATATACAAAGACACACACACACACACATACACACACACACACACACACACACATGGACAGAGCAGTACAACACATGTACGTCCCTAGAGTTGTGGAGTATCAAGGTAACTCTAAATCTGAGATAAAAATTTATATCATCCATTGTAGACAATCTTGGTAGTTGGGAACAATTTGTAATGTAACTCTGTCTGATACCATTATAATAGTGTTTTGACTAACAGTAAGTAGGTCGAATTGATCATATCTCTATTATGGTCAGGTGCGTGTATTTACACTGTATTATAAATTATAAGGAAATTCTCATAATGCAATTAAGGTGAAATGCCATAGAAAACGTTAATTCTCCAAAGCATCAACAATTTGGTCGACAAGTCGTCAGTCGTCACCTTCACCAAAATTATATTACACTACAAAAATGTTTTATTATGTGGAAATTAATTCCAACCATTCCGACTTTCAATCAATGTCAAGACATCACACACTCAATTATAATTTAATTATTTGTATTATTACAATCACCCAAACCTAAAAGAAACGCTCCCACTCACTCCACATGTGCAGCCGTATATATCTATGTCCTCTACGTACTACATATGCATCTATGGTTAGTAAGCCTCTCAAGACTTTTCTTTTCCAGAAGTAGCGCATAGCAATCTCTGCTGAGCGAGGAAGCATGTTCCGGCGAACAATGCCTTGAGCAATTTGTCAATGCTAAAAAATGTATAGTTCTGTATAATCTTGAGAACACAATGTATGGCTAAAAGTGTTATAATTCATAATTGTTCAGTTTAGTGTAAAAAAAAAAGATGTTACTTATTCTGCACACACACACATACACACACACACACTCACCACACCACATACAGACAAAAAAAACTTTCCTTAATGACCTCTACGTACAGTTACAAAAAGTGAATGCGGACGGACAGTAGTTTAGGTCTGAAAACATTAACCGCAGGCTATCTTATACATAATGTACTGTGACTGTTGCATCCTTGCGTGATATTAGCAAACAAAACGGTTGTCAGTCAGCTACATAAAAAAACTGAGGATCAATAAATAAATACGATGGGTATGAAAGAAATGCGTTCAAATGAAACAATAATGTCCAAGACCAATTTTCACTTTCCACTGGAAATGTGGTATTTCGCATGCCTATGGACATACGATTGTTGTTTTTTTTTTTTTTTTGCTCAAGAAGATTTACGTAAATCCAGATATGTCACTTCTAATAGAGTCTTTAGAGGGAAAATAAAACTGTGTATACACAATTTTTGCAAATCTTGAAAAAAACCTAATATACAGTGGATACATACAGACGAGGATGACAATGACAGTACTCATTGTGGACATTGAGAAGTACATTCAAACGGAATGTAAATCACACTCCTTCTTGTGTATGCATATACATACAACATAACATGGGAGAGAGAAACCAGGAGTAATAGTGACAACGCCTTTCATTATTTTGATTCACATGCAACCTCAACATTTTATTCTGGGCTTTGCTTTCGATCCTATCACAGAATTTTTCTTCAAATTTCTCTCTTAGAAAATCTGAAGCTTAAATTTGACCCCTACTGTTCACCCATTTTCTTCACGACATGATCCATGCTGTGAGATTTTCATCGTACGATTACCACACATATCAAATCACTCATCATCACTTCTCCCCAATCTTCTCAATGTACTATGTATATAGTCTCTCCTTGCCAAACAAATATTCCCTCCATTTAGTTTACATTACAAACTTGGTATTTTTTTTTCCAACCTGTAATGTCTCATTTACGTTTATACGCATTTTTATACTCATCCATCTTAAAGGCTGGCACTTCTAAATTCAACGTATGCATTCCTACACTAAAGAATACAAGTATTATTTTATTCCACAAACTGTCAGACAAAATCTAATGGATACACAGACACACAAACACACACACACGAGGCTGACCATAAACAAAACCTTTTTTTTTGGCTCACACAGAACAAGTAAATCTTGAAAGTTTCTTTTACAGTACGACCATAGTTAAATTCAGAATAAGATCCAAACAATTCATTTATGACATTCCCTGTAATATTTTTATTATCATTTGCTATCATCATCAAACTGTGCTTTACCTCCACCGTCTAAAATGAAATGGAGTTGAAATAATGTACTAAAACAAATTTGTAGGACGCGGTAAATCAACAGTATTTATATTATTTCGTCGTCCCTAATAATTATTAGTCACCACGTCACCAGTTGACATTAAAATATTTCACATGTAGTTACAACGGAGTAGCATGTATGCATTACAAAGCCCATAAAAAAACCAACACCTTAAAGACAATATTTACACCTTTCATCCACTAAATAAAAAAGCAGGACTTCATCATCAAACATGTAGAATTGAAATACTTGAGTCCAGTATTGTCAAGTAACTTGACTTTTTGTGACTTCAAGTAAAAATCTCTTGAAGACTCTCCTGTCCGGTAATAACCTAACTTGAATGAACTCGCAGAATTTCCCTACATAGAGATTGAGGGAGAGACATATGTATGTATGTATGTATATCTTGCCATCAATTAAGTCGAGTACACAGGGACAATGATTAAGCTCCGAGAGTCTGTAAGTAAAAGTATTTTCACTTTGGAGCTTGTGAGCGCCAATGTGCGTGAAAAACATGCTTAATTTAAATGAGCAAAGCACCAAAAGGTGTGCACGCACACACATATTCCTTGTTTGACACCATGTACTGAGAAACCCCAAGAGCAGTACACGTACACCTGGATGTATGTACATACGTACATCTCCTAGTCTCTCTCCTACTACATATTAACAGGACCCAGTACAGTGTCCGACGACCTATGAACAAATAAGATACATATAGTCGAATCATCTAGGGCAACTCCATTCGAAGGGATTTACACTTCTCCTTAGCACACAATAATTGTCCACAGTATACAATGCCTGTAAGTATTTAAAGAGATTCAATTAATTGCATGCACATCTAACAAATTCTCAAAAGCTCGGAATGATAACTATAACGTGAGTTCATTGTTGGGCTGGGAGTGAGCAGAAAAATGTTTCACATGTAATTACAAATAGTCAAGTTTTTTTTTTTTAAAGCAAAATGCACGAAAATCTCATGAGCTTGAATAATTAATTATAATATCTCTGTTAAATAAAAGAAGGGGTAAAAACTAAGCTCACTGCGCTTTCATTCTTTTGTCTATTTAGTCACAAAAAGTACGGGAGAGAATCACCTTCCTAATTTCCTTGCTTATTAGCGGCCACGAACTTGTAAACTAGCATCTCGTTTATTGTGGGTGCATACATATATATACATATAGATAGACACACACGTAAGATATATGTAATTATATACATACAGACAGATAGACAGATATACAGTCACAGAATCCAAGCGCCAGAGACCTCACAGTACTTGTACTAAATAATTACATTCAATGGTTTCATCAAGGGGTAACAGGTCCATTGCCGCTTACAGTGCATAAATTATGCCAGATATTTAAAAAGATTAAGACTAATAACAAGAACAGGTATGTATGTATATGCACAGAAAAGTATGAGAGGCTGAGGATGAAGAGACTTGGAATTGGGATATATGTATGTGCACTTCTTTATCGCCCATGCTCTGCAATTAGTTTCAAGGGAATTTAGAGTAATTTATTAAATATGTAACTTCTCATCTAGGAAAATTTGGATGAGCAGGGTCAATTCTCGCATTAAATTATTCATGCATTTCTAATGTAGAGAGGCTTAATGCCAATTTTAAACTTCGGACAAGTTGAAATTTCACGGAAGAAACAATAAAATGCATCGGTAATTCTGATCTAGCTTAAATCTTAGATAGTTATATATTGTTCGTATTTTTTTGTTGTGACTGTGGCCTGTGTGAGTAAACGGAAACAAAAGGTCACACTTAATCAAGCTGCTTAATGTTACATGCATAGGGACTGAGCTCGTAACTCACAATTTACTTCCGTGGCCAATGAATAGATAGGTCTGTGTGTGTAGGTAGATATACAAACCATATGGGTATCTTCAAAAGAAACAATGATTACGTAAGCTGACGATGGTCAGGTATAAAAGTAACTTGAGTTGAGCACCGCTTAAAATGGTCAGTCCCGCACTATCGTGGTATAAGTAACTGAGTCCAAGTCCCAAGATGGAGTCTCATCTTTCCCAATGCCAGTGAGTGGATTGGCGTAAAAAAAAACAACTATTTAAACTAAAAGACTGTAATCACCATAAAAATGTGTAAAGGTACTTGTCCCCCAGTTCACGCATTCTACATTTTATAAGGTAGAATATCTATGTACCTATATATGTTTAGATAGATACATATGTATATGCAAGTACATGTACGTATGTATATGAAACCTCCACGATTTGAAAATTGTCTCCATGAAATATCTGAGCATTATCCAAGTTAAGAACATGTCTGGTAACAAATAAGACATTTTTACGAATGATTGGGCAAGTTCATAACCACGAAGTGGCTTTTACACTGTCCGTACAAGTAACCAGCATTCGTTACTCCATTCCACCAACATCATTTTATTCCTCATATGATCCACCAGATCCGCTCTATACCGTAGCGAATACTCCTCTCAATTAATAATAATTACACATGAAGGCACTGAAGAGCCCACGATTCTCAAAAGAAAAATCTGAAACATAAAACCTAACTTGAACTGCAGGAGCTCAAATTGTTTCATCAAGAGGCAAGGCACCACGTAATATATTTCCCTATTACAAATTACAATACACTTGCTGGTAGTAAGTACCTTCCACGGATTAAATAAAAATAATGTTTTTATTTTCCCCTGACACATGAGACCAGTAAGATAGACACGGATTTCAAAGATGTATCTACTTCTTACTTTTAAACCAAACAACAAGACGAGGCCTCATAAAAATAAGCTCCCCCTAAGGCTTCATCGTTTTTGTACATTTTAAGTAAAATAGATACACGCATCAGATTACCATCACCAGACAAGTGTAATCATGTATTTACGGATGTACATACATACATACATGGCTACATTATAAAAAATATATGTGCCGACCAGGCCTGGTGATGACGCGACAGGTGATTTGGTAGCCCGCTATTAATACATCCTAAACGGCTATGAACACTTCCTTTCTTCCTAACCCAGTTGTGACGTTCCCTTAAGCATGTAGCATTGACTGTGACTCTTATTACACAAAGCTAAGAATAATAGCCCAACCATAATAATTCTATATGTTCGACGAAAAGTTTGGAATACCATGAAAAATTATACAAAGAAACAAAAACAAGAAAGATGAATGAGTGAACGTTCAAGAGAAAAAAAAACAGCGTCCTAATTAACGATAATATAATTTAGCACTGAAAGGCTGACTGTAATTTGACAGTTTTTCTCCTGCACTCTCCTATTACACTCACATGAGTCAAAACTATCATTCTAAATTTAAAAAATTCTCGAGTATCTGCCAATATATATACTCCAAAGAGTTGATGACGGAGGGGTTGGAAATGGAGGTAACGCTATAAATAAGGTTGCATGATTTAAGAGAAAATGTTGTCAGTACCGTGTAAATTCTTCACTGCAACAATAATAATAATTACTCTAGGGTTGTGTTTTGTAGTTATATTATTATTGTCGAAAATTAATTTCAAAAAACATTTGACAGCAACACTGCATGCGCAACCGAAGGTCATGTATCCACAAATTTATACACGCTATTGGAAATAATATAAATACAATGAGAAACCGGTGATAGGTCAAAGAAAATCATCAAGCTCTTATCCCAAAATGGTGGGCCACCCTTGCAGGCAATTGTTCAACACTACAACAGCCCTCCCTCATGAATACAGATTATTCCCGGCCATACACATACACACACACGCAGCAGACTGCTTTGAGTTGAGAAAAATATTTGAAAATAGAAGTTCCGATTGATTGTGTATTGCCATAGCACATTTGAAATGAAAGGATTGGATTGCAATTTAAAGATTTTGTCTCCTCTCATGGCTATGAGGTGCACATTCCGAACGAGTCATGCTTTACCACCACTTTCGAATGCCAATAATACATATGAAAGGAAATACAGGACCATACATCCATACTAGCAGATACTCAAGATAATCTCAGTTCACTGCGGATTCAGCAATTCTCTCTCACTCTCTCACTACCAGCCCATTTTGCCAGTTGACTTCTTTGTCAATTTGATTCGGTCAGCATGCTTTGTCATTTACCAGGTATAGATACATATATACATATGACTGGTTTAAATCAACATGTAGGCTGCTTTTCCAAAGCGTCAGTCTCACCCAACCACCAAACTCCATCTCAAAGTGTAGGATGCCTGGGATAGATACATACAAATGTACATATCTCTAGACAGACACATCAAGGGGGATAAAAAGGACTGTATAAAAATACACACAAGACATATTTACGCAGCTCAGAATTGAAATGTGAAAAGACGACCAGAAACCACAAGATTCATTTGCTGAAATCAAATTTAAATGCTCGTTTGTAGGATTCCCACAATCGATTCCAAGTTTTCAACGCGGAATAAATACGGGTGATTAGGTGTGTACTAAAAACTGTGAGTAAAGGTTTGTCGTGGAGTCATCGGAACGTTTTCACTTTAAAGTAATTGGACGTTCTACCTGCAATTATAGGTACTTGACCAACATTTTCGACTGCCTACAATATTCAGTCGTAGACAGTAAACTCACAGTAACTATTTTAATCAGGCACCGCATTCATTCAAGCTCTCTAACCCTCTCACAATGCATTGTGCGCGACCATAAGAGATTCAGCCGTTTAATGTTTCTCTCTCCTCTCTCTCTCTCTCTCTCTCTCTCTCTCTCTCTCTCACTCTCCTTAAAGCAGAAAATCTTTAGGTTAGCCGAACGTGATATGTATACACATGTTCAGATATAATGTAAAAATGAAACTTGAATTGGAATTAATTTAAAGCAGTAATTAGAATGAAATAAATACTTTACTACTCTGAATGATTACCATGCATGAAAAAATTCCACAAAGTAGTATTAATTAAGACAAAGTTTGAACTTCTCACGAACATATATGTACAAGTAGTAACATGATCTGGCAAAAGTAACTTTGAAGCAAATTGACCCTTGAGTGTGAAACTACGAGCCTGACTTTTGTAATGCTAGTACATGTTTGTTATTACATTTTCCAATTTTTTTCGGCCATTGTGATCCGTTACATTTGCAAAGAAAAGGAGAACAAGTCTATATTTCTTCAGGTGAAAAAGTGGCGTAGAGGAAAAAGTCAACTAAAAAAAAAAGTGAGCTGAGCTAGAAATAATCGCACGCTAGTACAAAGAAGAATTCCTTCAAGTTATTTTTTCTCTGTAAGTTCAAGCCATAGCCTCAGAGATGTAATAGTACATCAGCCTCATGTATGTAATGTAATGTGTCCACTACGTAAACCTAATTTACTCAAGCATTCTATTTTACATGAGTACGGCACTTGCTTAATTGTAAATAGTAGAATCTGCTAAGATTTCTGTGTTTGTAGTTTAGCTACTCCCATTATCTACTCCTTGAAAGTCTACTTGTCCTGAGAGTGTGAGTACAAGAATTTACACCTGAGATGGTGATGCCGTGATGCGTCCATAGATACATATTAGGAGTATGCTTAATAAATTATAGAAGTGCCAGAAAAAACATTGCACCCTAGTGCTATCCTCCATGTTTTACACAGACGGTTTGTCTTGTTCCCTTTTGTCTCTATAATTCGTAAATGGTTTCATGAACAGTAAATCAACAAACATGACTCCAAGTTGTAACTCAACTGCTTTTCTATTTACAGGACTTCCGAAAAAATCTCGAATCATTACGCGTGAATCTGAGGACGGACAATCATCCCCTTCCTTTTATCATCTGTCTACTTTCCTACAGAAATACAGAGAGACTCTAACAAGAGAGAACAAGATAGAGAGAGAGAGAGAGAAAAAAACACCAGTGGGACAACGGACCGTGCAGAAGTGAATCTTGAAAGGAAAAAAAAAGTTACAAAATAAACATAATGCTCAAGCATAAAGACCAAGTGAAGACTAAGTCACTGAAGAGAGAAGAAAACAATTTTAAATGCCAGATTGTTAATATGTCAAGTCCTAATTTAACTATTCACTTGAAGAGAGTAACGGGATATCATTCTTCATCGAAACTACTGTTTCTCATGATTCCCTGGCTATTCCTTTTTTTATCATCAAGCTTTCTTACGGGAGCTAATGGAGCGGAGGAAGATTGTCCCTGGTATGGTAATGCACGCGTGCCCGCAATCATCAAATCTAACTGTCTTTGTGCTCGGAATCGAACCTCTCACAACCAACTCAGTGTTCAGTGCCACGAAATTGACGGTCAGCAATTAGTTTCAATTCTAATAGGTAATCGTGCTGGGCTCAAGGATCCCATTGAATTACTTTATCTCAACGGGAGTCAAGTCACTGACTCCAACGGACAAATACCGGCTCGCCTATTCCGAGAAATTAAACTGGTATAGTAATTATTTACTTTACATTTGTATAAATATTACTCAATTATTATAGCAGTTTTATTCAAAAATGAACAATGCTTACTTTCTTCCGACGTCAAAATAACATGTCACAATTACTCATAAATGCCACCGCAAAAACTGATCCTTTAATGATCACATTGATCACAGTAGGTGCAATGTCAAACCTACGATAAATTTTTCACACAACAATTGTGCTCCTGACGATAATTAGTATTAGATAACATTTAAACACTAGGGGCAGAAGTATTAACACTGTCTGGGAAAGGGATCCTTCATGTATTTGCTTAATTCTGGATACCTCCCTGACTCTCCGGCCTGTGGAATATACCTATATATACATAATAATATCTATAGATACTGCAGAGTGCCTACTGACTGCTGACCCAAATCTTGCTGCATAGGATCGAGAAACGATTAAAACAATACACTAGGCAGTCTTCCGTTCTACGAAAACTGTAGGTCACAGATACTTAGCAAATGACATGAAGAGATGCAGTAACTCCCTATCCCTTCATTATGATTTGCGTATTATTAATTATTCTATGAGTTTAAATTAACCCCAGGCAAAGATCGTCACAGGGAATGTGTTCATAAACGGAGAATTATACTTGTCATTAGACATGGCTGTGTGAACCCAGCGGTGTTAACCTCTGAAAATCTTTTGTAATGAATTACTTCACACGATCATGATCTCCCTTTTCCAACCAAGTGACGCTCGGAGCATTATAACTAACAAACACTGCACTCCCCTTTATGAAAACTTCAAATTTAACAAAGCAATATTGAAAAGTATGGTTATTTATCATGAGTACGATAAACAAAAATCAATTTCTCTATGCATGATTTCAGGTCAGTCTTCAATTGTCTGGATGTAGTGTGAAGTCCATTCATCCTGAAGCATTTCGTGGTCAAGAAAACTATCTGAAACATTTAAGCCTGGCTCAGAATCAACTCATAGAGGTTCCGTCAACTTCCCTCGAGCTTCTAACTCACCTTGTACTCCTTGACTTGAGCTATAATAAAATCACGAAGATCCCTCAGAGTGCCTTTGAAACACTGACTAAATTGAGCACGATCAAACTGAATGATAACAATCTCGAATTGGATACTCACTGCTTCAAGGGCCTAGAAAATTCTCTCCGAAATCTAAACTTAAAAGGTTAGTCATCATAGATACAATGTTTTTTCACACTTTACATACATAAAATACATGCATAGAATATCTATATATATGTATAATTATACATATATACAGACATAACAAATACTTTGAAGGCGTGATGATAATATAAGGGTACAATAATTACCCCAATTTATTGAGTTATCCTCAATGAAGCAAGTAAATTTAGTACATATACCTTTAAACCTAAAGAGTAAAAGTAATTTCCGAAAGCTGAACTATTTAATAATAAATCAGACAACACATCCAAGATAAGAGGTTACAGCTATTGCAATCACTAATAATTGAAAAACATTGGGTGGGCAATTTCTCTCCTTTAATCAAATGTTAAGTATGTGACAGCTAAATCAGCAGTATTATTAGAGGACTAAGGAGCCAAATCTGCCAACTTTGTATTTCCATAATTTATTTTTGTTGATTTCTTAAACACTACTTACTACTACTGTACATACTATATGATAAGTTACTAATTTACGGTAAGCCTTTCCGCATTGTAGCTACTTCAACATATAATCATTGCACGCTATGTCCACGCACTTTTTTTTTATGTGCCATAACTTACACCGCATAGAAAGTTAATCCCGATGGATCTGCCCGTCCACGCTAAGTTACTCACTGTAAATTTGCTGCAGCGTGAATCATTAAGTAGATACTATAAAGCACACTGCCACCCCGTTTCGTAACCAGCTATTATCGCTATTAATTAATTTATTTTTACCGTCACCTTCGAAAATGTAAGTTCAGTCAGCACAACGTCTGTGAGGCTTTGGCTTTACTATGAAAGAAGTTACATATATACAAGACACCCTACTCAATAAGACATTTCATACCATTGAAGTAAAAAATGCAGACGTAGGTCAATCGTAAGTACAGTTGAAAAGCATAAACCATAAATGTAACTACTACAATAAAAACAACTTTGTTTATAGTTTTTTACGCCTCCCATCTTCAAATAGATACAAGTTACAGCTTAATTATTTACATCAAGGGTATTTGTAAAGTAAGGTAACTGATCTCAATGATATCGTTATTTCCAGGAACTCGTATAAGTATGATACCGGAAGCTATCTCAAATCTTTCCTCACTGGCCTTTTTGGATTTGGCTCAAAATCGTCTGCGAGACTTGGAACCCCTGCCATTTTTACGACTTGACTCTTTGACAGTTCTAAATCTCGAACGGAATCTCCTTCAAAGTTTACCAGAGTCTGTTTTTACAGGGGTCAATGATACGCTGAGCTCCCTCAGCCTGCTCAATAATCTCATTACGCACTTCCCTAAAGAAGCTCTTCACTCACTCAAGGAATTACGCGTAAGTTTTTTAAATTATTTTTATGTCATTACTCACTGACTCCCCAACTAAGTACATATTACCCTGGCGACATTGTGGAGGATTCCAAGGACCACCCGTTATGCAATCAGTGATCCTATTATATACTATCTACTGAAAAGTAAATACAGGATAGCATTTTTTGCAAACATGTAATAATGACTCACTGCACGCATATGTAAATCAATGCACGTACTTTAATACAGTTGCAGTTCCGTAGTAACAATTTGTAAAAATTATAAATTTTAATTTAGAATAAGGTTGCAAAAATAATCAGCAACTTCAAATTCTTGGTCAGCACTCAGCACCCATTTAGGATTGAGATATCATCTAAAGCTGAACTTCTATCATGCCGTTTTGTTTATTGTTGCTTCTTTCTGGCGTGTGGAGGGGTAAAGTAATAAAAACAAAAAAGAATTCTTCACGCTTCGTTGCTCCAGAAGTTCGTCTTCAGTTTAATCATTACAAAATAAATTTCTTTCATAATGCAGACTAACTGGATCTTTACTGACAAAAAAAAATTGAAGATGAAACTCTGAACAGACGTGTGTTGTATGTAGCTCCTTAAATGATACGTCCCTCATGCCATTTCCACTTGTAGGCGTATGCTTTTACCTAGTATCCATTCTGGCAGACTGAATGGATAAATGAATCTTGAACACAAAAGATTCAAAAATAGGGAACAGTCATTTGTTTACAATGCAAAGATATCTGTGGTATGAGTTAGACGTAGAATGACTTGGGAGCAACAAATAAAGCTATGCAGAAATTTAAATTTAATATGAGTTTACATTTAATGTAAAGCCCAGATGTAACAAGGAGAGAGAACAATATCATTCTAATATATATGTCTGGGTGACAATATAATTGCACAGGTGCTCGATTTGGGCTTCAATCTCTTAACGGAGATCCCATCTGATGCGTTTTCCGGTCTCAGCTCTCTCACGCTCCTAGCATTGGATGGAAATCCTTTGGCAACATTACCACTGACTTCCTTTACACCCCTTAATTCAACTCTACGTGGATTAAGCTTAGGAGGTCGTTTCTTGTCCTGTGACTGTCGGATTAAATGGGTGCATGACTGGATTCAAGAGTATGATTTACAAGTCACTAGTCGGGAGAGGAATCCACAATTCTGTGGAAGTCCTCCTGCTCTGAGACAATCCAATTTCTACCAGCTACAAACAGAAGGTACCCATGAGAAGCTCTCACAATGATACTGTTACACCGTAGGATTAAAGTATTCGCAACAATAAAGCTCCCATGCGTATAGGCGTAGCGAGTTAATTGATAAAGCACGACCGACACTCACTAAATGACTAAATGAATTATTGCAGATTTCAAATGTGAAAAAACTGAACCTTCCACATCCCCACAACCTGACATAGAATCTTCTGACGATGCCCCTACCAATTCGAATCCAAAGCCCTTTGCGGCTCGAAATGATAATATAGGCAAAATCAGACAGAACATTCGTGTTCAGAAACCTAGGATCAAGCCTCTGACTACACAAGCAACCAAAAAGGATGACGAGAGGCCAGGAGGTAGTGAGTCGGAGCGTGTTCCTTTAATGGCACCCACGTCCTACGAAAATGATAACGACGATGAGTATGATTCGGGTAGCGAGTCTCAGGAACATGAAATCCATGACACGGCTTCATCCAATTCTGAACCAGTCGAAAAGCTGGCTCAATCCATCCCAACTACCACCAAGTCCCCACTACTAGAGACAACTAAGCCTACGCAACTACCCGCACAACCTACGAGGAAAGCCTTAAATACTGCTGTTATTAAAGCTTTCCCAGGTTTACGACCGAAATTCCAACAGAAAACAATTACGTCAACAACATCCAGCACCAGTGTCAGTAGTACGAGCACATCATCAACTACAGGAGATACCCAAGATGATCTACCAGTCATGAATCACAATGCTGAGAATCGTTACTCTACTGCTCCCATTCCTACTTTCAGCACGACAATGCAACCACACATTCCAGCTCAAAGATTTGTTCCGTCGGAAACCATCCAAATTCGCAAGCCTTCAGTCTCATTTGACGGTCCTGACTTTGATGATTCCAAAATCCCTGTGATTACTGGCGTGGGTCCGGTTCGAACCATTTCCGGAACCGGAAGTATGATTCCTAACAGTAACAATGCTGGCAACGTGATATCTATTAAGACAAGTACTCTGTCACCGATTCAAACACAACCACATCCTGTCATTCCTCCACCACAAACCTCTCCTTCGCTCGGAATCGGAGTCAACAATCGACCACCTAATTTAATATTTGCAGAGAAATCAGACATCCTGCTGAAGGATGTAGAACGTAGTGGGGATACTGTGCTTTTACACTGGGAAAGTCAGAAGCAGGTAGCAGGTTTCAGGATTATTTATAGGATTTTCGGTGAAGACACTTTCAGACATGGGCCACCATTGGCTACTACAGAGAGAGAGTACCGTATCAAAAGCATTCCGGTTGACGTAAGGCATTTAAAATTTAAATAATAATAATTATTGTTTATGAATCAAAATGCCTCTTTCACTGTGGCGATGACTCTCAATTTTAAGCAAGTGATAAATACTGTCTCAATATGTTAAACTACATCACGGCTTTTTACATTTCAGCAATGCATTGTCGTATGCGTAGTTCCATATGAAGATATACTGTACAATGAAATTAGTCCGAGTGCTGGGTCCGTACCTCCAGGAAGTCAGTGTAAAGAACTGAAACCTAATTCTCCATCAGCGCTGATGAATAATATGGATAAAATTACCATCGGAGCTAGTGCAGCTATATGTGCAACTGTCATACTTGCGGTGTTCATTTTCATTTTAATAACACGACGTTCCAAAAACCGCCGACCTAGCTCTGGTCTCATTAGTAAGGTGAGAAGTTTCACGAGTGTGCATTGGGAAGTCCTTGATAGAAAGTATATATGTAATTACGTCAAATGACGACGAAAGCACGATTCTCAAAATAATATTTTTATCATAGGTTCCTCCAGGTTCAATGCTGTCACAGTCCCCGGGACCCCCAGCACTGATTACCCCAGGATCATTGAGTTTAATAAAGGAATGGGACCAACTGTCAGCAATTTCCGCAAGAAGTATCCCCCGCGCTAGAGTGTACCATGGCAATAGTATAATGGAAAGCACTGGTAACATTTCAAATGGTCACAGTCACGGGCATGGGACAAGCCGTTCGGTGGTCCTACCGGTGCAGTCACAAAGATCAATACCAGATGGACATTCAACCCACAGAAGCTACTTGAGCGCTCATCATGCCCACCATAACCACTCAATGCATAGCTACGGTCACAACACTGGACATTCCACAACTTCCGCAGCAGTGAATAATTACTTAAATAATCAAAGCAGGTTACTTCGAGCCAGTTTAGGATCAAGGTCCTCGCAGGACGCACTAAACAAGCAGTTGGGACCTTCAACTCATGTGCATAGACACTTTGAGCAAAATCAAAAAAGAAGACGTCCAGGAGTGGCTGGACGGCTGAGTCAAAGTGACTCCTTGAATACCCTTAGCGGTTATGAGACTCCTGATAACTGGACTGACCATGATATGGACGTTTACGTTGCCAGGAATGCAACGAGGCATGACTTGGTGCAGTTATAAACCTTGCGCTTTTAAGTTTGTAATTATTACCTAATTAGGGAGAAACTAATTTTCGAATACAACTACCATGTTTATTTTTACGAGAATAAAAAAAGGACCATACGATAAACATTTAGAAGGAAAAGACTTGCATGGAATGCAAACATTTAATATAACTTGCTATGTATAGATTAAGCATTTTTTACAAATGGCAACAAACGTGTAAGGTTTTTGTTACGAAGCTTCTTACAGCTTATAAGAATGTAGTTCTATCATTCTGTATTTTCACTATTTGCCGGTTTGAAGGGCAGCTTTTTATATGAAATTGCATCTACACTTATTCAATGATAATGTATTTAGACACTGCAGTTATTTACGTACTCTGAAATGTGGTTGCAGATGAATGGTTGCAATAGAACAAGCGAAAGAGGA
This sequence comes from Allacma fusca, assembly GCA_947179485.1. Taxonomy (NCBI): domain Eukaryota; kingdom Metazoa; phylum Arthropoda; class Collembola; order Symphypleona; family Sminthuridae; genus Allacma; species Allacma fusca. Next base: position 13,534,571 of record OX359250.1, read on the forward strand.
AATACTTCCAATTGATGTGTAACTTATATTGCCATTAGGGCTGTTGCCCGATTGTATGTACATATATTGTTTTCTTTTTAGCGTTAAATTATTATTACTATGTTAGAAGTAAGCTACTTATACAAATTCAGCTTTAATGCAATTAAGTTATGTTTTGCAACAAGTTTAATGTGTAATTTTACGGTAATAAAACACTTGAAACAATATTGGTTCCATTAAGCCTGAAACATTGCACAACTGCAATGACGGTTTCCTATTAAGGAAACCAGAAGGCTGAATCATCGTCAGATTATTGGACTCCATACATGTATGCGAAAGATCCATTAAAATTATACACACGCAAAAGGTTTCTCTACTAACATATTATGAAATTTCGTACCCCTGTTAATTTGAGATGAGTCGTCACAGTTTCGAGGCCAATAAATATGAGATGAAAATTTCACGGTGCATTAATTTTTAACCACCAAGAACTTACAACATGAATTAAAAACTACTTACCCAGGGATTTCAATGGAATTTTCCCATCGGTAGCGAAGTTCCAGAACCAGTTCAGCCCACAAATGTGCAACTGCTCCGGCAAACCCGACATAAGTATTTAGGTAACTCAATACCACAGCCAGTCTCCAGACCAAACTTCCCATTGGAGCAGATTTTATGCCTTGCAATCCATCCTGCGCATTAAAAGCAATTACCAAAATGTAAGATTTCTTGTCAGAATCCATAATAAACTAGGGAATTAGCAGAAAAATATTTACCACAAGAGATGCTATTTGCTCTTTCTCGAACTCGGGTAGTCGATCAAATGCAGATGGGTATGGATACGGCGGATCTGAAGCTGCGTCAGGAAACAGGAATGGTAAAACCATGTCAAGTTGTTCCTGCGACAACGGAGCTAAGTCTTGATACTGTGCGGGTGAAAACAAAAGTTGTTTTTGTGCTCTGTTTACATTGCTAATAACACGGTTCAATTGGGGCAACGGGGAATTCACTAGAGCAAGTCTTTCCAGCGCTGAGATATACTGTAGGTCACCTGGAAGTATTATGCAAATATAAGTTGCGAATTATGGCAAAGTTGAAATAATCATAATTTTGAGCCGTTACCTGAGTTGTCAAGTTTCTTCCCCAATATTTCTTCAATGGTTCTATTTTCCGCTTTCAAGTTCCAAACGCCATCTGCTAAATCATGGAGCCTAAACTCCGCTTGAGTGTGAGGTCTCAAGCTAAAATACCACTCTGGGGCATTGGTAGGTTCTAAGTCAGAATAACTTGGACTGTCGACGACTACATCTTCAGGAAGATATGGCCACCCAGCTACCAGCTCCAATTCTTGAAACGGATCATCTAAAGAGCCGAATGGTAGAAATGAGGTAAATGCATGACATCGACTCCATGAGTTTGGCTTAGAGGTTTCGTCTCCAGGCTTCGGGTTCATTTCGTCAAAAATTTCAGGGGGAAAGGAATCAAAATTAAATTTTGAATGCCAGGTTTGCATCTTATAAAAAAAGTGGGCTGTGACCCCAACGGAAGCACTTAGTGTAGGATTCATTTTCGATTTGAAAATACTCAGAAGTCCTGACAAATATTTGTGCTGATTGGCAACATTCTTGAGATGGACCATTTGAAACGAGGTCCTAGTTCCAGCATATTCAGCTATTCCACAGTAATACTGTTGATTCCAGTGATGATATTGGATGAAGATTGGAAAAACCCTTGATATAGTAAAAATAACTACATCGACCCATTGTCACTGTCAAATAACTTTCACCGTCTTTACTTACGTAATAATTTAAAAATCAAGTAATTTAAGTAATAAAACGACGACTACTTACGAATTCGTATTATTCAGAGCCATACATGCAGAGCTTAGTAAAGCCTTTAGTTTCGATTCATTCTGCATGGGCTCTAAGCCTGCTGAAGACAAAACAGCGAATTCCTTCACATCGAAATAGTCAGCTACTTTATGAGGAGAAAACTTGGGAGGGAAGGCATCATTTTCTTTCGACACAGCGCTCATTAAATAGGGTGGAATTGAATCTATACTGCTTGACGGGTTGATGGATGTCGTCATCAAATCCGGTTTCGAAGGTTCGATTTTCTTAAAATACGAAAACTTGAATGGAAAATCTGGAAAAAAAAGTTCAGCCATAATCAATAGAACTTTAATACCATTCAAAGTAAATACATTATATGACAATCGGAAAAAACAATTCAAAAATATTTTATTCCTACGGAACAACTTTAACTTACCCGAAAAAGAAACCTTTTCATGCAACACGGCCCATTGTTCCACCAAGTTTTCTTGTTCAATCGGTCGCGTTTGCCACTCAATCAGGAGCCTCTCCAGATGAGCAGTAAAATGTTCCCAATCGGAGGCTGTGGTAAAATCTTCGAACTGCTCTTCCTAAATTGTGGAAACAAATTCAGTAATTAAAATTTCATTGAACTCATTAATTTTTGAACACATTAAAATACAAAATAAACCCCAAAACCCTCACGAGTTCATAACTGTCATCATATACTTATACACTGATATCACACTAAAATGAAATTACTATTTCAATTACCTCAGATAACTCCATTTCGTTAGTTTTCGAAATCAGGCACAAGGAGTAGACAATTAAGACAATACGTTGAAACAGGATCTTGCGGACTCCCCCTTATCTCTCCCTAAACAACGCAATGAGTATACTCAATGACAATGATACAAGACAACAAGGATGCTGAATACCTGAATCAATTTGAGCACACAATTAAAACGAATATCGTAATTAAGAGTGAATCTTTCACACATCTAATGAATCAATGAATGATTTATAGTGTGACAAAAGGGTCACAAAATTGATGATTAGTACTTACAAATAACCACAATATTTCACACCAGTCCCAATCTAAACAAACAGACACTACAGCATTGGCTAGTGACAAAAATAACTAATGGTCACAGTAATATTTACGATCAACTATACATTTACATGTTACATTTATAACCATCATTTGCTTTGTTTGCAGTATTTACAATATTATTACATGTAAGTATATATAGACGCAGATGCTGAGTCTATTCAAATATTTCTAATCTGAAATGATCAACTACATATACATAGATAGATACTTACACACCAGAACAGGATCCTGTGTTTGTAATTAATAATAGGCAGCAGCAGCTTTATACCATCCAGCGTAGGTTGTTCAATGTTGTTCAGTATCAGTATGCTCAACTGAACTTGAATAATTGAAGTTGAAGGTTTTTATTTTCAAACCTCCGCGCTATTTCACAAAGTCATACATACAAAAAACAGCTAAACTCTATTACAACTAGTTACGTTGCAAACTTAGAGCAAAAAGCACAAGGAGAATAGGTACTAATAAATAATTCCTAATACAACAATTGAAAAAAGGATCCGCCAAAGAATCCACAAAAGATCAAAATGATGTGAATTTGCAGTAAAAGACTCGCAAAAATTAAATAGGACCTCAGTAGTTTGAAACCCTCACTTTACTCGAGGGCTTCCGATGTTCTAAAAAGGGGAATAGAAATGAATAAAACTTACTTACAATTAACTCCTTGTTGACTTCAGGTACAAAAACTTCGGAGTGGTCCTGGTCTTAAATAGCATTGTCAACTAAACGTTTAGTTTAGAACGAAGCACTGAAACAGCCTTTATAGGACGATGGACAGGTACATATGCACATGTTGGTTCCATTTGCAGACGTAAACCGTGACTTCCAACCAATTTACAGATCACCTTAACTGGAACTTGGGAAGTGAAAGGGTACTTCACTTTTTGGGACAATTTTAAAGCGTCCATGCGTCATTTTCTGTACCACGTAGGACAACCGTTGCCTTCACGTCACGTTGTACCCTTGAGTTTCCTAGAAACAGCAGGGATAGACGATTGACATATCTGTAACTACTATAAGTACATACAAGCAGTACACTCATTTCAAAATCTCAAATTTTTCTCTTCTTTCTAAACTCTATTTTTACAATGGCGAGTTCAGCCATAACAAAGCGACAGAATCAGAAATTCTTCTTTCTGCGGGTGGTCTTTCCCAGTTTAACTATCCTCCTGGGACTGCTGGGACTGATTGTGTTTCTTCCAATTTATTGGAATATTGGAATCGTCCATGAGTGAATTTATGTCCAGAAATGACACGGTATTCCAGGCTGGCTTTTACTTTCCCGACCATATTTTCGAATACTACCACCTACCACCTACCACCTGACATACCACTTTACATACCACCTACCGGTAATTCTGCATACCACCTACCACCTTACATACCACCTACCGGCAGTCTTATATACCACCTACTGTTTTGGTGGTAGGTTTGGGAGGTATGTTGGTGGTATGTTGGTGGTATGTTTTGGTGGTATGTTGGTGGTATGTTTTGGTGGTATGTTGGTGGTATGTTTTGGTGGTATGTTGGTGGTATGTTTTGGTGGTATGTTGGTGGTATGTTGGTGGTATGTTGGTGGTATGTTTTGGTGGTATGTTGGTGGTATGTTTTGGTGGTATGTTGGTGGTATGTTGGTGGTATGTTGGTGGTATGTTTTGGTGGTATGTTGGTGGTATGTTTTGGTGGTATGTTTTGGTGGTATGTTGGTGGTATGTTTTGGTGGTATGTTGGTGGTCTATTTCAATGGTATGCTGTTGGCACCTTTCGGTGGTATGTTTCTGTGGTCTATTCATATATTGTAAATCCCAACGTTGTTCTCTTAATTTCAAATCATCAAACGTATATTTTTATATAGGGCCAGGGTATGTTTTCTCGATATCGTCCGAAATTTTTAAAAAACTTGTTACCCCAGTTATTTTCTTCTAAAGTCAATCTCAACTAGTTTCTGTAAATGCACTCCGCTAAATGCAAATCGACAGCTTGAGAACCACTTCTACCAAAAATCTGCTTCAATAGATTTGTTTTTGAAGGGAATTAATAAACGATTCCCACATATTGTCGGCTAAATTCTGAAACCTATTCTAGATTCTGAGATCCCATTTAAAAAGCATAATTTACGCAATGAAAATGGTATCTTTTAAAATTTAAGCAATGATATGTTTCCTGCCTTTCTGAAGATAACCATTTCACATAGTTGAAATACACTGAAAGCTCGTTCGTCAGTATCAATTTGTCAAATGAAATAAGTAAAACCAATTGTTTCGGATTTCAGCACGTCTAAATTCACGCCCATCTTTCATTTGCAATGAATCAACTGTCATTGCGAAACAATTTAAATGAATGACAGCTTAATAATTCATTGTTACATACTTGATTACTGACGGTGGTAGGTAGTATGTAAGACTGCCGGTAGGTGGTAGGTGAGGTGGTATGTAAGGTGGTAGGTGGTATGCAGAATTACCGGTAGGTGGTATGTAAAGTGGTATGTCAGGTGGTAGGTGGTAGGTGGTAGTATTCGAAAATCTGGTCGGGAAAGTAAAAGCCAGCCGGTATTCCATAACCGTCAAAAATGTTATGGTTACTGAAGGAAATGGTTGTATTTTCCTAAAACATACCTTCCCAATCAGAACAAAACTATCGATGAATGAAATGCTGTAACCTGTAACTCACGTCACAACCAGTGGACTTTAACATTATTTGAAAAACCGACTATAATAGTTCACACATGTAGACACTAAATAAAGGTGTAAATATACACCTGAGCCATAGACTATAGACTCTCTCCAGACCTCTAAGGAGTGACCTAATATTCCCAATCCCAATATTCGCAATTCTGTCTTTGTCTTTTTACATGTAAAGGCTTTTACTGGCCCTTGGCAGTAATTGGCTGTCCGGTGGTCCAAGTCTAACCAAATAAAGTATCGACAAATAGCAGACTTGTTGATTTTTATGCCAACTGTCAGGAATGCCAGGGTTTATACATAATGCATACAAATCAAATTTTGCCCTTTAGACTGCGCTTGGCTTGTTCGAATTCGTACAGACTGATATTTTCTTGATTTTTTATGGTCACCACTTATAAAAATGTCGTCTAATCGAGTCTGACTTTGTCGGATAGAACCCTAAAACTTGATTAAGAGGTCAATAAGGCAAGAAAGACTTTCAACGAATATTCTGTAATGTCCTCCTGGAAAGAAGTAGCTTTGTCATGAGGTTAGTTTATAGCTTGATTGCAGTAGCTGAAGTAGTTTAATAATGAAAACTTAACTGTAAATAATCTATTCCATTCCACAGTCTTACATTAAAATTGCGTAATAAGTTTTTAATAACGGTAAAATTATACTTTGTGTTGTAAATGAAAGATTTTGATTTTTGTCATTTTTTATTACTATTTACCCCTGCCAGGCGGCTCACGAAGACCTCGTTAGGGGATGATCCAAAGAATAACATCAAATTAGAGCAAAAACCCGTTCCATATTATCGACTAGTGAGTGCGAACGTGAACATTATTATCTTTACAATATATTATTAATAATTACTCAAAATGAATGTACTTTATTTTCCAACAGTTTCGATTCCTTTCTGTGAAAGACAGACTATGGCTGACACTGGCTGTTTTTTCAGCCCTGATCGCCAGTGCTTGTGTACCTGTGCTCAACGTTTTGTTTGGAGAAATGGCAGAACTTATGGTGAACGCCCAGGAAGACCCGCTGTACTGTAATGGTTCAGGTTCAGGCGGACATGGTTCTAGTACACCTGCTCCGAAGAATAACCAGTAATTATTAAGCGTTACATTCGAGAGAGAATAATTCCATTTAATAATAGTAATTGAATGTGAGATTTTGTCAATTTAGAAAATTGCTGGATGGGATGGCCAAATTTTCAGCCTACATGCTCGCAGCTGGAGTCATCGAGTTCATAGCAGGATACTTTTTCGTTACTACATTTTGCAGGCTTGCTGAAATTCAGGTAATATGCTGATGATTAAATACGAGATCATGTTTATAAGAAATTATGATTTTTGATTTGCCTCTGATTGAGTATCCCTTTTTAACGTAGATGTACAGGCTCCGGATAGAGTACCTGCGAGCATTGCTGCGTCAGGATATTGGCTGGTATGATACTGTTGAGGATAGAGATTTCGTATCGAAAATATCCGAGTAAGCTGTAATTTCTGGACGGAAGTTTTTGTGAAGCTTGATTTAGTTGCAAGAGAACAACTGATCTAATTGTAAGCTTGTATTTCAGGAATGTTACCAAGGTCCGGCAGGCTGTAGGAGAAACTGCTAGTATGTGCACGTTCTTCTTGTTGAGCAGTATCATTTGTCTGGCCTTTGCTTTGTGGTACGGATGGTTCTTAACACTAGTAGTACTACTTTCGTCATCCCCTGTAATAGCAGTATCAAGCGCTATTGTTGGATGTTTGCAAGCGAAATTGGCTTCCAAGCAGGAAAAGTCATATTCCGATGCTGGGATGGTAGCTCAAGAGGCTCTGTCAAATATCAAGACTGTGATGGCGTTTAGTGGTCAACAGAAAGAAGCAGCTAGGTATGAGAAAAAACTAGCCAAGTCCCTGAGGGCAGGTCGCATTAGAGGTGTAGTTACGGCTTTTGGGAATGGCTTCCTCTGGTTCTTGAACTACGCCACCTACTCCCTGGTTTTATGGTACGGGTCAAAACTTATTTTTGAAGGACGGAAGGAAGCATGTACTAAAACTCCAGAATATAATACAGCATCTTTGACAGTGGTAATGAGGACCTTGCTATTATAGTATTTTCACTTGCAATCACTTACAGAGTATCAAAGCATTTGTCTACCCAATAGCCTATATAAATGATGCAAAACATTTGATTCACCCATAAGATCAAGACCAGCATCGCTTTTAGGAAATCTTATTTTTAGATTAGACAGTTTTAAAATCCAATCTGTCCTAAAATCGAAACACAAAGGATATTTGGGAAAAAGTTTTGGCCGGGAACAAAACATTGTAATTTCTGAAATCTTTAAATAACCGATTTTGCTTCACATTTATGATCACTGTGACCGCAATAAGTATTATTGACCTAAGATCTGAATGAAACAAATTTCTAGAAAAACCACCAAAATTTTGGTTGAAAATCGGGGAATCATTTTTTTCCATCATTGTATTTTACTTGGGAGGGGGAGACAATTGCTGTGTCGTCATGTGTCACACCTTTTACATTTTCAAACATGATAGTGCTACTTGAGAAATTAATATAATTTTTGTGCTTCATTTTCATTTTGAAATGCCAGATATTTTTCAACGTGCTCATCGCATCTTTCAATTTTGGTCAAGCCTTATCATACTTGGAGATTTTTTCCGTTGGACGCGTCGCAGCAGCTTCAATTTACAATATCATTGATAGGTATGTATTTTAATTTATTTTAAATGTTAACTATTTTAAATAGTTAAATAAGAGCTTCGCTAGCAGAGTGTAATGACAAAAACTAATGTGTGAAAACAATCTTGTGTAGAATTCCAGAAATCGACATATACGTCAACTCTGGAATAAGCAGAAAGGAGCGACTGAAAGGGTTGATTGAATTTAAACATGTTCACTTCTGTTACCCATCAAGAAAAGATGTTGTAGTAAGGGAACTGATGAAAAATTATTCACAGGGATTGTTGTATTGAAGTCAATTAATTTGTAGGTTCTTGATGATATTAACTTAGAAATACATCCAGCTACTACAGTAGCCCTTGTTGGGAACAGCGGTTGTGGAAAATCCACTTGCCTGCAGCTTCTACAGAGATTTTATGATCCAGATAGTGGCTCGGTGAGTTTACAATATATTGTATGAAAACATTGCGAAAATTCTCACATTCGGAAGGTTTATAGCTCGTTTGTTTCTGAAGGTAATCATAGACGGCACAAACATAAGAGAATTGAATATTAACTGGTATCGCTCACATCTGGGTGTTGTGAGTCAAGAGCCTATTCTTTTTAACGACACGATCGCTGAAAACGTAAGGTACGGTAAAGCGGATGCCACACAACATGAAATCGAGGAAGCTTGTAAACTGGCCAATGCTCATACGTTTATTTCCAGGCTACCAAAAGTAATGATCAATTTTTTAATAAAAGCTAATTTTTTATTTCGAAAAATATTTATAATTAACTTGGTCTTAAGTTGGTGTTTTATTCTTCAAATTTTACGTAAATTTCGTATGAATATTTTCTACCATTATTGTTTATTATATTACCATTGCGCATTGTACCGACATATTATTGTTTGTTGTGTTATACAAAGGTGGATTTTGATTATAAAAACACTGTTTTCCAAGATATTGTTACTGTAGGTTTTGTTTTGTAAAATGTAGCTTCCGAAAAATATTTATGGTATCTTACATAAGTTGGCTAATTTCCTGTACACCTTTATGACTACCAAATGCCCCTCACCCGTGAAGTCAGTCAGAAAATAAGTTTCCAGAGAGGTATACTGTGGTCTTGCCTAGGTGAAAGAAAATAAAATTCAACCAATGTTGGTTTCTGAAGCCCTGATATGTTTGCGAATGAGTTGTGTTAAAACAAGTCGATCAACTAGTTCCTAGAGCCCTATCTGGTCTTGAATTGACCGCAAGTTTGAAAATCCGAACCCGGGCAGGGGATACTTGATGGGACCGAATTTTTGTTATACAAGTTCAAACCCCTAATTTCTACATATGAACGGCTAAGGGTGTATGTACTGTTTATGTTAAGCAAAAAACCCGGAACAAGTACTTATCGCGGTTGGCTGTACCTTAGATATGTATGCCCTCGACTAGAAAACCTTTTCAGCCCTTCCGCATATTACCTGAGATTTTTCTGGGTCACTACTTGACAGAGTCACAGTAACTAGTAAACACCCCAAGGACATACCCAAATGTATTTCCTTTGGTTTTTTCGGATTTGTGTTTTTGGGACGATGAGACGATCTTATTCCATTCCAGGGCCCCTTCAAAATAGGCAGTTTTGGAAATATTTACAGAGGAAGAGGAATGAAGTGACCCCTGCCACGTGCACTCAGGTCACGGAATCTTCAAAACAAAGATTCCTTGAGTTCGAAAACATAATGCAGTATCCATTTTTTTCAATGAACAAATTTTTCAATTAAGTTATCCCCCAATATAAAGCTTTCAAAAAATTTCTATAATCAGAATCCATCTTGTAGACTCTTCCAAAAGACATGTCGCTAAATGTTATCTGATTTTTGTCTATTTCTGTACAGAAATATAAAACCATCGTGGGTGAACGTGGTGCACAACTTTCGGGTGGACAAAAGCAACGAATAGCTATTGCTCGGGCATTAGTACGAAACCCAGCTATATTGCTTCTTGACGAGGCTACTTCAGCATTGGATACTCACAGTGAAGCCATTGTGCAAGAGGCGCTAGACAGGGCTAGCGAAGGTCGAACGACGCTGATTGTAGCCCATCGATTATCTACAGTCAGGAAGGCTGATATGATCATAGCTATTAAAAATGGTCAAGTAAGTGCAATTCTATTGACCGTCTTCAGAAACTGGTGAGAGAAATGTACTCTGTTTTCTGCTGGTAATGTACCATTTGAATTGCGCAGGTAGTAGAAATCGGCTCCCATGACAGCTTGATGTCACAGCAAGGATTTTATTATAACCTGGTCGTTGCTCGAGCAGACGAGATAGACGAGCAGGAAAACCTTGAATCTAAATTGATGGAGAGTGCAACATCGATGGAACCCCCAGAAGATCAAGATATTCTGGAATCAGTAATATTTCCTCCGCTAGAAAAAGAATTGGTAGTAGAATAATAATATAATTAACAAACGGCAACCTGCTACAGAGTACAGAGGTATTGAAAGTACTTAAAATTTACGGTGCAAAATGAATTCCAAGGACATGAGAGAGAAAGCTTCAAAATGTCCAAAAAACCTTAATGTATATCTATACCTATGATTTTTCAGGACAAGAATGTAGTTTTAAAACAAGGTTCTAGAATGTGTCATCGGATAGTGCTGCAATGAGGGAAGTAAATATTAGAGCACAAAAACGGATTATTGAGAAATAGTCTGGATAAGTGGAAGCTTGTAGTAAAAGAAATGCTGCTATTTCAAATGTAATTTTAAATAAATATTCCGTACCTCTGGGTCTGTATTTAATGGCAGAATGTTTCGCGTCATAAGTCATAAATGTCCTTTTGGGGGATGAATTTTTATAATGTATATTTATTAACATGGTTTCAGAAACAATTGGCCAAGCATACGAGTTTGTTTAGTTTGCTACGACTCAACTCAAAAGAATGGCCCTGGATTACTTTAGGTTTCTTCATAGCACTTTTGCAAGGCGGAATGCTTCCTCTGGACGCATACTTTTACGGACAATTCATGGGCGTTTTGTCAAAAAAGGATACAGAAAAAGCTCAAAATGAAGTCAACTTGTACGCATGTTATTATTTAGGCGTCGGTGTCTACGCCATACTCACTGTTGGAATAGGATTAAGTTGCTTCAGTATTTCGGGCGAAGCTTTAACTAATCGTTTGAGGAAACTCTCATTTGAAACCATGTTAAAGCAAGATTTGACTTGGTATGACAATCCTAGGAACAATGTTGGAGGGCTGTGTATGCGACTATCAGGAGATGCTGCAAGTGTGCAAGGAGTAAGAGAATTAGTTCGTTATTTTTAAAAAAATGAGGAACATTCCTTATCGCTCGGCTTAATTAATTGTTTGCATTTTTTAATCTGCAGGCCACTGGGACCAGGCTAGGGCTAGTGGCACAAGCGTTCACCACTATAGGGATATCGGCTAGTTTGGGATTGTACTTGCTACCTAAGCTTGGTTTAGTTGCTTGTGCCTTTGTGCCGTTTATACTTATCGCAAATTTTTATAATGGAAAATTGTTAGAGAACCAACAGACGGAGGAAAAACTGGCCATCGAATCCGCCTCTTCATGTGCTTTTCGTGCAGTTAGTTGCATTCGTACTGTGGCAAGTTTAGGAAAAGAGAAGGCTTTTGTTCAAGTGTATACTGAGTCACTCCTGCCGCCTCACAAGTAACTTTTGTTAAAGAATTTGGCTTTTGCAGTCATATTTGCAGTTACTTTAATGTATGCACTTATTAAGGGTATTGGAGCAATCAGGGGTGGATTAATAAAATAATTTTTAGCCTGGCTCTAACCCTCAAAATAGATTTGTGAGCCTTTACACATGATATCTGCAATCTGAGGGCCTGAGTCAACATTTTTTTTTACCCTGGCCCTAAATTTACCCTGGCCGAGCCAGGGTGGGCTACCCCGTAAATCCACCCCTGGGAGCAATAGTATGCAAATAACTGGAGTTGTCAATATCAGTTTTACAAAATAATTTTTATTAGTGTAATCTTCCTCATCATAATTTGGGCTCTTTTTAATTAATTATCCTATTTAATAAATCCTGTAATAATCAACTTTAATTATTATAGGAAAGCAGTAGCTCATTCCCATTTACTTGGATTAGTATTTGGATTTTCTCAAGGAATGCTATTTTTTGCATATGCGGCAGTATTTTATTACGGTGCTTATTTGATCAGCCATGAAAATGTGGATTACACCAATGTTTTCATGTAGGTTCAGTATAGTAATTTAGATATTTCAAAATGCTAAACTTTCGAAAATAACATGTAATGCAACAACGTCTTTTGAAATTATTTTTAGCATCGGGGAAGCATTAGTTTGGTCCATGCTGGAACTTGGACAAACTCTGGCCTTTGCTCCGAGTTACAACAACGCTAAAGTTGCTGGGGGTCGAATTCTCACATTATTGGAATCCAAGCGTTCATTACAAGATGACCCTGGATCTGGTTTGCCAATTGTGAGTTTATTATGCTCTCGATGGAAAATAGGTTCACATAATCTTTACTTTCTTTTGACGTGTTTTTTGCACTGAAATATTACAATTCCGATTTCCAGGGAATGTATGCAGGGGGCGTTGCTTTTGATCAGGTGAAATTTAGTTACCCGGAAAGAAAATCTACTACTGTATTAAAAGGGTTATCGTTTGGGATTGAGCCAAACAAGAATGTCGGTATTTGTGGGCCGAGTGGAAGTGGGAAATCTACTTGCATTCAACTCATACTACGGTATTACGTTCCCACGATGGGAAAAGTGGTGAGTGCGTTACCCGTGACAATTTGCCACTCGCTGGGAGCTTTAAAATGTAACTTTTTAGTACATCATAAATCGTTATTGCTCATTACTTTCAATATTTTAGCTTTTGGACGATACCTGTATTCAAGATATAAACTTGGATTCACTCAGATCACACATGGCAATCGTCGCACAAGAGCCGGCGCTTTTTGATAGGACCTTTGCAGAAAATATTTCTTACGGTGATAACAGTAGAGATGTGAGTATGGATGAAATCATGGAAGCTGCCAAATCTGCCAATATTCATTCGTTTATTTCGTCATTGCCTTTAGTAAGACCATTTGTATTTGGAAGATCAGTTATGTTTGAATCAGCAAATATTTTCTAACAACAAAATTCAGACAGAAGACTATGATATTAATTTAGAAATTATTCCTGTGAATCTTTGTATGCTACTATAAAATGAAAACGTTGTTTGTTAAAGGGCTATTCTACAAGATTGGGTGACATGGGTGGACAGATTTCGGGGGGTCAAAAGCAACGAGTGGCGATTGCTCGAGCGTTGGTCCGGAAGCCAAAACTGCTACTTTTGGATGAGGCGACCTCTGCATTAGACGCTGAAAGCGAACAGCTTGTTCAAACAGCACTGGATAATGCAAGCATGGGAAGAACGTGTATAACCATTGCTCACCGACTATCTTCCATTTCACATGCTGATCAAATTTTAGTCATTGCTGATGGACAACTCAAGGAAAGCGGAACCCATACAGAGCTTTTACAACAAAGAGGGGTATACCATAAGCTGTGGAAAATGCAAAAAAACACGGGCGTTCGTAGATCTTAATTTCAGAAAAATTGATAGTAAATTATGAAAAAGTTTTAAAATATTCTATGGAGAAATATCTCATTCTTAGGGATTTTTCAGAACTCACAATTGTATAAACCTGTTGTTACTAGATGATCTTTATTTTACCCCTGAATTTCGGATAGTGATTCCAGAAAGTCTCGAAACATTGATGCGTCCACTTTTTGTGGATCTATATTTAAAAAAAAAATTGAGACTAATATTTAATAATAATCGCTACCCAGTTGAAAGTTTGAGCATTTGTCAATGTGCTACATTAGTAGTTGCCACAACTGGTGGACAGTGGATTGTAAAGTTATTCCGAGGCTGAGGATGTTATCATACGTCAGGTTCTTTCAATTGAATGTTGGGGTGTTTGACATTTTTTCTAAAGATTATAATTTCTATTTTTACTCATTTTATTTCCCCCATTTTAGGCTACCTTGATATAATATCCCGTTAGCCTGCAGGGGCTGCAGTAATTTATAGGATCCGTGAAGCATTTGGTCATCAGTATTCTCATAATGTGAATTTGCATTTCTCATCAATTAGAACTTTAGAACCCTGCAGCCTACATCTATTCAAAATAGCAAATGATAGTAAGTATTAGCATACACAGAATTCGTGTTGAGGACTGGAATAACAGATTTTACAAGTCTTTGGGTGCTTGTCCTTGCTATTAATGTCAGTGGTAAAATGATGGAAATGCTTTCAGTTTAAGTAGATTGAACTGTTTGAAGTAGAGTATACGAGGATAGGATAACGGATAACCTCTGCCTGGTAATGTGGTATATAATATCAGTGCACTTTGCCCCAATCATTTTGTTTACACTTTACCCTATCATACGGTACAATTACCTATACAAATAAACACTACCCCAAGCAACTAGCAAAATAAAATCGACTTGGATACTAAACTATTACTAATGATAATGTAATTAACAAATACCCTATCAATCTAATTGTAAGCGCTAATAGTATCTCATTGCCCCAAGTTTAATTACCTTCTAAATCCAATTAAAGCGTCCCTCCCTCCTTAATAAAACCTGAAGATCTCACAATCAGCTCAAGCTCAAAATGCTCATAAATATAATCCCCTTCCTGTGAATGATAATAACCATTGTTACACACCCCCTGACAATCAGCCAAATAAATGCAACTGTAAGACTGCTACTGTACAGTACTTACTCCTACACCCCACTGTTTTGTTTCTTCTTTTATGTCTTTCCTCAATATGGCATATACTTGACCTTTCATATTTACTCAGAAATCCTGCCCCTGAGTGTATAGTAACTTTATAATACTTACTTAGCTTACTTAGATTTTAAAAAAAATATTTTTCCAAGGTATGATTTTTTCAAAAGACTTGCAAGCAATAAGGTATCAGGCAGGCATCCCTTTCGTACGGAGCTTGACTCAAATGACTGACTTACGTGTCAAACAAGTACACACAGTCTGTTCCCCTTCTCAAAAATACATTATTTCCAAGCTTTTGTCTGATTGTTTACCTAATTACGAAGACATGTCTCATGAATTGCTGGCTGTTTGTGAGGTGAGTTTAAGTGCGATGCGCTATGTGACTTTAACTCTGTAACCATAACCAGAACTCGAACTCGAATATCCATTGTGCGAGAAAAAGTGGACGGACAGGATGTGAACGTGAAATGTGAATAGTTGAGGCGGCGAGTACGAATGTAGGGATTATTTGACACACACACAGGTGTAGCTGAATAAGGCAAAGGAGAAAAATACAGAGAGAGTGCACACACACACACACACACAAACACACACACACACATAGCCATAGCCCATATACTATTATAGTCCACTTGTTTTTTGAGTTGAGATATTGTGACGGAGACATCCGACAGTGAAGGCATAAGGAAAGTGTCAATTGGTACAATATGTTAACGGTATTACTGATATTTTTTGCGGTGCTTGCCCAAATTTCCTATGGACTTTATGAAGATGCACCGGGCATCGCCATGGACTACAAAATACACGTCGACGCTGGGAAGGAGGACTGTTACTATCAATATGTTCATCCGGGGGCGACACTTTACGTAGGATTCCAAGTCCTTCGTGGGGGGGATGGACAAGCGGGCTTCGCAGTTCGTCATCCTAATGGCCAAATAGTTCATCCTTATGCTTGGAAAGCACAGTCGGATTATCAAGAGACATCAGCTGTGGGGGGTTACTATGCCGTGTGTGTGGACAACCAATTCTCTCGATTTGCGGCGAAACTCATCAACTTGTATATAACTACATTCCGGTATGATGATCAACTTGGGTGTTTTAGAACTAATGGCAAAATTAAAAATTCATGAGGAGTGTGAGTAGAGGTAGAGATATGGGGAAGTGGGATGTGGGATTGATTTTGAGAATTTTTAAATGATGGACATCATTTTGATTGCAGATATGATGAATGGGAAAAGTATACGAAGGAGCTGGAGTCGTTGGATATCAGTGTGACGAACTTCACGGGGATATTGTCAGGTTCGTGAGAGACTGTTGGTTAGGGAGCGGTAGTTGTAGGCTTGTAGGGATTGTTTGTTATTTAGTGGTGTTTGAGGGTGTTGGGTTAGCGGAATCTGTAGTGGTGTGGTAATTGTAATTGATATGACAGTGATACATTAGGCATTGTTTGGAGAATGTAAACATTGAGGAATTGTAAATTGTGGTTTGATTGACAGGTGTGGATCAGAAGATTGGACAAGTTTTACATTATTTGCATCAGACGAGGGCTCGGGAGTCTCGTGATTATGCCCTGCTAGAAGACAATCAGTCCTATGTTTCCTTTTGGTCCATCCTGCAGTGCCTTATAATTGCGGCAACGTCGTCAGTTCAAGTGTATTTTGTGAGGAAGCTTTTCGATAGCCCTTCCCATGGGGGAGGCAAAGTGAGGGCCTAGAGTTTGTGGACTTGAATCCAACTTATGGGATTCGGACTTGCGATGAACACCTGACGTTCATGCATTTCATGGGATTTCATCTCACATTCCTTATGATTTTTAAGAAATTAACTGAGTGTTTCCAGACGTATTTTAAAAAAATTACTGTTATTGCATTCCTTGTAAACATCACTTTGATTTTTAATCTTGGACGTTCTACAAAAAATGGATATTATTAGGAAAATAAGTATGAGGTTTTGCTGGTGGCGCAAAAACAATTTAACGCATAATGTGCGGTGATGTGATTATGTACCCAATATTGATTGGATACTTGATTTTTAATTGTGCAATCTGTTGTCGTAACCTTTATTTTATTTTGAACAGCACTGTAGGTCTATACAACTGTTCGGACCAGCGGCATACTGTCGGTTTGGGTAAAGATTTCAATCTGTATTTTATTTGTGTACCTGTAATTTACACACGCAGTATCGAGTTACGAACAATACTATTTTTCGTAGGGAATCTCTGTTATTTTCATTTTTTCTTATCAAAATTGTGTTACATTTGCACAAAGCCGGAAAACTGTAACTATCAAGTATTAATTGTCACTTTTGTACAATCTAATTCAGCCAAAAATGTACCTTCTACTCACAGTTTAAGGAGATTCATACTTCATTGTAGGTCGGCCGCATTTTCTTGATTTTGAGATTATCATTGTTGTGAAAGTTGTATTTTCTTCATGAACGGTATTTTTACGTGTGCAAATATTTTGAATAAATTTTTCCTGGAGCTAAAACTCATACTCTTCTTCAGTGATTGTATTTCTATCAATTTGAAGCTGCTGCTTGGCTTGTGTACAATCTAATTGACTTAATGGTAGCACATGAATACTTAGTAGTTACAGGTCAGCATGCCCAGTCGAAAACAGATTTCTGAAATTCTCAAAATACTGTTATGAAATACCAAGTAAATTAAATATAATATGAGTATTACGTCCTTGCAGAAGCAATTTACTGTCACTTTCCAAACGTGTACTACAAAGAAAAGGGAAGGTAACATCCAATTCAACTACATTCGAGGTACTTGGAGAAACTCCCAATAAGGATTTATTACATTACCACCGACTACGTCAACTTATACAGCACTATTATTTTGGTATTGCCGTAACAAGTTACTTAGGAAGTATTGATTACAAAACAAATCATATCCCATATTTTACCTACATGATCTACTAAGATATAACCGGAAATATACGTATTCCAGTGGAATATTAACAAATTATCATTAACTGTGTTTAAGTTTGCATCCGTTTCATCATTTCTTCATCCTGAACGGTAAGGGCTGTTAATTTCTTCCCCACCCTGTCGTGGGTCTCCAGGAACTTAGCTACACACCGGTCTAAACAAACGGCTTCCCCCTTTGCCACGTCTCCTTCCGTGTATTTGGTATTGATACACTTATCGTGACAAACGGAAACTATCCGATTGTACAAATCGCTCATCATTTCCATTTCTAACTCTTGCACAAGCTTCAGCTTGTCCACTTGTCCTTTTTGCGCCATGGCGACAACAATAATAACAGTAGTCTTGTCCTCTAGCAGTAAATATTTAAATTGTTCAAGTTATGCCTACAATTTAAGCACCAGTCGTACAC
This sequence comes from Allacma fusca, assembly GCA_947179485.1. Taxonomy (NCBI): domain Eukaryota; kingdom Metazoa; phylum Arthropoda; class Collembola; order Symphypleona; family Sminthuridae; genus Allacma; species Allacma fusca. Next base: position 13,552,960 of record OX359250.1, read on the forward strand.
TACGTGGATTTTGGTCCTGATTCGTAATCTCCAGAAATAGATTGAAGTATTCGCTGACGAGCTTTCATATTTTCATAACGATTCTGAACAACTTGATTCTTGGCTAGCACAAATCCGAAAACTCCTAGTAATGAAACTACGACCCTGTCAAATCAAATGAAATCAAAAAAATTACATCCACTTCATAAAATTTACCTCCATCACCACACATAATTAATCTTCACCACACTCATTCAAGACAATCGAAAATAAAAAATGTTTCATTTTTAAAATCTCAAAACTTACACTCCAACATTTGTTTTTCCAATTCGACTTAATTTGATCGAGGTAACCTTCATCAGTAATCAGTACAATTTACTTCGAAACTCAAAATCACATCGGATGCCCAACTTATATCTTCATGGATTGCCTCCCCGACCCAAGGGTGATTCTGATTCCTCTCGAAACCTGTCACATTATTTTAAAAAAAAACAAATTAACATGAATTGTTTCACCTTTCTAATCTGCAAACAGTCAACATCACATTTCAATACTTGCTACACAACTACTATTAAACAATACTATTATGATAATAGTCTCACACAAATTTAGAAAATTCGAGGTATCCAATTTAATCCATTCTTGAATCCATGATCATCAAATCATCTATTCTTACAATTACGAATACCATAGTTACCAATCCGGCATCTCATAGAGCTTTCTTTTATACATTCAACATTACAATACGAACATTACGGGAATACACGGATATATTTTTAGGCTTCAAACTGCTAACGGGTGATGCAATGGAGCAAAATTTCAGACGAATCCTTATAATTACTAAAATATTTATTTGAATGTTTCTTAATCCTAAAATAAATGTATACTTGTCTTACCTTTTATTTAACTGATAGAAATGTTTATGATCGAGCACTAGTTCGATATGATTTAACACAAAATTTAATAAGACTGAAAGAAACGTGGACGACTAGTTTGCATCTCTATCGTAATGAAGTGCTGTATACGGATTTTTTTTATTATGCTGGGAAACGGGATGAGCATGAGCTGAGCTTGAGCCACATGGAGAGGTATGCATGTATGTATGTACGTGTTATACATACGGAACGGAGCACCAGCACCAGCACGAGGAATTACAGTAGGAGCAATCCTATTGCTACCGATACCGATCTGCTCTTGCTCCAATGTCCAATAGCTCTCCTATAGACTATAGACTCCTTTTCACATGAATGAAGGAACTCAACGGTGTTCTTGTACTGTTTAAAGAGTAGAAGTGGATGCAACATATAGCCGCATGCGATTTCGATGGCGAATGAATTTATAGTCTGCATTCAAAGGTAAAGGTTCTTCCGCGAGACATGCGTTTCTCGACTCACGCTTGAAATAGTCTGCATCTCGGTTAGAATTTCATAAGCAATGTAATTTAATTAATCTAAAATAATAATTATGATTAAATACTTAATTGTAATTTTTATTGCATACTCGCATTTGATGGGATGTAATTTAAAGGTAATTTAATAGGTTGTAGGGTACTTAGCAGCTCGTTAAGAAGGAACAAAATTTGTGGACTTATGATTAACTGTAGTGTAAAAAAGTTTTGGAAATTGTCTTGGTACATTCACTCCTTACTTGAAATGGAAGTTTATTTCATAAAAATTACCAATGAATAACATACATTTACAGGATATAGCATTGTAACAAAACTGACAAACGGTCTCTCACCCTCACATAATAATTACATCTGTCTACCTAAACTTCAGCATACTCTGTGGATGCTTATAGTCAAAGTTTGAACTCACAGAAGAATAAGCATTATTCATATTTTGAAAAAAGTCTAAAACTGTCATAACCTAGTGCAGAGGAATACTTCGGAGGGGAGAACTGAGTGAGCTAATTGTGTCTATGATGAAAACAGAAGATATAGAATATGTTCAAATGAAGGAAGATTCAGAAATTTTGTGATGATCTATGACTACCTATAATTTACGTTCCCTATGTACAAAATTGTTCCATCCGAATTGAAGGACCACCAAAAGCAAAGGTATAAGACAGGATGAAATCAGCCAAAAGTTTTGTTTGTCCTTAACGAAGTTAAGGTTAGTGTAGCAGTCAAGTCTGCTAATGTCTGCCTCGCTCCCGGGATCGTGTGCGGTCTCGCCGGCGTTTGGGCTCCCGCTCTCTGGAACGGGATCGCCGTCTTGAACCACGGTCCTTATTGGGTGATGCTGACCGGCTTTTCCTTCCCCGTCTTCGACTGTATAGGTATCGACGGAGCTCTCGGGAGATTGGTTTCAAGTGCATGAAATTACAAAATCCGGATCTGGTACACTCTCCCACCTCATACTGCCGGCAACATGCTTCTCGGAAATCAGTAACCGGACTCAGCTCCGCATAAATAGGACGACCACCAAACCATCGGTTGTTCAAATCATTAACTGCCTTTTCTGCATCTTCCTCTCGCCGGAACTAAGAATTAAATCCAAACTCCAATAACAATGCAAAAAAACCCAAATCTAAAACAAGTTTCCCAGTACGGATCCATACTTACCTTTATGTATACATTTCCCACAAGATGGTCGCCCAAATTATCGCAAACATTCATTTCCTCGATTTCCCCGTACTACAACAACAAATCAAAGAAAGCAAAACAATATATTTTACCCACACGCCAAGAACAATCCACCATCCACATAAATATCAAGCACATGAATACACTCCCAATTCCCTTTACCTTGTCTTCACATTCCACGAACACATCCTCAAAGAAATTATCATAATGTTCTTGCATTTCTTCATCGCTAACGTGGTTCATCTGAAAAACTATCCACAAAAAAATACACACCCTGTCAACCTCTCTATACCAAATCCCACCAGAATATATAACACCATTAAATACACAATTACTGTACAAACTAATATCACAAAAAAAGACCATCAAGAGCCAACTCCTCACCATCAGCTGTTTTAGTGGAATTCTGTGGATTGACGTATAGATTTTGTAGTACAATCGTTTGACTAAAAGTAGGCTTATTATGGATCCGAGAACACCGATCCCCATGTCGGCACGCTCCAATTTTGAAGTAAAATGAGCAATTTACCCTGAAAAAGAAACAAACCCTCCAGAATTACAACCCAGCACAATTCATCCCATTCAAATATTAATTTCCATATCCCCAACCCAAAGCCTCTATCATCTCAAATTATTGCTGACTCTCCAGGAATTATCAAACTATCCCACACACATGCACAAACACACATTCCAACTTACTTGTCCTTTTCGGTTCCGAAAATTGAAGCCAAATACTCCGCCATCTCGTCTAAATTCAAGTAATGTGATGACTTTTAGAAATAATATTCCGGGAATGGAATTCCTGGAATCCAAATCCACCCTTGTGCTTAGTTTTTTCACTGTCAACAAACTAACAAAATTCAATAATCCAAAAGTGTAACTCCGAGTCAAACAACATGAATGTGACGAGCACAGAATCACTCAGTATGTACACGCTGAGGAGCGAGCTTTTTGCTTATGCCTCCTAAAGCCGCTTTTTGAATGGGACCTCTGGGCTGAAGGATGAATCCTGCCCCAACTAGCGTACTTTCGAATAGTCGCGGGACGCACGAGCTCCAACACCATAAGTGACAGTGCTATAGCACCCGCGCCGCCCAGCTCCACTAGCACGCCTGACACTAGTATTAACGGGCTGGGAGTGGGAGTCGCAACCTTAGACAGGCACCAGCCCTCGTAGGAGCCGGACGTTGCGCTCGCGAGGCGAGTAGCAGCGTTCCCCAAACAGGACTATAGCTATAACTACTTATACGAGCTCGAACTATATCTATGCTTACCATTGGCTAAGATTTAAATTAATTTTTTCCAGTAATTAAACTCTTTGTTGTGATACTAGTCATATATTTTTTTTTAAATTGCAAGAACTGTAATAGGTTTTAATATATTCTAAGTAGTATTTTAAAGACCCTTATATTGCCGTCTACTCCGTTGGGCTTTTGAAAGGACAGGCTGATGTAGTCCTGCCTCTTAGCGGCTGTACATTGAATGGATTGCTCTCCGATGACATGTGGCTATGGATGAAGGGGATAGCGGATAGAGATCACAAGGCACTACTAATTCAGATCAAAAAATGCCCGAAGCCCTTGAACTGTCACAAGACGCGGGGGAAAAAGAGATGCGGACAAAGATGAGGGCTCCATGATTTTGCCAATTTTTTTATGGGCGAAATGGCATTCATAAAAATAATTATTCCTGAGCGTTGTGTTTACTGTAAAATTCATAGGGATTCCCTTTAGTCTATAATAGAATCTTCGGAAGTCCAAAATTTGGGTCTTACAAACAATTATTAGGAACGGAAAATATTTTTACCCCTCAATTTTAAACAGTCATTTTAAGCTCAGTCTTGACATCGCCCTGAAAAGCCAATAAAATTTTATAAAAACCAGCTCAAATAGATACACATTTCCCAAAGTGGTTTAGTACGCAAGTTGTACTTTTATAATAATTGGCCCTGACTTTTTAATTTTATGAATCGTTTTAAAAATATTCCAGTCGGGTGTATTTTTTTGCATTTTAGAATTGAAAAGATCCGGTTACATAATTACTGAATTGAGGTCTCGTAGGTGTCAATAATGTAACACAAGGTTTGATTGACGTAAAAACCATTGTTCCTATAATTTTTATAATAATTTTGACATTTGACTCTCCTACTGTCAAAGTTTTCCACATGAGCTCATGATATGAAATAAAGAATCCGCATAAAATATGAGACAAACTCAGTGCCTTGAAATATTTTGTAAGGGAATACAACGGGGTCTTGCCAGGGTAGGGGTAAATATAATAACAGTATTATTACAGCCAAACCCGAAAATATTGGGGTTTTGACTAGATAGATTATTGGTAGCGGACGCAACAATAACGTCAAGATCAATTGAAGGAGTTTAAATGATTAAATTAATTAAAAATAGTGAGCATTTTATTTAGAGTAAGCCGGAAAGCTAGAGGTATTTAATGTATTGTCACATGAAGGAAATATTATTAAATACCCGGCAAGATGAGGTAAACTTCACGTTTTATTTAAGAAAAGTTTAAAAAGTAGGTAGTTTGATTTTTTTTTCCATAGAGAGACACTTGATGAATTTTAGCATGTAATGCCGGAATTGCGATTGACTTTGATACATGTTTGGATTAGATCATTTCCAAAGTAGTAGTCTGTAGATACAATATTAGACTTGGAGTACCACTGGGGCGTCTTGTACCACACGTTGAGAGGCTTATTTACATCCGCAGCCATGTTCCGGAGACCGTAATTAGGTCGAGTAATTATATCCCCGGCGGCGGGTGAAAGTTCCGCCATTGCGGACCAAAAGCGGTTGGTACATCCGAACTCGGAAATAGCTGTTGGCAAATAATCTAGTAATTTCTCGACGGTGTTCTTGTCGCCCCAACCCTGGATAGAGGACAACAATATTATACGAAGAAATTCTTGAATACTTTTTTGAAAATTGAATAATTACTTTTAGAAAAAATTACAATTACACGAATGGTACTTCATTTTAAAACAAAGCAGGATCGAGGGGTTTGAAATTCATAAGAGAACACATAAAAATATTCCTGATATTGCGACTATCTTTTGTCACAAGTTGTAGGATGAGTAGGTGCTAAATAATTATATTACAGATTTTTGACTAGAAACTTACATGCTGAAGAGGTGACCAAAGTAGATTACGTTTTGTGTAGAAATCGTCATTGTAAGTCAAAACCACGTATTTTTTGGCATTCAGCAATTGATTGAGAGTGGCGTCAATTGTAAGAGATCTAGGGGCTAGGACGTCTCCTAAATGCTCTAGCAAAAAGTCGTAGAGTTTTTCATGGATACTTTCACTGGTGAATCCTTGGGGAAAGCGGTGGAAGTCCATGAAGACCACTTCTTTGAATTCCGTGACAAATTTTAACACGTCTTGTAATAAATTTTTAAGCTCTCGGATTTTTACCAAATCATGGTTCACCCAGAACTCTTCCCCCGTACTTGATGGGTAATGACCAACTCGGACGTCCAGGTAGCGCACCCCAGAAACAAGCTGATTATAAATATGTTCTTCTTGTCTGTGCATGTACAAAATTACGAATAAGATGTAGTCTATGGATTGAAGTTAAAAGTAATTACTAAAATATAAAAGTAGCTCAAAATATTACGTGTATGTAAATCTAGCAAGGATCCCATCCGAAGCGAAAGATCCATCGTAAACAATCCAAGCTCCAGCGTCGTGTGTTCCTGGAATCATTAACTTGCGCAAAGGCTTGTTCCCGATTATGTCTCTAATATCGTTCATCCAGGTGGGGTACAGTCTTAAGCAGTTTGATTTGTAAGGACGGGTATCTCCAGACCGGAAGTACCCCATCCAAGCTAAACAAAATTCTTGCCTAACACTTGTAAAATTCAGAACTTCCAAGCGAAAGTTTGTTTTCACGTAGCCAGTGGACTCTCCCACGGTATGGGAAGATAATGGTGAGGATGGATCTTGCTCAGGATCATGGTCAAATAATTTCACTGAATGGCCAGCATAATTCGGGTAGTCAAAATTCACCCAATTCAGTTCTAACTCCCTTCCAAAAATTTGACCCGAGGACTTGTCCACGGAAGCCACTTCATTTAAGGTTACAAAGACGTGAGCGTCATCAAACAGTCCTGGAAGTAAAATAATGTTAAGTAATGTATTTTTTATATAAAAGAAAAATATTCATTACAATCAAAAATAATAGCGTAGTCTCAAATGAAAAAAGAATTATTACCTGTCGGTGTTAATCCCCTTCCTTGTGTTGTAAGAATTGGTGCAAGTCCTTGAAAAAGGAAAAGAAGAACGAATGGAGCAAAAATACTAAAGTTGGACATTCTGAAGGAAACCTGGCTTCTGAGTGTTTCTCAAAAGTTGACAAATGTCAGCCAGCAAGTCACTATACTGAAAAAGGTTATGGAAATTTAAACTATTTAAGACCATGATGCCTGAAATATTTTCCTTTATCATCGTGTCAATTACTCTATTTTGTATGTATTCCAGCTCGGGATTAACCTCTTCAATTTTTTTGCGTAGATTTCTGGGCTTGCATATTTTTATTGAATGTTTGTAGAGCATTGTAGGTGGTTTGAAATTCTTGTATGCTTTCGGTAATCCTATTATTTTATAAGTCACTTGAGATGGGGTATGCACGGGAATAAAAAGCCGGTTAAATCCCTTTATCAGGAGGAAAATATCTTTTTGCGAAATAGCAGCATTACATAGCAGCCCGAGTGCTAGTCATACTTTAGAACGTAATCCGAAATATTATTTCAGCGATTTTGTCTTATTTTAATCCCCCTGTTGGAATTTGATTGATTGAAGCTTACTGTAATTTACGCTTTACCTTTAATCATCTGTAGCGCTCACGAGAAGCTCATTCTTCACTTTCACCACCAAACCTGCCCTGTATTAGCCTTGAGGATGGCTATCTCTGCACATATTTACAGACAAAGCACTTGTCGTCTATCATCCCGAACGAAATTTGGCTTTTGAAACTGTCTATTAAATACTGACTGCAATGAAATTCATATTTGATTTAGGGTTCGGAGAGTAAACTAATAATGTGCATAATTAAATGTTTTTACTGAGGCTGAATTTAATGTAATGTTGCAATGTTATAATAATAATTATTCAAACTGCCACATGCGGTTATTTATAATTGTCTTTATCTACATTGTCTTTATTCGGTTCATAAAGTATCTACACATTGCTGTGAGAAGGTCACAACATAGAATTAAAGTTGTGTGTTAAAAATGTGCACATTACTGCGTTTTTGAAGATAATTGTATGAATCCCGTGCCAAATGTTTAAAGTGGCCACTCAATGAGAACTTTTAGCTTTTCCTATTCAAATTCAATAAACTAGGTTCTTTATTTGAGCGAACACACTTATTGTAAATCTTGCGCTTACATAAACAATATAATTACATAAATCTCTTGAAAAACAAGGAGGTATTCTAAATGAATACCAATAATAATAAAAGTGTGTGCTATCAGTTCTCTGGTAGAAGAAAGTTTGACGAGTTATTTTTGAGTGCTCCAGCTTCCTTCACCGTAGATTGTAGTGTATTCTTTCTCTTCAAATATTCAAGCAGTTCAAAAATATTTTTTTGGTTTCCGAAAGCTGAGGACATCTTGTTCAAAGATGATCGGGGTAATGGTGCAAACATAAAAAGGCCTCCTGGTTTTATATATCTTGAAAAATGTTTTGACAGCCTTCCCAGATATACTTCCTGAGAATAATAATAGTTCAATCTGTTAAAAATCAAGCGTCCATGGTTGATTTATTTCCACTTTCCAATTTTCCTTTATTTCCAATTAGTTTTACGTATAATATTCTCGACAATATGTACACAAGGGTGCCAAGAAATATTTCAACACCCCCAGTCTATTTCTGGAATCGTTCTTATGGTTACAAAAATTAAATTCCCGTGTTTTAGGAAATCTTCTTCCAGATATTTTAACAATGGTTTTAGCCACCTTGCAAAAAACCAGGACAAAGGTCAAGGAAATGCAGCAAAGTCATAAGTAATTTATTGGGGGAAACAAAAATGTTTTCCAACAAGTACAACATGAGACCCCGTGCCGCTGAATTGTTTATAGGCACAGAAGGTAAAATTGTGAAGCAATAACGTTCACCATGAAAATGGTAAACCAGTTTCATAAATCCAAATGTAAAAAAAAATATAGGAAAAATATTTATCAAAGCGCGTTTAGGCATGAGGGGGAAGGGTCAATTCTAGACGAATCCTTGACGGAAAAAAAGTGGAAATGGTTGAACAATAAATTGATACTATTGATAGTAACGATTATCCTGCCAAAATATTTACTATGAATAGGAAATTTCAATCTAATTGAATAAAATCTGTAGGAAATACAATGCAGTATATTGCCTTAAAATGAGCTATTTACAATTTTCAAGTCCAAAGTTATGCAGCTTTTCGAATGGTTCTCGAAATTAGTTTATTTCGAAATTTTGAGCTCTAATCAACAGTAATTTGAATTTTTTAAATTTAAAAACTTGCCGAAAAAAATTGCGAGTATTTACGGTAGATAAATGGTCAATTTTGAATACTCCTACAAAATTTTGACTACGATTTTGAAATTTTGCTTAGAATGATTTTAATTTAGAGCAATTCAATAGCTTTTTAATGAGGTATGTATGACCGAGATACCTATACCACAATACATGTTTGCAGTTACCTCTTAAAGCTTATTAATACTTTTTAATTTATTTATTTTCTTCACGAATCTTTGTAATTAATGCACTAATGAGCGGGTTATCAGTTAGTTATAAATGCAGCTTGCGTTAAAGCTTTAAATATTTTAAACCACCATGTGTTTGAAAATAGGGCTATGTATCATCACTCGAATGTTCTATATACAAGCATGTACAATCAAGAGAGATACATAATTTCCAATGAAAAACCTCAAAAAGAGGTGAAATACTTCTTACCTATTTTATATACATCCTAGAATTTTTTAAGTGCCTATCCTTTAATTCCCATTGTTCCTAAAATTTAAGCTAGGCCATAATTCCTAGAAAGAAAGCAAAATTACTTCCTTGACTAGCCTATCCTATTTTCAGAGCTAAATTTGGTGGACCATATTTCCTTCTCTATTTTGTGGCCTATTTATAGGCAATATGGACATCTTTGATGTAAACCATTATATAATCATAAAACTTAGATGTATAACCTAATCTTAAAATCATACTGTTTACAAGGAGCAGAGAAACACCGTAGCAAATTATCTGTAATGTACCCTTATTATCCTCTAAAAACATCAGTGTACAATGAGTCTTGAATAATGAACAGTAGTTTATTGTTAGGCTCGTCAATCTGCATTTGTTTGTCGAGCCCTAAATTAATTAATCTTAAATCTAATTTTCTTACAAATTTCAAAAACAGAATTGTTTGCCTAAGTCAACCAATATTTTCAGAGGGGCCAAGGAATGAATCGAAATGTGTTTTTGTAAACAATTTTATTTTACTTCAAACTTGTTACTTCCAAAATAAAGTTTAAAATCTTCGTTTTGACAATTTTTTAAATTTTGGATCAATTTGTTTTTAAAAAGAAGGAACAACCAGCATATAGTAACCATTACAGCTAGGCGGAGGAGCGGAGATAATGCTTTTGCCCCATCAGTGTCAAGCTAGCCTTCTGTATGCATATAGCATTAGATTCATGCTGTAGACTATGTAACTCATAGTGCTAGAAGAAAACACATAGAACCGAAATGTCACAATATAATTTCCTCACATCCAGGAAAACAGAACGTCGAAACACGTGCACGCACCACAATATGCTTTTGATTGATTTTTTGACAGCGGATAATAAAAATTTAGCACTACATAGTATATGTAAGCACGCAAAACTGTTTCTACCAAAGCAGTTAAACCCAACAAGGGTTGGAGGCATGGTCTTCATTCTCCATTGTCAATTCAGTGTCCCAGGAAATGGAAAATTGCATGGACGAAAATAATCCTCCAGCCATGGAAGTAAGAATATATCTGGATTTGAACATCCTTGTCCTAGTCTTACTTGCAAAGTTGCAATACAAATTAAATTACTAATAGCTATAGGCAAGCAAATGTTCATTTAATTATCATTAAAAATTAAACTTAAATTAATTTTTCACATTTGAAAAGACTCCGGGTTTACTATCAGTATCTACTTAATATTACAAATGCTATTTATTGAGCTTGAATTACGGGCGTTATTCCCACACTGCCTCTCGGCACCATTGTTGGCCCGAGGTTGGGTCAACTAGAAATGATCTCTTATCTGTCTGAGGAATAGAACCCGCATAAAAAGTTTGGATTTGCCAACACGCGACCCACGTCTGCCGGGCCGCGTGGTAGGCTAATTGAATTTTTTTTCGTACCCTTCGAGTCATGTACACAGGGCTTAAAAATATAACGGAATCAACTGAATGCTTTCTCCCCGGATGCTACATAAACCCAGAGCGATAAAGTGTTGTTAAAAATTCAAAATTCACTGGTATTTATGGCGAAGATAAATTTTTAAAAAGGGACTAAGTACCAATAAAAGCCCTTAAGCCCGACGTGACTTTCGCTCCTTATTGATACTCAGTACAGGGGCACTGATGCATAATATTATGCTACACAGTAACACAACTCCAATGACACAAGTCACAAGTCACGTCACAAGTGCATTTCATTTTAAGGGAACTAATCTATCCCTCACAGCTATAGCAATGGCTATGACAAAGGCTGTACTCGTAAACAAAAATTAATAACTACATAGATACATTCAATGGACAATCAGTCAAAACGGACATGAGACTTGAAAGAGTCCTTTGTATAAATGCCTTTGTTTTTATCTCATTCATTTAGTTCCAGGATACTTTGTTGACTTGGGAGAATTCTTGGACGCTTAGCGGGCAAAATATGCATACTTACTTGGAGTAATTATTTTTACAAAAGGGCACTCGTACCAGAAGTTAGCACTACGTACATAAGTAGATATGCATTGCTCACTTTTTTTGTATTAAAGTGAGATTGAGTGAGGGAGTATAGTATTGAATAAATGCTCAGACTAACGATAGGAACGATAAGCATGGTGACATGAGATACAGGAACAGTAGCTTTAGTCGTTACAAATATGAAACCTTCCTTCTAATTCCCCATATATAAAGTTCAACCAACCAAGAACCTTTTGTGATTCCGTGTGCAAGCAAAATACATACTTCTCACTGTATTCCGGCATCTTATGCACTGATGCACTCCCAGTTCCCCTCCCAACGTTTATATTAAGAAGTATTTACTTATACTTCTTTCCTGGTCTCTCCAGGAAGAGATAACCAAGTTTTGAGCTGAAAAGTTTCACACGACAACCCTATAGTGACTATAAGCTCGTCTGTCTGGAGAACGTTGATAAGGCCAAGGCGATGGAATTGTAGACCTTCGCCTTTAGCATCTGTCAAAATGAGGCTCTAAATCATCCAATGCTTCCAAATCTGTACTAAACATAAACGAAAAATTGTTCAGCTCATAACCAACCCTTGTTGACAAAACCAATGAAGGAGCTAGAATAACTTTGGGGGTGCGGGAAAAAATGCTATATCAATTGAGGTTAAAATAATAACAATAAAATACAGGATAAGCTCAATATGAGAGCACTCTTCAACGGGAGCAAAATTTTGACTCATACAATTTATTACCATCCTCTTGTAAGGGGAAAACTAAACTTTGGGGTGAAGGGAGACTAAATGTTATTGCTCATGTGAAGAAAATGCTCAAAATGAAATGCAGAAAAAAATGTGAAAAAAAGAGAAGGTATTTTAAAATAAGGGTGCAAACTAAATAAGCTTTAAAAAGTAAGTTTCATCGTAACTGAAAACATGAAATTCAAGTCAACAACATATATGTATACTTTATTCGGAGAGTTTATTAAAAACTCACTGTGAACACAAAAATTGTCAGCACACAAAAGTTATTTCCGGAATTGTACGCTTATAATTTATTACACACACATAAACTACGAAATAATAGACCTTACCAAATGACGATACATTCTGAAGCTGTTTTTCTTAATTTTAGGATTCCACAACATTGAAATAATTCCCTTTTAACAATCAGCGGTTGCTCATCCAAATTATTTTTGAAAAGTGGCTTCGTACACTTTATTGCTCATATTCTACGTCTGAACTGTGTTGGTACCACAATTAACTTGTAGTTAGAACTGTGAAGCCTTTTACGATAATCCCAGCTGTATTTCTCCTTCGGATATTTTTTTAATTACTCATTATGAGTCTGGCACTGGGCGCTTTCGCATTTTTTATATTCATTCCTCCCTCACTTTTATAATCCCAATTATTGTTGCACATAAATAAATATTTCATATTACAGCTAATAATAATAATCAATATTTTCCGTCACAACCGTAACCAATTCTGTAGGGTAGCAATTACGTCTGTGTTGCATTTATGGATACATACCTACATGCTACACAAGTATTTCCTCGAGATTAATTTGTGTCTCATTGTACCCCAAGTTATGAATCTAATTGATGTATTCGTTCGCTTCACATGTATGTAATTACATGTACTTACTATACACAGAGTAGAATTATTATACACGGGGGGGGGGATGCCACAAGCCCTTACCTATAGATACTGATATTACAATATACTACACTGTAGCAATCGAGATGACTGAAAATAAGAAGATTGCCAAGTAGATCCTTGACTGGGTACATTTTGACATTAAAATAGGAATAATTCAAAGTTTAATCGGAATTAGTAGCATATGAAGTCCCACTCTCATCCCTTTCTCTCTTGACCTCCACTGGGAACTCTGGGTTGTTATTAGGATGAACGGAGATACTATCACCGTTTGTACTTACTTTCCAATGTCTCTCCCGTCCATTCCGTCTGCAAGTACTGCTCAGAGATGTTGAGGAGTTGGCATTCTCTCCAGCATCAACAATATGTTTCAGGGGGTGGGAGTCACACTCATCTCCGTAATAGATCCGGAAATTAAATGCATGTAACTGACTTGAGGTGATAGAGTGACGACTAATGCTTGAAGTTGATTTCTCTTGTACGTGACTGTCCTGCCATTCCAAAACCGAGGAGAGTAGGCGGATGTAACGAATGGCCAAGCGGAGGATCTCATTTTTTGACAGCTTCCTATCAGGAGGGTAGGTTGGGACAAGTCGCCGGAGTTCTGCGAAAGCTCCCGTAACATTTTGCTGTCGCCATCGCTCCCGAGTGTTTGTGAAGACTTTCCTCGGATGACGACCGATCCTCTCAATAGTGCAATTACTCTCGCACCCTTTCACCGAGGAGGAAGAACTACTGAATCTGTCCTCATGCAGAGACAGGTGCATGTAGGATGCCCCACGACCATCTTCCAGTGATTCTGAATGACCTTCCGAAGATTTTGAATGAATCTGAAAATATGCCAATTTCTATATAAATACTGACTTGAATTATTTTTTTACACTCGGAACAGACCGTCGGAACCAATAATAATTCTAGAGAGGGGCTAAATAGTCAAGGGTTTTTATTATCCAATCGAATGCCAGTGTACAAAATTTTATTCTTACGGAATTATTTCCTTTATTATGACCATCGGTAGGGAGCTTCAGTTCGGAGGATTTCCGATTCTCCTGGTCACTATTAGTCAAGTCAAAGTCTGCCTCGAAAGATATCTCAGAGTCTAGATCGTCAGATTCGTCCAAGTCAATATCTGAGGATAATTCGCTGTCACGTTCGGTTTTCAGTGCGAGAGAGGATTGGGAATAAGACATCCTTTTCGCTCCCATCATACTTTTTGGTTTTGGGTTGCTAACAAAATTATTAGCAAAGTAACTTGATATTAAATATCTTTAGAGTTGGGACACGAAATTTAAAAAAAATTATATCTAGTGTGACTAACTTAATATGGAGAGAATAGTTTTGTTACTTCATGCCAATGAGTCCTTATTCTGACTGAGAGCTTATGCCCAGAGTTTGTGCTAAATATCAAGCCCTTTCTCTCCACCCGAGTTTTTCCTAGGTCCAGAAGCAAACCAATCCCAGTTCCGGAACATCTTATGAAACTCTCCACCCTTTTTCCCGTCCAGGCGGATCTTCCTCTCTCAAGTCCAATGCGAGTTGGGATCCGTGCATTACTTTCCATCCTGTCATGCTATAGGTGAGCAAATTTCCTGTAGTTCCGGAGAGAAGATAAATTGAAGTATACTGCGCTATGATACTGGAAGGATATGCACACATTTATGTATATATTTCTCTGTCAAATGAAATTTCAGCATTTTTCCTGCAGTTATTCGTTTTTTTTTCATGTAAAACTAAATAAATGCTACTGTGCAGTAAGATGTGATTTTAGACAATGTTTTGGTGACATTCTCTTTCCAGCTCCAGATATGGTTTTGAACTGAGGAAATTTGAAAGGTTTTAAATGTGTGTAATGTTGCACTTTCTTTGGCTAGAGATTTCCTAGGCAAAATGGTACAGGATACGATAGAACTATGCATTTCGTGTCTTACTAACAGAAAAGTAGATCTCAAATGACAAGGCACGTTACAGAATCTCTGGTATGTATGGTGGTGAGTAACACTGGTTTCTGAGAGGGTGACCATTGTACATACTGTGTATGATTACAAATACATGAATAATACACGCACATGGCATGAACAATGGTTGAGGGTTCTACAGTGGGGCATAAAAATCTATGAATTTATTCATAAAAAAATAAATCCTCCAGGCACCAAAACGTGTGGAATAATTGTAGCAAAAATCGGCAGCTTCACGATTGAGCAACCACAAATAAGTAGTTGACGGATGCTGTGACGTTCGGCACACGACCGGCACATGAGGTGATAAGTAAAGTAATGCTCGGAGTAACCATCCGCTCAGGGGTAGATAAACCCAGACCACCGTCATTTATTCTTCATTGGCAAATGATTTTATTCATATGATCACTTGGAGTGTCATTTCCGAAGTGGTGTCAACTTCAACTTGTGGGACCTGTGACCGTAATGTATCCTGAATATCCAAATGTAGCCTATTTTTGTTAATGAATTCAAGTGGAAAATGTCAGTTTTGGGAGGGGTACGACAAGCTGATACTAAAAACTTGCTCCCTTTCCTTACATTTGATATTAGCAAAGAGTATCATATTCTCAATTTGTTACGCTGTTAAGAGGCATTATAAAGCCTGTTTGAAAACACATTAACCCATTTGAAGTGAAAAGGGACATCGGAAGGGAATTATGCAAAGTTCAGCTCGAAAATAAAATTCAGAGTCAACGATTTTGTGGTATGTTATTACTTTATTATTCATCAATATTAGATATATATATACATATATATATATATATACATATCTACATGTACACCTAATTTTGAACGATTAACATTCAGCAATCTGCGCAGTAGTGGTATGGTTTTTAAGTTTTTATCGATACCTATACGGTTATAAAGATTTTTACGAGTTTGAAAATCTTAATCTTTAAATAGAATGCTTAGGGATTGACTTCAACTAAGGAAAACAACCACATCAGTACATACATACATACACACACTAATTTTAATACCACTGCACTGGCCGAATTGATAAAAATGTCGAAATCCCCATTTCAGGAACAAATATGTGATGTAAACAGGGTCTACCGTTTATGCTACAAAGCATAATGTCTTACATTCAAAACAAATACACTAAAACAACTACAAAATACAGCTACATACATACATACTGGATGAGAGTTATTACTGACCAGAGTAAATCACATAAAAACTTATACGATAAATTTATTTAGGTAGTGTAGGACCAAATATTTCAGCTGATTTTTCTACCAGAACCATTCACACAACGAATGAGCTCACACATCCATCAGATCCAATGAAAATAAAAATTTAAGGAGACAGTCCCAAAGGATTGTAGCAGGTGGCAGAAGTATAAGCACTGTCTTACTCTGAGGATAATGAGATTTTTAGTTTCAAAAAATAAACGTACGCGTTTTTACAGATAATAGGTGAGTACGGAGACATTTGATATTTCCTTCCGTTATGCTACACTGATTTTAAGCAGCGATTTAAAATTAATCCTTAATGTTTCAAACCGATCTATGTAACTACATTCTTGACAACAACTTCAGTCACGTCACAATCATGCTTATACCTACAAACCTATTGAAGGGACAAGCTGAATTTCCCAATTCCCAATGTTTAAATAGTACACTACAATTTGCACTACGGAACAGCTATTTAGAGATCGATGGGAAACGGCCGGTAGTCCGATTTCATTCAACTTATTCTTTCATGTGTGTAAATCAAATATAACTGCGTTGTAGATTCTTTCGCAGACGCCAAATAATCCACAATTCCTCGTTAATTGTGAAGACGTATTTACATTGATCATTTACCTTAGCACTAATTACTATGTAGTAGCTTTCACTTTGTTTCAATGTGTCAGTATAATACTTACTTGATATTATGAGTTAGATCGTGTTGAGCAGCAACAACAACCATTAGATAATTAAGGAAACCGCTCGCATATTTATTTCTGCGTTCAAAAATTTCAACTGACACATAAAGAACCACAAATGAAAATCCGTTAGCCACTACAACGCGAAAAAAGCTGAACTAAAGTTGAAATTCAACCAATTTGTGCATAAATAGTAACTAGTTTTGTTTTCCGTAGAAGTGGTGCACTGAGGATGACCTGGTCCACACCCGTTCTTTGCACGTTTGGTTATTTATTGACTAATAACAACATATGTTTATTTATGCTTTAAACGTTTGACCCGTTGGGTTGGCTTCGAAACAACTGCAACAGCATCTGTATACATTCCTTTCTAGAATGTAAGTCCAGTCAACCAGAGTCTTGGCACGAAACACTGTGCAACCGTTGCAAAGGAAGTTTCACCATCCCATAATTTATCTTAGAAACTAAGTGTTCGACGTCACAATTTACTTTCACTCCTTTTCGTGCAGCAATGCACACTTGCGCTTCCATGGCATTCTCTGAAGATAATAGGTCTAACTGGGTGCATAACTGCAGGTAGGCAGGTACCACTTTTATATATAATTATAATATTCGATTTATTTAGCCGTGTATTGATCGGTTGTTCCTTCACGGCAAAGAAACCCTAACCATGAATGCTTCATTTATTTGTAATGATGATACTTACCTCGAATAAAATTTGCTACTTTAGCACAAAACTACACCTATCGGCTGTGGTACCGATACTACCAATAACTTGATCAATAAAGGGGCATTCGGGAAGTAAATCCGCCATTGAGAACTCTAATTTCTGAGGCATTACGGCACAGCCACTGAATGCGGCTATGATCCTTAACAATCGTTTTGCAACGTTCTCGTTCTAACGTTTTGCGAATAAAAATTAATCAAGACTATGTAAACAACGAGTGTGGACCTCAGTATACTACCCACAACGAGAAGGGTACGTACGACCGAAAATATGACAGGGACGAAGAAATCGGACTAGCATTCCAGTACTGACTGGAGCAATCGCCGAATAATACTACGAAATCATTCGTATTAATTTTTCATCAAATGTCGGAGAAATTGTAAAGCATTTTCAGCAGCGTCATTTTTCGATTTTTGGCGGTTTTCTCCACTTCCAAAAAACACAAACATCGGATCCACTCCAATCGTTAAAAGTGTGTTGGCTTTAGACTCATCGACAGAACCCTGCAAATCCATCCACTCCACTTTCAAACTTTGTTCTTCCACAATCCCTCGAAGTAATCTCAGGGGTTCAACGCTTTTCAAAATGGTATGAATATTTTCGTTCTAAAACATTTTTAAAAGAAAATTAGTCCGAATAAGAGACAGGAAAAGTTAAATCTATAATTTTGAAACAGAGTAAAAACGTTTTGTCACTGTAACTTACACGAATAACGTCCAGCTGCTTGCCACTTCGGCCTCTATATGCTTGGAAAACATCAGCTGCGTTTTTATACTGTTTTGATGCAAAACTAAGATTTGATAGTCTCTCCTCAATAGAAGCATCAACCTCATCAGCATTGTGTGGCTCGTTATTTTCTTGGTTCCGCATCATTACCATTATTCTTTGGAGCATTTTGTATGCAGCGACGCGTTTAGCCTGCTTTTTCGAACGTCCTCGTCCACGCTCAATCAATTTTGGTCCAAGTTTACATGTCACAGTGAAAACCCTTTCGTGAGGCTGTCCTTCCTCCCGTTCATCCTATATTCATGATCATAATTTCCTCTGGTCATTCGACGATATGAAAACACAACAAAACCTTAGCATATTTTCATGAAATTTACCTCATATTCCGGGACAATTTTTTTTGCCCTTAAACAAAACTCATTTAATTCCCCAACAGGATTTCCTGGTGCTTCAGGGTCGTATTCAGGTTGAATAACTTCTTCTTTTTTGGTGAATTTTACATCGAATTTATCAATCAATCGAGCGTCCAACGTCAACAACAGTGACTTTGCAGCGTCTTGCTTAGCATCCTTTTTGGTTTTCCCAACTCCAGTCGCTGAAAATATAAAAAAACTTTGTAAATAGCTATTTTTTAACTGTATCCTATTTCTTGAAGCTCATTCATAATATCCATACTCAATTTCAAAACTCATTCAATGATATCCATCTCCAACTTCACAAATCATTTAATGTTAATTATTGAGCCTCCGACCTATCCCTCGTGAGAATAAGTATGTATTGTCAATATTGTAGCCAGCATGTATTGTATCAATATGGAATTGTTGATGACATGCTGTAAGGAAGAGGTAGGATTCGGTGGACAAAGCGAAAGCAGGTTACAATTGACTAGTGTCTCATAAACCCAGACATTATTAACCAACAACTGAATACCTGCGTTTCCATGATACTAATGTTTACTACAAAGTTTACAAGTTTAATGCATTAAAGTGCTAAAACAATGTAAGAATTTATATTCATAAGAAACCAAATCCAATGATAATTTAACCCTTGCGAAGTTGATCGTTAAAAGCTGACAATCATTGTTTTAGGAACAGTTGTTGTGAGTTGTGTTGGGAGTAGTATGTGTCAGGCTTTCCATCTAACCTAACCCTTAAGTGAGCGCTTATACTTTCAAAATATATTATTATTACTACTATATTGTTGCGTTACGATTAGCTCCGACTACTGCATCAGCGTATTGGAAATAACAATATTTATAGTTATGAGAAAAGTATATTTAGGAAATTATTTTTATTTAACTAATGCTTTGTAATGACTATTCTTTCCATGTTATTCTATGAGAGACGCTGCTAGTGTTCACTTAAATAACAAAGAGGACACTCTGGTTTTGATCATCAATCTGACCAGACGTATTCTCACTGCACTCTTTTTCACTGAGCCACCTTTCTGAGCTACGTTACCCTCTATTTTTAGAACTCATCAATATATTGTGATATTGATAAATATATTATTAAATATAAATAAAGTATAAAACACAATAATAATCCTATGGATTGAAGTGACAGTGTAGGGATTCGTATATTTTAGAATACCAGAAAATGCTATAGCTGCATCCTACCATCACTCTTCTTTTATTTATTAATTAAGGAACGAGTTTTAGTAACATATCTGGATTGACATGACATACACATACGTACACATGAGGGACGAATATCGTACCGTAGAATGAATTTTGAACTGATGGACAGATAAGGTTCAATGACCCCAGTTAAATTTGATCGGCAATTTAGCATTAGGTAATCCGACTAAATACCTTTGACTTCCGTCCCTTGCCCTTCAGAGTCAACGCTCACTTGACACTCATACCTCCGATTGTGCACTGGACCATTTTCCGTGAATTCGAAACGGGGGGCCACTTTGGCTTTACTACACAATTCGTTCAGGACACTCACAGGAGTTGGACAATGTGACGGAGCATTCTCTCTCGCAGCATTCGCCTTCCTCTGACCAAAAGGGTTTACCAAGTTATTGGCAAACAGGGACAAATCTTGTGACATTGGTGCTGATGAAATTTCCCCCTGGGACATAATAAGAGCGATATTTTTGTTCGGTTGCATTCCAATAACCTGACAACAAACACACACAATACGTAAATTACTCCAGAATTATAACACACCTATCCCATTTAATTATTACACTTCAACCATTACCAATCCCAATCACCCACACAAGCAAAATAGTCATTACTTCTCCAAACAACACTTTAAATCACCACCGCAGCTTATTCCAGGCACAATGTCCCAACACTCCCGATACTCCGAACTAAACCACAGAGTACTCAACACAAACTATCTACAATTCCATAACAATCCTTCATAGCCAAATCCAAAAACAATTCAAAAACTAATAAAAAACTAACTAAACCCCACAACACTGTCTCCACCAATAATTATAGAGAAATTCCCCCCGTTCAGGTCACACACTTGAGCTCTCCAGTACAACGATACAAAACATCGTTGATCAAAAATCCTACCCACCCTACCGACCCAATTTTTAAAAGTCCCTGAGCTATTACTAATTGACTGTCAAACTTCTCAATATTATCCTAAGAATTTCTACGGACCAATAGCTGATCCCTCCAATTCCTGTATTTTATAAAAAAATATTAATGCAAAAAAAACCCACACAAATGAATGTTACTTTGAGGCAGTAGGGAATTCAGAAATGAGAAAGCATCTTACGTCATGACTTTGCATGCTTTTGTAATGAGAGCCCGACTGAGGCCTGATGTACTCATTGGAAGATGTCATTTAAAACTTGTCTGCTCGTCTTATAAATAATATTTCAACGTCTGTATAAATTCCACGGACTTTTTC
Source organism: Allacma fusca (assembly GCA_947179485.1). Classification (NCBI taxonomy): domain Eukaryota; kingdom Metazoa; phylum Arthropoda; class Collembola; order Symphypleona; family Sminthuridae; genus Allacma; species Allacma fusca. The sequence continues at coordinate 13,574,305 of OX359250.1, forward strand.
CAAGATGTCAACAAGACATCTACTCCCTTCTCGGTCTAGACCTTCTCACACATAGTAAGTACACACAAATAAACACCAGCCTTCTTCAATGGCAATGGCTCACACTAACCTTCCGGAATTTGATGACTTCCAAATAAAAACTTGATGGAATTTAATTTAATTCCAGTCTCAGAAAATCCTGTCTCAATCAAAACAGACACTAGTGTAAGTAAGTAAGTACCTATACGGTTACAGTCGTAGTCTTACTTTATAGCTTACACAGAGCACCACCAAACGCCTTCAAAAATATTCCGTAATTCAACCAATCCTCGTATGTATATTATAAGCATGAGTTTATTAGAATTTTTGCTATATTTAAGTACTTACTTTTTAGGCTACGACACTTACACTACTACTGGCTTTGGGTTTATGGTAACACTTTACACGCATAGATTTATTGGCTAGTCTAGGAAATCAAACCCGGACCTTGGTTTAGTGTTTGGGGCTGTCGCAGGAAATAGACTGCCGTTGGCAGGGAGGGGGGGACTGCAGCAGTGTTTTTCCTTCCGACGTAAATAGTCCAATGCGATTTCCAATGCGAAACCTTATGCTGGTTACGGGGATTCTGATTCTGATGAAAGGTTTTTTTAGTTAAGTTATAGCGTGTTGTTAGAGTGAATTATTTTGTAATTCCCTTAATAATAAAGACACTACTGTTGCCGATTGTTATTGTCGTAGGATGAGTGTGTGTATTTGTGGTACAAAATACGGAGACACTGAATCAATGCAGAGGTAAGGATGTCAAGTAAGTGTCTTGAAGAGACGGGATGACAAGCACACGCAAGCAGACCTGAAAGTCAGGGTTCACCTTGCTCTTGCTAGTCATAGCAGGGTTACTTACATCCGGTTGTGTAATGAGAAGCATGTGTGTTTGAGACTTTTCCCGGCCGTTTTTATTTAGGGATTTGTGTAAATGGGATGTGTAGTCATTTACATTTAGTAAAGGAGGATATATTGTAGAGGGTTATGACTTTAATATGGAACGCATTATGGGTTGGGCTAGGTTGTTGTGATGTGATGTTGTGAATTGTGAGTAATATTTTGGGATCAGTAGGGGTAGGGAGTTTTTAGGGGCGAAGTGAGACGAATTTGAGGATGTCAGGTTTAAAGGTGGCCTGTTTGTCTGTAAACGCATTGAGTGTTGGAGCAATGAACCAGACTTATTGTGAGGGAGTAGGTAAAAAGTAAGAAGCCCACTATTTTTGTGGGTAGGTGGGTCATTCATTGTAAGCCAGGTTATTAAATAGTGTTTGGATGGAAATGCGTTTGAATGCATTTGGGTCAAACGTGAGAGGTGCGCCACCTATCAACGGATTGATTTGCAGAATTTGTTTTTAGGGGTGAAGTAAATATGTGAGTTCGTATTGTGGATGTTGTGATGTCTGCTTGACTGTCGCCACTCTAAGCGCCGGGTCCATGATCCAGGAGATTCAGATTTTTTGCAGGGGTAGACTAAGTTGAAACTAAGAAGAGTAGTGTTTAAGGCCTGACGATGACAGTCTAGTAGCTGTCGAAAGCTCGCAAATAAATTAAGCTTGTCATTTTAATTTCCACGTAATCCAAAGGAATGGAATCGAATAAGAGTATTTGTTTTGAAGGAGATCGGGTCATGCGTTTGGTCTCGGAAAATTAAATTAGATCATGGAAATACATATGTACGGAGACTGGGAGGTAAAGGTTCTGCTATCTATTTCTGATTTGCTGTTTATATTAAAAACACAATTTGAATCACCCGATAGACGTCGCACGAACTCGTGCATACGGAATTTTACTTTGATTGCAAACATTTTTTAAATTTTAGTGTATGTATACACCATACAATTATGCGCGTTGTATTTAATTAAGCGATATCGTTAAATCAATATAATACAAACTGCAAAATAGATCTATATGGTGTATGTATATGAGATTATGTAATTACGTTTATATGCACCGGTATGTATCAAAACATTTTAATGCGCAATGGTTAATGAGCACTAGTATATACACACATATGTGAACGTTTTGGGGTATTACAGTTAACAGTACTTGCTTTTAAATCACATTGTGGTGCTTCGCCCCTAGTGAGGTAGTGCTAATTGTAAGTGCGGATCACGTAAGATTTTTTTGGTACGTTCGTACATTCTTTTCTTGAAAGTTCTGTGAATGTAGATGCAATACACGGCAGTTAATCACCCTTGTTATTATGCTTCAGTGGGACACTTATTCCCTTCACCGAAGATTTCTCACTTTGAAACTTAAACATTTTAGCTCACTTGACAATGAAATGGTCATCTCATATCTAATAAGATTTGATAAACCTTTTCTCGAAAAACTAGCCAGAAATTTTTAGCCTACTCACTAAGTCTAGTTGATTACATGCTCACGACACGGGTATGATTCATAGTTATGAATTATTGAAGGGCTGCTGGTATTTTGCATTTTTATGCATATCTGTGACCTATAAGATACCCACACAAGTATGACTTTTCATCTTTATTACCACTTTGCGAATGTGTCTGTCTAATTTGAGCAGCCACTTATTACATTGAAGTCCAAGATATTTGCAAAATTAAATATTTAGTTTTTTGCACACCATTAATTTTGGGTATATTTAAACTGAGTATTGGCTCTAAGCGTTCCAAAAACAACAACGGCGAACTTTTATGAAGGATATGGAATTATTTAATTCTAATTAATTTGGGACATAACTGTAATAAATAAATTCTAAATTATCTATCTAATAATTAAATTCAACTCATTTTATAGTCTCACGGTTTAATTAAATTTTCAATTTCCGAAAATTTGAAACCATTGACAAGGCATAATGAATACGCCTTGTTGGTAGTCAGCGATTGTTCATTTCACTCGATAATTCTTGCATTTTCATGAATGGCTCGTTCGAATGGCTCGTCTTTCATACAAGCAGCAGTCAGTGGTCCTGGTGAAGCAGTGACATTCAGAAAGTAACTGAAGATAAAAAACATAGCGATGTAGAGTCAAAGAAAAGAATGGATTATTGGGACAGTGAAAAATACTGCCATGCAAATTTTTAATGACAATAAAATTTCACTTTCTTCAACACGCGCATGTTACTTTTAACCCAAATATTTTTAGAAGAGAATTAAAAGGAAATCAAATACAGGTTGACATTAAATTTCAGATTAACATACATACATAAGAGCTGATTGTATAATGAATGCCTTAAGTAAATAATGTTGTGTTTGTCTCACCTTGTCCATAAAAAATTGTGTCGACAGTAATGTCATATGTATTTCGTTCATAAATAAAAGCAAGGAGAGTACCGTTTACAATTTTAATTAAAAGAGTCTAATTCAAAGCTGGGCAAAAACATTACATATCCTAAATCATACATACATTTTATAGTTTACGAAGAGCATATATTTTGCATACATAAATTTTTCCAGAAATTTAATCATACATATATACTGCACATGAATAAATTTATGCATAAATTTATGTACACGTGCCTATAAAAGTGTATGTTGAACGTTATGAACCTTTATAAAAACTAAATAAAATGTATTATAGCAAAGTATAAATTATTAATTTCTAGTGTCGTAGGTTTCAGTCAAAACGTCCAGAAATCGTTTGTATTGCGGCATAAAATTACAAATGCGAATACACCAATAGACACAGACCGTGCCAATAAAATACAGATGGAGCTCGCTGAACATACATGGTACATACATACCTAAATCTACCGGCCTTTTATACATACATACTCCTACATACCGTATTCACAGCATACATATGTCATACATTTTTTTAGTAGAAACTTGCAGCATACATACATTGCATACAAAAATTCGAAAAATATGCAAGCATACATAAAAAACTGCGTATTTTTAAGCATAAATATAGGATATGTGCCCACCTTTGGAGTCTATTGATAACGCTTACTTTATTCTTCAAATTATTCTGACAATTAGTAGCTTACATCGCTACAATTACTAACATGAGAAGAAGGCACAGGCATAAGATAACTAAAAGTTAATTGTAAGAATAATAAGAACCAAGGACCCCGATCCCGATTGCTTTTAGACTCTGGTCCCTGATCGTAACATGCATTTTTTCCAGAGGGTATTTCCCTATGGATCATAAAGAGAATGCTGTTTTAGAGTTTGGAATATATCTGCTGTAAATCATGTGTAAAATTATATTATAAGTAATTAATTTTTAGAAAAACATTTTAATGCGTCAAACGTTAACACTGTTACCAGGACTGCTTATAATTAACTTATCAAAAGCTTATTGCAAGGGCTATTCGCATTTCACATGTGAATGTAAAGTATAACGCAAATCTATACAGTCTCGCAAAAAGCGGCTGAATAATAATTATTACTTTTAGACCACTGCATTTTTATAGATTTTTAACTTTGCCCCAATATCCAACCACACATTTGTTTATTTCTGTTTATTGGTGTACTGTAATCTATAGTTTTGTAGCATTTCTTGTCCAAGTCTTTAAGTCTCGATCAATAAAATCAATAACAAATGTTGAATTGAAAAACGAAATACAATACTCTGAACGTCTTCAATCAAAATACAATGTAGCCCAAGGAAAGATTATATTCCTTGACCACACAACTGCTCATTACATAAAGTACATTATTTAAAGCTCAGAATAACAAAATTTACTGTAGTATAATTACCAAAGTTAGCAAACCTTAAAAATTATTAGTAAAAAATAGCATCATGCTATATACTATTATATATGAACAATCTATTTTGCATTAAAATGTTTCAAATTTGAAATACAGTACAGTCAAATCTCTATATAAGGGAGTACTCTATAAGGGAAAACTCACTATAAGGGACATAATTGGTTGGTCCCGGCAAAATGCCCATATAACTACATGCATAAGACTCGGCTTATAAGGGATATGTTTATAAGGGAAAACTCCCTGTAAGGGAACATATTTCAAGGTACGGTGGAGTGGTACACACATTCTATAACGGATTTTCAAAAAATAATTGGTATGTGTGCAGTCGTTTCCACCAGAATTTGGAAATAAAACGAAAACTGCATACTAAGTGTTTTTTTTGCACTTTAGTTTTCAGTTAACCACGATGTCTCGGGAGATTGAATGTGAACTATAACCGACAATATTGTACAAATTTATTAATATTTATTCACCACTAATTAAAATCAAGGAATACGTGACTTTAAAATGTGCAGCACTAAACGCAAAACCTTGAATAATTTTTGAAATACAATCTGGCAAATAGGAGAGTAAAGTGTATTGAAAAAAGAATTTGTCAAGTTCTTTTTCAAGATTTTTGGAGCTGGATTTCAAGAATTGAAGTGGTAACAACCGTTCAACAGATTTTTGGAGTTGGATATCAAGAATTGAAGTGGTTACATACCAAAAATTAACAAATCTACCAGCTACATGTATTTTTAGTGATTTTTCAATTTTTCATAAGAATGTGTAGTTACTTTTTGGATAAGTAAGTGTGTTTTCTTTATAGTGGATTTAATTCCGTTATAAGCCTATAAGGGACAATCTTTATAGCGGACAAAATATGACAGTCCCCAGAATATCCGTTATAGAGAGAGTTGACTGTACTACAGATATGAGGCTCACTGTTTAACAGTAATGTCACAAGTAACATTTGTACTTGTAGCATTACGGCGAGAAGAATAAATAAATGAAGTATAATAATAAATTATTCCTTTTCATTGGGAAATGTGTAGCTTGGAGGGCTAGGCTAATTTGTGATATTTCACAAGAAAGGAGTATACAACTTCTTACAAAATCCTTTGCATTTGAAGTAAAATATTAGAAACCATTTCATCTCTGAATGCGGGAAGGAATTCTGTTATGACCTTTGCGTAGGGTTATGTGAGAAAGCTGCTGTAAACTTCACAGAATTCCAAAACTAAAATGTCATGCTGCCAGGCCGCTCCACGAACGGCAATTATTTAATTCATCCTTCACATACTTCCTTGAGCATGAAAGAAATTGTAGGCCATTATGTGCTCTTTTATTATTGTGTAGAAATGAAAGAAATGTTTGAAATTCGCTTATTATGATTTCAATTACCCTGAAATGGATTAGGTCCTTAAATTGATTAATACTCTTAAATTTTAACTCTTAAATATTATTACAAAAAAGAATTAGCCCTCTCAGGCGTGGAATGTGAGCACCATTGTAGGAATGTAGGAATGTAACAGTGAAATATGCAATTAAGTCCTTGCTGTGTGGATTTTTCTGTATAATATATTGGTTTTAAGTGGATCCACAGCATCTCATTGCACCCCACCATAATTCGTACCGGCTGGTGGAACCCGGAATCGCTAGTCCTTACGTAAGAAAATTAGAGCATTCTAGCTTTTTTTGAGACCGCATAGAGAGGTATGTACGTAAGTTGTTGTGGCAATTCCATGGGTACAAGAATACCTACTGAAGGTTCACAACCCGTTTCATTTCTTCTTCCATTGAAAATAAGGGGAAAAGATTTGAGTGTACGAATGTGTCTTGTAATATACTACCAGACAAGACGCACCTACGCAACAGATATTTTCATCTTTACCCAATGCCCTACTGAAGTCTCTTGTCAAGTCATGATTTTTACACATGTAGATACTTTCTTTACTATTACGATGAAATGAAACCCCATGTGTGCGAAAAGACTTATCGTGCTATTATTTTTGGATTGTGAAGCTAGCCAAAAACATCAGAAAAGTCGCTGCACTCCTACATAGATTCATTCTTTTGAAATAATAAAGAGCAAGACTACATTTGAATTGAGTAATTCAATAGAACTAAGATTTAAATTTATTTATTGTTACTGTGACCATCGTTCCTCATACCGGCATGTTAATTCGTGCTTGTGGTTAAATATTTGGAGAAAGTGAACTGTGCGAAACCAAAGGCATTATGAAGTTATTGTTGGAATGCCACCTTTCATTAGGTGTGCTGTGGTGTGTACTCTTTTGGATGAAGCTTACAGAGGCAAATCAGGAGCGAATTAAATACCCAACAGTACGCCGAAATGAAACAGTGATTGAGTACATCCATGGGTATTCGGTAATTCTTGAATATAAAATTTACAATTAAATTGGCAGTAGGTATCACTGTTTCAAAATCAATGATGCTTCCAACAATGTCGGAATATTCACTGAAATTTTTGAAATTGTGTAACTGTACCAAGGACTGTACTCCTTGGTACGTTCTCGAAAGAAAAATATGGTAATTCACCCTTCAAATATTTTTAATATGCTGCAACAGATCAAAGATCCCTACCGTTGGCTGGAGGATCCGGACTCAGAGGAAACTAAAAAATTTATACAGGAACAAAATCAACTAACTACTACATATCTGGAGGGTATTTTGGATAGAGAAAGGATAGGAGAGAAGTGTCAGGAGATTTGGAATTTTCCGAGATTTCACACTGCCCCAGCAAAAGCGGGAGATTATTATTATTTTTGGAAAAGTTCTGGTTTACAGAATCAAGGGTAATTTTTCCCAAGTTAATGGAAAAAGATATTAATTGTTTGTCAGATGGTGATTTTAATTCCGCTACATTACATGTTTACTTCCGCAGAGTGATTTATTCTCTGAAGGATCCGAATGATGAGCCGGAAGTATTTTTTGACCCAAATACACTATCACCGGACGGGAGAATCTCTCTTCGGAACTATTACTTTTCCAAAAGTGGGAAAGTATTTGCTTATTGTCTGTCCGAAAATGGCACGGACTGGAAAGTTTGTCACTTCAAAAATGTTGAGACAGGTGTCCACTATCCAGAAAAACTGGAGGGATTAAAATTCTCCACGCTGCAATGGTGGCAGGATAATCAAGGCGAGGGATTCTTTTACACGGTAATTTGGCTCCTTGATAATTAATTATGCATCTACATAAAGGGCGATCGTAGACTTACTGGTAAATTCATAATCAGTGACAGGCGTCATTAATGTGTAAATTATTGGTAAATGCAAGTTTTTAAACTCAGTGGCCTCAACATGCTTTCCTTATGATTATTAGGCTTATCCAAAAGACACGAGTACGGGAAAGCGCAGATTGGATAACGAGCAGGGATGGTTCCATAGAATTGGAACCAAGCAGTCCGAAGACATTCTTGTCCTGTCATTTCCACAGCAACCTAATTGGTTCATGTAAGCTAAAGTTAACCTTACTAGTACGCTAATAATTCTTCTTTAACCAGCAAATCCAGATAGAGAATTAATACTTTCTCTTGTGCAGCCATTTTATGGTGTCGGACTGTGGGAAATATTTGATGGCTTTTCCGAATGTGGATTTCAAAGCCAATGGACTGTACATGACAGGTTTGGGTTATGGAATCACTCCTGCCATGTTCTGGATACCAATGTTCACAAATGTGGCTGAAGCCAGTTACGAGGTAATTACTATGCACGTTACACAAGCATATGCTTGTGTTATTGCATGACATAAACATCGTGATTTGATGTCCAAAGAAATTAAAACGATCAACTCTATACATTTCCAGAGAAAAATAATACATTATTAATTGCAGTATATAACCAATAATGGATCCCTGTTTTACTTCAAAACGGATAAAAAATCCCCACGGTTTCAAATTATTCAAATAGAGACGGAACGCACAAGAAATCCTCGATTTTTACACTACACAACATTAGTTCCAGAGCACCCCAGGAATGTTTTAAGCACTGTGAGAGCCGTGGCGGAGTAAATGTTTTTTCTATTGCCGTTCCTTGCTTTACTAGTAGCTATTAATAATGCTCCTGTACTAAAGTACTGCTTGGTAATTTACGGGAATGTAAACTATTGTCATTTGGTTTTAAACAGCAACAAACTCTTTCTGGTTTACATAGAAGACATGAAGAACAAAATCGAAGTGAGAAATCTAAAGGATGGTAGCATGTTTCAAAAGGTACCCTTAGATATGGGCACAGTATGGTCGATAAGTCGAAGGGTGAAAAATCAACAAGAGTTATTTTTCTTATTTGAGTCCTTTGCTACTCCCAGCAGAGTTCATCGTTGCAATTTCACTGCCGATGATGTGGTTTGTGAGGTAACACATTCACTTGGAAAGTGTCGCACTCTTAAAATTAGAAATTGCATGCAAACCGTTGTACAAATTCGTATAATCATTCAGTCGTGTAAATTTACAGGTATATAAAGAAACGCAAGTTGCAAATTTGGATGTATCAAATATTGAGACGAAGCTGGTTTTCTATCCCAGCTTTGATAATACTTCAATTCCTATGTTTATTGTTCAAAAAAAGGTTCAGTAAAATTCTATGCAAATTAACATAAAAATTTACGAATGTATTGCAAGAATCAATAACAAGGATACTCTTCTCACAGGGAGTCGTTAATAATGGCACTTCACCGTTGCTACTATATGGTTACGGAGGATTCAATTCGAACACACAGACAATTTTCGAAATCGGTAATTTAATTTTCATCAAATATTTTGATGGGATATATGCCACCCCTGGTCTTCGAGGTGGAGGGTAAGAAAGTTTTCTGCAGGCCAAAACAAATTCATTTAAAATAATAATATCTTTCCTAAGTACTGACAATAATTTTTCTCTCCCATGTTTTAGAGAATATGGCGAGGACTGGCATGCTGCTGGTTCTCTCTTAAACAAGAAAAATACCTTCCGGGATTTCCAGGCCGCAGCTGAGTACCTGATCAAAGAGAAGTACACATCTTCTTCGAAGTTAGTCGTTACTGGTACCTCGAACGGTGGGTTACTTGTCGGGGCTGCTGTGAATAAGAAACCAGAACTGTACGCTGTGGCTATCGCCAAAGTTGGGTATAACTCTGTAATTTATGTGTTTTTTCCGATTTACATTTTAATTAATTTGGCACCTTTATAACATTTCAAAAACCTTCACAAATTCAATGCAGAGTGATGGACATGCTCAGATATAACAAGCTAGGAGTTGGATTTTGGTGGACAGAGGAGTATGGGCTCCCTGAGATAAAGGAACATTTTGATAACTTGAGGAGCTACTCTCCGCTACACAACGTTCAGAAGTATGTTCTGGAGTCTGTGCAGTACCCGGCGATACTGGTGCTAACTGGTGACCATGATGATCGCGTTGTTCCAGCTCACTCTTACAAATACGCAGCGGAACTGCAGTATCGAATAGGAAACCTTTCCCAGCAGGTCAGCGGATATTCCAGTAGTAACAATAAACAACAGTAACAATAGTAACAACTAATTGCACGAAATAACTCATTTGAGAGGAAGCCTAACAGTAAAAATGTATAAACAACCAATGAATGGATTACAGAAAAAACCATTGTTGCTGAAAGTTGAAACCAACGTGGGTCACAGCCTAGGTCAAATACCTGCTCTGGAGGTGAGTTGCCAACATTTTACTTTTATAAAAAGCGCAAACCTCTATTGGAATTTGTTTAGCATTAAAATAATATTAAGAAAGATGCCAAAACTATGTAGCATTTCTGAATTGTTTTTCAGAGCGAAGAGTGGGCGGATATGTTTGCATTCATTTCGAAAAACTTGAATGTGGAGTTCAGCCATGCTTCCGGAAATTCTTTAACTATTTCTATCTTCTCAGTACTGACATTTGTCATTATAGGTTGTCTCAATTTATATACGTAGCCAATTGAGGTATCCTAAACTTTTTCAGCTGGTCTTCCGGAGCTTATTAGAATTACACCATACAAGGCTTTTCTGTACATCTAACCATTTAATTTTTAAAGTTTGAATGAGATTTTTTCGAAGAACATAAATGCTGAATTGTTAGAGTATGTGGAAAAAACTATTTTTTTCCGCCGATTTAGTGTTTTTTGTATAAACTATATATTTCTAAATGGGTGAAATTTTGCTGTACTTTTGTTAATACTCAATGAGCGTGCCGCTGTGTACGTCTCTGATTTCTTCTGAAACAGTTTAGTTTTCTTTTGTAACATTTTTGCTGTTCTTTCTAGACTGGGACTTTACAACGAAGAGCTTTACAGAAATAACCGAAATCGCAGCTTCAGCTGTTTGAACTTATAGCTTGTACATCAAAGAGTACTGCCTGCATATATGAATATGGTGATTGTGGTTGAGTAGGAATAATCGCATCGATAAATTTACTATAAATTAGCAAATAAACACTTTTTACATTTTCAAGTCTAAAACACGGCTATCCAATTCGCTGGGTTTTGATGTGAAGTGAAAGAATGAAAATAAACTTTGAGCTGATGAACCATAATAAATGATAAGCGTAAGAAAATGTGCTGGACACAAATCTACTTTTAGTTGGGTAAGTAGTGAATTGAGCAAATACAAAGTTTCAGTTTTCCGAAACATAATCTCCATCATAAGTTGTTAGTTCACCAAACTATTGTAGGAGAAATCGTCGATGTTTTTCAAGACTAACTGACTAACAATAGGCAACTGTGCTATTATACATACGAGTTTAGTGTAATGTTAGTAGTTTAGTGAAAAAGTAATAACGCATTACACAGATTTTATTGAACGCAATGTAGCAGTAATTACATGCAATAAGGAACTCAAAGTCTAGATTAATCAGATTAATGTGTTAAAAATGTTATAATTACAAAATTATACATTTTGTAAAGATCTGCAGAATCTCAATGAAGATGTGACGGTAGTCTTGACATGAGAATTCATTGCATAAATGACAACCATTTTTTTACACTTGTCCAAAAAAATAATAGTTCAAATCTGTAACTGAACTAGAGTATAGAACGTGTTATATTGTATTTGTAGTTCGTCGTGGAATGGAAGTCGATGGAAATACAGTAGCGGAAAGTCGAACCACTAAAAATTATGACTGTAGCTACTTAAACAATATACATTATAACAGATACGTGTTGCTGTACAACACTTTTCTAACTTGCATAAAATTTTTTGTAAAATAAATAGCAATAACCGTAACAGTGATCTAATTTGAATCATTAAATTGAACAGAAGAACGAATACCACATACATTAAATTTATCTCGTATAGGTTAACTTGAAACCAACACGACTGAAAATGAAATTTACACGACCTACAAAATTGAAAGTACATGCTGCTAATCACATCCTGCAATTGTGCGTAACCCGTATAAATTTTTTAATACAAAATTTTTAGTAAAAAGTAAAATTTCCAAATCTGTTTCATCAGATTAGCTTACAACAATAGTGAACAAAATACAACAACTAGGCTACAAAAACGTCATTTCATTTTTATAAGCATCATTTGAGATTAGTTAGTTTCATATATTACTAGTAACAAGTAATGTAGCCAGTCAATGTCTTGACACCGTTAATCTATAACACAGTCAATTCGGTACTGAAATATTAAAGAATACAACATACAACATCTAAAAAAAAGTTCATGATAACTTTCCTGTTATAATTCATTCTTAGAAGTACTAACTTTCATTAGACTCAGTACAATAATGTACACTTGAGTTTTCCTAGGTATAGCTGCTAGATATAATTAAATAATGTTCAAGTTCAGATAAGTTCAGCAAGATCCATCAATAAGATTCTGACATACAAAATGCATTTTCAGGCCACAACTTGTGCTATGAAGGCATTTTTGGCACACAATTTGGTATAATTTGTAGATGTGGCATGTTTAAGCGTATTTAATACCAAGGAAGGTTAGACCACAAACCAGTAAACCTAGAACGACACCGAAGATAATGAAGATCATCATTGGAATGTTTACTCCGTAAACTTGATCCTTAAATGGTTTCACCACACTGGTAGCTGGAAGAACGCAAAAATCTCGGTCGTAACACATGTCAGTGTATTTAGAGCAATGCTCCAGTTCCATGGAATGAAGCAAAGACACGCTGTTGTGAGCACTGCTTTGTGATGCAGTAATGTGGCACTTGTTGATCTCAACTTGTCTCTCCGTACTGTTCTTGACTCTTGGGTCAGTGTACTTGAACTTGATGACCGTCGACTCCAACAGTTTTCGTCTGGCACATCCCATCACTGTTCCATAAGACGTCACATTGACATCAGTCGAAGCAACCTTTGTCACAACTTGGAACCTCCCAAGAACACAAGTGGCCTCATTCTCCTGCACAGCCCCACAAGCCACCGATGAGGGGTAGTTCGTCTGCATCATCATCCAAGACTCATCTTCTCCAGTTGATAATGGACACTGTGGTAAAGTCGTATCGACATAATACAACTCCGGCAGTTGTGACATTACAAATGATCGGACTTCATTGCAAAACACAGTTTCTTCTGGACAATCCAACGCCAGGCATCTATAGCACTTGAGGGAATGAAATCCTGCAACAAATAAACACATCAAAATCCCATCCAAACCCCCCCCACAAACACTTCCAATAAGCATCAGCTTTCAGCCACATAAAAATGATTACACACTAATTATTTGAACAAAAAAAAACACTAACCAGATGGACAAAACACCAAGACAATGGAAATCGTTGCAACAAGGCTGCCCAAAGAATATAAATGTCTTGACAACATCATTTAGTCAAAGAAAGGATTTTACCCAAGTAAAGTAAACCACCGATTCCCACAATCTCGATCCCAACAGGTAATTACTTCTCGATCAATAACTGTCCCAGGACTTCAAAATAACTCAATATCCTCCACTTACTTACACCCCACCAGGAATCTGCACAAATTAACAAGCAAAATCTCATTAAACAAAGCTTACACAAAATCTAAATACAAACTAATTGTCAATATTAAACTCATGAGTAAAGATCCTTCCTAAATGGTCAGAGTACAAATTATTGTAACAGCACAATTACCCACAATTCAAAGTATCCCAGACACATTATCAATCCCCTCAATAAGAATTTAAAACAAATTCAGCATGCTATTATTTTATTCCATAAATTATGATTCCAGCTAAATATAATTACAAACAAATCCATAAATAGTTTCAATGTTAAAAAATTCCGTATATACCGTATTTAAAAGTTTTGGAACACTTGTTGCAGCCTTTAATAGGTCATGGCACCAGTCCTTCAAGAAGCTTTCGAATAAGTAAAAATAAATTGTAGTATTTAATAATAATTGTGAAGATTTGAATTCCTACAAATTCAAATAACGTCAATGAACAACTATTGAGATAAATTTTGAGGAACAACACACAATCACTCCTCCTTCCCTGACTGACTCACTCACTCCCTTGCACTGAACTGCAGTTGCCAGTTGCACTGGTTGTTGCACTTTTTGTGCGTTGTGCGAAGAAAGGGAGAAAGGTTTGTTTGGACTTTCCTTCTCTTAGCCTTCACGCAGTCTAAACCTCCCAGAAGTCCTAGAAGCTTAGTTATGTTCTTGCTAGGGAATAATACTAATCCGCAAATCCTTCCTGGATTTAACTCCATAAGGATGACAAGAGTGACGCCTCAGGCCAGTAAATATTTTATTTACGAAGAATCCATTATTTCCTTCCCTAGAATTTATTCCCAATCTATTTTTACATTCCTCATGATTTCTGATGAGTCAGTTGGTGGTTCGACAACTTTGTTTATGCAAGGAGTAGTGCTACTGCGAAAGGGTATAGCCTTGGATGAGGTTGGAGGTATACTAGAATTAATTATCACTATAAAGTGTTGCAATTTTTTCTCAAGATTTTTATTTCATTTTAGCCGTACGGAAGACAGTTAGTTTAGGGCGGATGTAGAGCATTTTATTTTATTTGGAAAAATTTTGTAGGTAGTTTGATCTTGCTTTTTCTTGGACAGGTTAATGGATATTCTGTTGCTGTGTCGTTGTTTACCTGAGATTTCGGTTTGTAATAGGTATTACGTATTTGTTTAGAAGTTGTAATCTATTTTTGAGTTAAAAGCACCAAAAAGGAATGTCAAAATTGAGTGAATAAATGCACAGCGCTAATTTATTGTGTGTGCAGGTAGCAAAGGTTTGGTGTACTTTGCAAGTGGACAATGAAATATGAATTTGAAGGATTATGTTAGGACTCATGAGTGCTGATTGGTGATAGTTTTAATCCCTTTGTTTGCTGGATCTATTCACGTAGGAACATCTCCGGATGGAGATGGAGTGTGCGGAATGGATGAACCGGTCTTTAAAAATTTCATCTTTGTGTGGTCAAATTTTGTTATACGGGATCTGCTAATGATTTAATGAGAGATTTCTCGTCCTGCCCCCATGTCGGATGCACTGCTTGAAAGGGATATTTTTGAAGGGATAAGAACCTCCGGTTCCTTACGAATCTCTTACAACGAGATGCTACTGTACATGCGTTAAATATGATTTGGTGTAATTTTCTACATTCACAGAAAATTCGGTAGAATTGATTTTGATGGTGCATTTTTTTTACAAGAATATTATAATAAAAATAAAAATAAAAATAACAAAGCCGCAAAATCTGTTAACAGCAAAGCAAAGACACAGCTGAAATACAAAACCGAAAAATGAGTAGAAATTTGTGTAGAGGTACTGTACTGATAGTTACCGATGATGGTAACTAACTAACTTAACCTATAAATTAGTAAATATCCGAAGTCGGGAAAAATGCTCAAAATAATCAGGAGCGTGCTCCGACACAACCATGCTGCTTCATTCTCTGATAACGACTTACTTGCTTTTATTCACGTTAGGCTGTCGCGTAGCGTGAGCCGGGGCTCTTCACATATTACCTCACGTGAGGGAGCCAACCCTCACATCTTCCCCCCCTCACCACGTTCACTGTCCCAGTGAAAGCGCGGAGGAGAAAATGTGGGGAAGGAAAAACAAAAAATTAATACATTATAGAATGGGGCCTAAGCCAAAATAAAATGTGAACAAAATATAGTACATATTTAGAAATAATAGTTATACAGATCGGCAGAAGCCTTAGACCTATAAACACAGCACACAGATCAAATATTATGCACAGGCAATGCCTTGATCCCTCAAAACAAACAAAAAAATAACGCTGAAAAATGTTGTGAAGTCCGGCGATTATTCGGGGGTAGATGCAACGCAGGCGTCCGTCCAAGGAGCTAAAAAGAGGTCAAAGTAACTCTCCGAGTCCCGGCCCGGGTAAAGAGGACAATCCTCACCGCGATGAGCAGCCGTTGGATCCCGGCAACGGTAACAACCAGGGTGACCGCGGCACACGACGTAAGTGGCGGAGTAAAAACCGCAGACCGGGGTGGTGCGGAATACTCTGCTGGGGAGAGCCCGGCGGTCCCAGCCGTAAATTACCTCAGTTTGGTCCCAGAAAGGCGCAATGGTGGTGGGTTTAGTAGGGCCATGATTACAGCCTCGAATACGATCCCGGAGCTGGTGAAGAAATTTCCGTATAGCAGGGACCTCCCCGAAGATACGTAACATGCGGACAGTAGTACCCGCGATTTTGGGGTCCAAAATAGCCGTGACCCTACTTGGGGCGGCGAAGGCTGAGAGAGCGTCTTGACGGTGCCCCGCCGGAGGAAAAGCTGCGTCCAGGTCTTCATGGGTGAAAACGTAAGCAGTGTAAACCGGCTGAAGCGTGACAGTGTCAGCCGTCGGTGGGCAAAATCCTCGACGCGTGTCATAGGTCCAGACCCCCCCACTTCTGGATATCCGGAGCCGATGGTTTGGGAACAACCGGGCTTGACGGCTGGACGGGAGCAGGCAAAATGATTATAGATGGCTTGCCAGTAAATTCCGGAGACGGAGCAGAGGCAGGACCCGGTGTTAGAGCAGAGGCTGGATCCTGTGACGGAGCAGTGTCTGGATCCTGTGACGGAGCAGAGGCTGGATCCTGTGACGGAGCAGTGACGGGGTCCGGGTGATGTCCAGTGGAGGGACCGGCGACGACCGTGGATGCGTAGAGAGATGCACTTGCTGCTAGACTCGCAGAGGTCGCTCGGTGACGTTGATGGACGGCCCGATCCAAATTGAGGGACAATAAGTCGACAAGGGCCGTGAGGTGCTCGAGGATTATGAAGTCCGGATCCGACACGAGATCAGGTAAGAAAACCAGATCGGCGATAATCGCATGAGCAATATGAACATCAGAACTGCGTGACCGGATTGGGTCCGCGAAGGCCAGAATCGGATGTGAAGGTACGTAACGGAAGACCCCCGTCCGGAGGAAACGGAGGCGTTCCCAGGCGTAGTCCATGTCATCAGACTGGAGTCCACTAAGGACCTCGCGGGCTGTCGACAGCATTGTATTCACATAGCCGGGATCCACAGAGCGGGAAGTTGAAGCCCCCGCCATTACCTAAAGGAATAAAAAAATAGATATATAATTATGACAGTCGCAGGAAGGCCGGACATTTTTTTAAACACACAAAGCACACACAAATCTCATCACTGACCGTTAGTTAGGTTAAAGAAAAAAAAATATATTGATGCACACTTACAATGCCGGTTGTTAACTAAATAATTCGGAAACCGACAATAAAAGAACCCGAAATACGTTGTTTGTGGTTAAGCGTGTGAAGGAACTAAGGAAGTGAGCGACTGTGGTGTTTGAAGCTGCAGACGTGAATGATGGAGCACGGTAGGTACTAAGTGCGTGGAGGTAGGAGGAAAGGTGGAGAAGCACGGACGACTGAAAATCGTTCCATGTAGTGTCCCCATATACAGTGCACTAAGCAAATAGGCGGCCACCGTGTTATGAGGATATGACTCCCTGCCAGTCGGGTGAGATAGCCGACACCCACTGTAGTTGTGCAAACTGTTACATACGTATATCCCCGACGCGAACGAATGAGAGTAACCGGATGCAAGTGCGTATGTATATGCCAAAGAAGTCACACAAGGCTGAAGATACGAAGGAGATTACCTTTTCACTATAGAGGTTTAATGAACGGAATGAATAAATATATCATAAGGAAACAATAATGGAGAAGTTCGTGACAGGGTTGACCTGAACTTGCTAGGTGGCGCTTGAAGGGCAGAGAAAAAATTGCGACAGCCTCCCTCAAGTACACAAAAATTATATAGAACTGCTGGAGAGGAGGAAAAAAAAATATTATTGGAAAATCAACAGCGTAAATTAGGGGTTTATCTCGGCCGGTGGTTGGGCCGAAGCCGTTCCTTTCAACACGGAGTCCGTCGGAGCGGGTTTGGTGGGGAAATGCTTGATTCCCAAATGATCAAAGAGCGCGAGGGTCTCCTCGTAACTGTCGGGGGGAATGGAGACTTTTCCGCGATACAGAAATTGCCAGAGCAAATTTAGAGTTTCCGGGGAACAAGCTGGCCATTCAATTGCATAGGCGTCGGGGTGGGTTGATGGAGTGGTTTTCGCCAATTTCGCATGGAGTAACGGTAAGTGGGCAACCAACACCAACCGGTGAAATTGTTTTGAATAACCGCTCTGAACGGTGATGGTGACGTCAGGGACTGTGTTTCCCACGAGGGTGAAAAAATCTGCGGATGATCTGTTGGAAGATCCAGGATTCGGCTCAGTGTCAGGAATGGACTCAAGAACGGCGATCTCCCGCCATGGGGTGGCCGGATCTGATTTTTTCGAGAGAAATGTTTCAGTCCGGAACACAAGATGTTGGAGACGAGCCAAGCGGTCTTGGAGTGTGTTCAACGCAAGGTCGTTGGCCGGTGCGTCGGAACAATCCCTCTCCAAGTGGCCGAAAGAAGTGCAGTGGAGACAGAACTTCTCAGGAAGGGTCCGTTTGTTGAGCGTGAGGACGCGCGTTAGAATAACAAAACGGGGCCAGCCGGGATTTCCCATGTGATTGCGAAGAATCTCGAGATCCGTCAAGATCTCCTCGGTCCGATATGATGGATCGATGGGAAGGTCTACGCGGATATCCATTATCCGGACATCAAACCGGATATGAGAATCCGTGTCAAGTAGCCGGAGGTAGAGTCCCATCCACTCCTCTCGGTATTACTGTAGGAGTTGACCTGAGGGACAAATTGTGGTTAGGTGATGCTGGACCGAGTGAAGAAGTTCGGAGCACTCCGAAGGACAATTTGGATCCGCGCGTTGGATAAAGTGCGGGTGAGCCTGAATCCGGGCAAAAATCTTGTCCTGCAAAAGTTTATTGCAGATTCTAGATGGCAGGACTGGGCTGCCCCTCCAAAGGACTTGTTGAGCCATACTAAGTTGAAAAATAACGGGGGTCTCAGAATGAACCTTATTTTAATTTATCCCGGCAAAGTCCGGCTACCACCAAATTAACGAAATTATTTCGTGTAGGGGTCATGGAGCCCCTAAATTACCTCTGACTGGCAAAAATAAAGTAAAAAGAGGTAATACTTACATGCCGAACTTTGTGTGTGAAAGTTTGAGGAAAGAGCCAAGGAGAAGAGTCCGAAGGGAACAGAGTGGCAGCAGTGAACTTTTGTGGAGAGAAAAATTGGAGACGACCACAAGGTAGCTCAGGTAAGTTTGGAATGAGTTATTAATATTATGGAGGAGCCCAGGAGGACTAGACTTAGGAAATAAATTGTGTAGGATATTTCTTGGTAGGAAATTATTTACATAGAAATATCGTACGATGGGTAAGGACGTTGTGTGAGTGCCTTAGGGATTTTTAGAGATAAACGGTCCGGACAAAAGGTTCGACGACCGGCTTTATCTTGTAAGGTTGAAGTGGTAAGTTATATTGAAATTGGAAGGAAATTTTTCCGATTTGGCCCATTGAGTATTTTAGGCTCTTGTATTTTTAGGTAAATTAGTGGCGATAGCCACAAAAAGGTATTCAAATGTTAATAAAAATTAAATCGTAGTAAGGAATGTGGTCGTTCCTCTCCCTCTCCCCTAACTGTAGGGACGTTTCTACCGTCACACTATTCAGGACTCCAATGTATTGAAGGTCAAGGTGAAGAAAGGAGAAGCCCCACCAAAGATAAATCCCCGAAAGGAAGGGAAGGATGACGCCGCACGCCGTATGACATGGCGGGGGCCATTAATGGTATACCTATACGGGAGGCTGGAGGATAGAATCCGGCCATTCGTAGGAGTGTACATGTATGTGTATGTACAAAAAAAATGTATGTAAATGAATATACACGTATTGTATAGTGTATAATGTGTATGGGGGCTATAGAGGAGCCCTAAATATGTGGAGCCTTGTGCTCTTTTAGGTTAAAGATTTATGTATCTTAATTATATTTAAAGAATAAAGCGACCGCCTAGCAAGGAGGGGCCAATCCAGACGTAGGGATATATGTTAATAATGTAAAAGGGAAATATATACAGCAGGCACTCTCGTTCGAATCGTGTATAGTCCCGGTGTTTGCCCGTGCCATTTATGTGAAATGAGGGACTTAAAAAAATGACCTTTAAGCCTGTAGGCCGTGGGAGGTAAACGTAAGCAGCGGGGACGTATCGAGAACGGTCGACCAGCGTGCCACTTTACAACACAGTCGCTCGCTCGAGTTAAGATCGGAGGGGACGTGTGTAAGGAGGTATAAGGGAATAAGGTATATAATTATAATAGTAAAAAAATAAAACCTTACAGATGATTCCCGATACACGAAATCAAGTTCTGAAGATTATTTACGACCCGGCTGAAGCCTTTCTGGGGGCTTCCGGTTCCGACTCGGATATCTCCTGCTTTCAGGAGGACGAATATCAGATGACCCCGGGCTTTGCGAAAAGGATTTTTTCGCAACGGCGGTGGAGGCTTTTCGGGGCGGTACTGTTGTCCAACCAAAATCCTCCGTTTCCGGATGAGCCACTTGGCCCGTAATTGCTGATTCTTGAGGCACCCTCTTTAATGGGGTTGTGCTCTTCAGTCCTGGCAATTTAGATGGGCGAGGAAGCTCCTCATGAGGACCCTTTACAGATACTCTGTGAGCGACCGGGGGCACCGGCAAGGGTCTTGTTACCTCGGGGGGCGGTATTTCCGCCAACACCTTCGGCGCCTTTTTTTTGATGGGGAGCAGGGGCCTCCCTGGAAAGTGTACTACGGGTGACACACCCATTCTGGTCGGTGGCACCGACGATAATGTTTCGGGAACACCCGAACCTCCCCCTGTGGCGGGGATGAGTGCGTCCCGCACATTTGGAGCACCGATGGGTCCGTCGGTGGAAAGACCTGTGGGAATAAACAAAGAAGTACCCGAGTTAGATTTTTTTAGAGATAATGGAGCCAGACCTACAGGATTTACAGATTTTCGAGGGCTCAAGAATGGATTGACGAGTGGGATGTCGCCTATGGTGACACGCCCACTCGTCAGCGAGTCGCCGGAGTGGGTATGGGAAAGAAAAGAAATGTTAGAAATGGGAATTTTAGACGGGGTGCGGGGAGCATCCTGAGGAGACCGGAATAAATCCAAAATAGCATGACCCGGACGTGAAGTAGGATCCCTAAATTTTCCAACATGAGGAATTTCTTGTGATGACGTATACCCATGACTTTTAACAACCTCCGCAAAGGAGCGTTGAGATACATTACCCATACCGGGGTCGGTAACTTCACCAACCGCTGTGGATGACGCAGCCGAGTCTGCGGTTGACGTGGCCTTGCGGTCACGTTTCCGTAATTTCTTTTTTTGCTTTTGCATGGCAACGGAATCCCGAGCGGAGTGTAAGCGGGATGTTGTCGGCTTTACCGTAGACTCGGAGGATGGTGGAGTTATGACTGTCCGTGGATTCGGTGGCAGCCGGTACGGTGAGTAGTCCATCCGAGGCGGGGTCAACGGTGACTGCTGTTGACCTGCGGGAGTAAAAATTAAAGGTGGATTAATTATTTCCTGAGGGCTCGATCGCCGCACGGGACTTTTATCCTCGGCAGGGGTAATCGGAGACTCCTGTAAAGAAGAGAGGTCATGAACATTAGTGTTTTGTTCAGAATGAGACTTTGACAAGTTATGTGTGGATGAGTGAAATACTCGAGAGGGTATTATCTCGGAGGATTCGAGATGCCCAGACAGACCATGTGATGCGGTGAACATTTCGGAGCTTACCTGAGTCTCCAAAATGTTCGAAGGCATGTCAGGTGAGCGTGCCGGAGGCGATCTCCGGGAATTTCCGTGTGAGGTAAATTCAAAGGGTTGAAGACATACCGACGGGACGGGTGCAACCTGCTCGAGTTGTTTAAGAACAACCTCACACTCAGTCGGGCCTGTGGGTATAATGTTGTAATCAATACTCGCAGGAAATGGATAGTCATTTGTAGAGACAGTGGGAGTGGGACCCGGTTGATTGGGGTCAGCGAAGTAAAGTTCTTCGGCACTCCGGTTAAAAACCGGAGGGATATAATTGACTGGCTTAAAACTAATACGCCCAGGAGTCACGGACCTGACCGGAGGCTTTGCCGCCGTGGCACCGGGAAATGGCGGAGCCATAATATTTTGGTCACAGGTAGCGGAGACATTGGAAAAGCAAAAGGGTGTCGTGTCAGTTGTAAGAGGGGTAACTCGAACCTGAGGAGCGGATTTTACGGGAAATCCTAACGGAGAGTTGGGCGATAAAGACGGAGGCAGTTCCGCACCGCCGTTCCGGTTATCACCAAAATAAAAGTTTTCTACCGGAATTGACTCGTCTATCAACTGTGGAGCATTGGTGGGGCTAGGGATGTTGGTTTCCTCAGTCCGCTCAACAACAGTGGTTGGAGACGGTAGGGTGGGGGTAGCCGAGGGAAGTGAGTCGCCCACCTGCAGAAAAGAATTAGGCGGCCCTCCGAGCATATTATAGAAATGAGTGATGTTGTATACAGGGGTAGGATTACCTGTAGGAATTGGTATGGGATTAATAGTAGGAGGGGTCTCAACCGTTCCTGATTCCCGTCTCGAACGCAGGCGAGTGACGATCGGAGAGCGAACAGTATCCGCGCCTGTCGAGTGAGGAGGTAAATAGTCACCCTCGGAAGAGTGGTGGGTTAAGTCCCCTGACGGGGTACCTGAACCTCCAGAGCTCCGGGTACTATTATAAAAAGTACGAGACCGGATTGGTGAGTCGCATCCAGAGTCCTGGCTGTCCCCGTATTGGGAAATGACGTCCTTAACAACAGGTGCATACCGGGGTGGTTCCCGGACAATAGTACGCTCAGATGATCTGTGAGGATGGAACTCGGCCAGAGTTTTGTGTACGAATATATCATCGTACTGACCTTGCCAAGCTACCGGAGGAAGGTACGGCTTCAGCCGATGAGAATGGACATTTCTCTGGGTGTGGGCCGGACGGTTGTTTCCCCGATAAGCCACCGAGAAAGACGTTTCGCCGCGTACCTTGACAATCTGGTAGGGACCAATCCAACGGAGGTCAAGTCCCGAGGCTTGGGTATCCTGAACCCAGACTAATTGACCTAAATAAAAATTATTAAGAGGTCGATTAACATTAAATTTTTTAGCCCTCTGTTCCTGTGACTTTGTCGTGTTCAAGTTGGCACGGAACACTCGATCCCGTCGAGTAGTCTCTAACTGGGACGGAGAGTTGGGGGATTCAATGGTAATCACCGGGGTCATTAAGTCTAACTGAGTCTTCGGTTGGACAGCGTAGACAAGACTGAAGGGAGTGTATTGGGTCACAGCATGTACGTGCATATTGTGGCTTTTGCAAGCCTTACCTAAATGCTCATCCCAGTCATCCCTGTGGTATGAAACATATTTTTTTAAATATCGCTTAATTTCGAGGTTATTGCGCTCGACATTCCCGTTCGACTCGGGATGATGTGGCATAATACGGATATGTTGAACACCTTTCTTTTTTAGGTATTCGGTAAACACCTTACCGGTAAAATGAGGGCCGTTGTCTGAGACAATTTGGGGTACCACTCCAATCTGCTCAAAGATTAATTTTTTGAGCAATCGTACGGAGTCCTCCGTTGTAGCTGTAGGGGTAGCCGCCGCCCATGCGAACCTACTGGTGTGGTCGATTGCCACAAAAATATACCGGTTACCTGACCTGGACGTAATGAGGGGCCCGGCGTAGTCGATGAACATTGTCAGGAGGGGGGACAATTTTCATATGTCCAGGAGCTTTTGTTGTACGGGGATTTCCAGCCTGGCAGGTGGTACATCCTTTAATGTACTCCAAGATGTCCTCTTTCATGCGACGCCAATAATAGCGTCGGTAGAGCTTTTGGTAGGTCTTATATAGACCTACGTGACCTCCATCCAGTCCGTCATCATGATCCAACTTGAGGATAGGTCCCCGAAGCGTCGGTGGGATGACGAGTTTATAAGGCTCGCAAGAGGAATTATCTATGCGGAACAAAAGATCAGAGATTAGTGCAAATTGTTTAGAAAATTTATTACCCTTAAGTCCATCATTTTGACCATTAATTTTGAGATCGTCAATAACAGCTTTTAGGGCGGCGTCCTTCTGTTGGTGCTCAACGAAAGCCTCCACATTCCCACCGAGGACCGCCTGAATTACTGGTTCGTCCTCCGTAATTTGATGTCGGGTTAAATATGGGACTGGGAGCGTGAGCGACCGAATCGGATAGCGTGAGAGACAATCTGCGTGAGGAATCTGTTTTCCTGGCACGTGAATAATGTTCTTCTCTTGTTGCGCCAAAAAGAGCTGCCACCGAGCAATACGGGAGTGAGGGTCCTTCATTGTGCAGAGGGACGTTAAAGCCGCATTGTCGGTCCTCACCTGGACCCTTCGTCCATAAACATAGGGGCGGAATACCTGAAAAGCATTCACAATGGCAAGGCATTCCTTTTCGGGGTTGGAATAATTTAATTCAGCCCCTTTTAACAGTCTAGATGTAAAAGCAATGGGCTTCCAGATTTTACCATCTCTGGATTGTTCGCAAGCCCCACCAATGCGGTAATAGCTGGCATCGGTTACCAAACGGATTTCGGCCTCGGGGTCGAAAAAATCCAGGACGGGGGTGGACGTCATAGCAGTTTTTAAGGACTGGAAGGCCTCCTCCTCCTCGGGGCCCCAGTGAAATGGGACTTCTTTCCGGGTGAGAGCGTGGAGGGCCTTAGCCTTGCCGGCAAAATCATGGACAAAATTTCTGTAATAATTACAGAATCCCAGGAAGGATTGAACGTCCTTCAGGCTCTTGGGACTGGGAAATCTGGAGACCGCCTGGATTTTTGCAGGATCCGGTCGAGTGCCTTCCCAACTGATGACATGTCCTAAAAAGTGCAATTCCTGATACCCAAAAAAACATTTTTTTAATTTAAAAGTTAAATTAAATGAGGAAGCACGTTGCATCACTAGGCGGAAACGTACGAGGAGTTCCGCGAAGGTTTTCGCAAAAATCAAGACATCATCAATGTAGATTAGACATATAGTATTTTTAAGATCACCCAAAATAACATCCATCATGGCCTGGAATTCCGCGGGGGAATTTTTGTAACCGAATGGAAGTCGGTTATAACAAAATTTCCCCTTCGGGGTGGAGAAAGCAGTCTTAATTTTGCTTTCCTCCGAGAGTTCCATTTGAAGGAAACCGGAGAGGGCATCCAATGTTATGAAATATTGGGAACCTGCGAGGTGGTCCAAGCAGTCATCGATGCGTGGGATGGGATAGGTGTTCTGTTCCACCTTGCTGTTAAGCTCACGCATATCGACGCAAACCCGATGTTGCGCAACGCCGGAGTCGTCCGGTTTTTTAGAAACCACGATGACTGGGGAGTTATAGGGGGAAACACAGGGCTTAATTACCCCTAGTTTCAGGTTTCGAGCAACATGCTCCTCCAAAATTTGTCGTTCGGTGTGAGCCAGACGGTACGAGTACTTATGGAATGGTTTACTATCCCCGGTGTTAATCACTACCGGAGGATAGTAAACCACACCCAACTCGTCGTCAGATCTAGCAAAATTGGGGAGATATGAGTTAATTACAGCTAAGAGGGCATACCTCTGATCACAGGTGAGGTTAGATCCTAAATGGACCTCCTCCTCCTTAAAAGGAAGTTTAAAGGGAGTAATATCCGGATCTGGGAAGCGAGTAGGGTTAGAGTTATGTCTCATTTCGGTACCCGTAAAAGGTTCGATTTTCCCTATATATATAGAGGCTGCTTGGTCTGAACGTCCCCGCACGTCAGACCTAGCAGTTTCCCTGATTTTTGGTAGATTGGGGCTGAGTAGGATCAGCGCCCGCATTTTGTTGTGGGGTCGGTGGCGCCCAAGAGCCTTGTTGGGGCGGCGGCGGTTGTGAGGCCGGCATCTGGAAAGGCCGGTACTGCTGACCGTCCCAAAAAAATAGAGGAGGACTAACAGCCTGATGAGAAGGGTAGCCACAGGGGTAGTTACCCGGAGGTGGGTAGTAACCGGGATGACTGTTCGGAGGGAACTGATCCTGGCGACCGAAATTCCCGCGTGGGTTACGGGAGCCGCCATTGTTATTGTTTGTCGGGTGTCGACCAGACATTGGCAAGGCCGCCCGCTGCTGTTGCGCTTGAGACTGTAACGAAAGAGAATTAGTTACCAAATTATTTTGTAGAGGAAGACTGACCTCAGTAGTGCCCTGTTTCCCAGCGTTGACGATAGCAGTCAGACGTTGTGTGTTACCCGCGGTGACATCCCGCAGCATTGTCCGACATTGAGACATGATGTGGTTCTGGCGACCGCAGTAGTCGCAGGTGACCACCGTCATCGCACGGACGGATACAGGTCCTAATTGGGGGGCCTGGTCCACAGAGGACTGGGTAGGGACGGTCCTGATAGCGGGGTTAAGTTCCGGATCCTTAAGGAGTCCCTTAAGGTTCTTCGCCAGATCCCGAAGGTTCCTTGATGGAGTGATGGCCAAGGATTCCATCCGGAGTGGAAGTTTCCCACGAGCCTTCTCCACAATGTCTTCTTCTTCCATGAGAGGATCAAGGTCCCAACAGAGTTTCTGGAGACCAGCGACGAAGGAGTGAGGGGTCATGCCGGACCGATACCGGTATGCATCCAGATCGGCCTGCTTCTCAGCCTTCAACCGGTCGTGGTCGAAGCGCTCCTTCAATTCGTCGCTCACGTAGTCCCAGATCTCCTGTGATGACTTCGTCTTCCTGTCCAGAAACATCCGGATCCGGGGGAAGATGGACTGGAACCACTCCCGTACGTCCCTGTCCGGAGAATCCAGGAAGAGGCGGGACAGGTTCCGGATGACCATGTCGTGAGTGACGAAGAGGTCCGCGGAGAAATGGTTCACGGCATCAATAAAGGATGCTGGGTTCTCTTGGCTGGAGTACTGGCGTACTTCCAGGCGGAACTTGTCCAGCCGCCGGTATTTTTCATCGGATTCCCTAGACCGGAGGAGCCGATCCTTTTTCTCGTCCTCGGTCTCATTATGGTCGGCCATGAGAAGTCGAGCAGAAAAACTATACACCAAAGTTTAACAATGGGGTTAATTAAAGTAACGAAGGGAGACTCACACAAGGCTGGTAAAAATCCGGAGCTCCCAATCCAAAACTATAGTATAAGGATATTTATTCAGTGTCAATGAATGCAAATAAATTAAACCAAACTATTTTTCTACATTTTTTACAATGGTTTGTAACTACCCCGACGATACACTTTGCTCAAGAATCTGCACCAACATATGCAGTTAATATTGACACTACCGTAATTTCTCTGTTCCCGTTCCTCTACTCCCGTTCTGGCTACTATTGCCATTACGGCTACTTTTCCCGTTCCCGTTCCTCTATTCCTGTTCCTCTGTTCCTGCTTTTAGCCATCTTGTTCCTTGTTCCTACCTGTTCCTGGTTCCCCCTTTTATCTCAAGCCTATGTTACTTCCACATCCAAGGTCGGAGAGCCACGCGGTGAGCTGTAAAAGCCGGAAAGTCCGGGTGTGGGAGGGGAAAAACTTGGCGAAATGAGGAGGGGAAAAGGTCTCGCACCTCCACCAGATGATAGTTACCGATGATGGTAACTAACTAACTTAACCTATAAATTAGTAAATATCCGAAGTCGGGAAAAATGCTCAAAATAATCAGGAGCGTGCTCCGACACAACCATGCTGCTTCATTCTCTGATAACGACTTACTTGCTTTTATTCACGTTAGGCTGTCGCGTAGCGTGAGCCGGGGCTCTTCACATATTACCTCACGTGAGGGAGCCAACCCTCACAGTACCGTGACAGTAAAAAATGTCAAAATTTTTTAGAAAAGGAAATTTTCTCAGTGGGAAATTTCCAAGCAAAACTATCAATAGGCCCTATGTTTAAAAAGTCCATTCTTTCGAAGACGATATTAAATTCACCTTCAAGCAATGAATTCAAAGAATATTATATGGAGGGAGATAACTAGATTTTCCTGCTAAAGATGAAAGGAGAGATCACTGAATATTAACTCACTCATGTATTGCATGGCATAGAGCTGGGGACAATATGATTGTTTCTTCATGGATGGTGTTACAAGAATACACTACAGCAGTGCAGTGGACAAAGTATATTACTGATAGAATTATTAGCAGGTTGTGTCATTACAATGAATGAGGTGCATGAATACCGATTGTTATCGTCCTATCGAGTAGGTAATGAAGAGATTGTAATTTGAAACTCACCCGAAATAACTGATTCATGACATAACAGGAAACGTTGGCTGTAAGGACAGGTACAGGATGTCGACCGTCATTTGCCTTTCATATGAAAAAATTAAAGTGGCAATAGTCTCGACGATCCGAACAAGAAAGAACGGTACTACTGTAAGAATCAGAGGGCTAAACAGTGTGAATCAGTGATGCTAAAAGGAATGAAATTTATTAGAAACAATGAAATGTTGGTTCAGATTTTATAGAAGGAAACAATTTTGTAATAGATTTCGAAGAATTTTAAAAATTATTTAAACTCGAGCGAATATTGAATTCAACTGAGAGGAGCAACCTTCTGGGCATTGGAATGCAAATGAGCAGGTTTTAATAGATTGACACCACAAGTCAGTTCCAGGGGCGCAATCGAAGTCGTGCCGAGTTAAGCTGTTATCTCTTTCGTCAAGAACACATCTGATGAACTTCTTACAGTCTGCTGGATTAGGGAAGAAACCTTCAGCAGTGCAACCATCGGTGGGTGGCGCTTCGGTTTCTGGATCAACAGGTTCTTCGGTTCCTGGGTCTACTGGAGCATCGGTTTCTGGGTCAGCTGGAGCTTCGGTTTCTGGTTCCACTGGTGCCTCGGTTTTTGGTGCTCCTGTTGTCGGTTTTGGACGTCCAGTTGGTAAGGTCCAGCGTCCAGTTGGTAAGGTCCATCGTCCAGTTGGCAATGTTGGGAGTTTAGTTGGGAAGGTCCAACGTCCAGTTGGGAATGTAAAATGTCCAGGTTGGTTAACAAGTTCTCCGTCTACGCACAATCCATCAATGCATTTTCCTTGAAGGAAGTATGTTCCTTGTTCGCAGGATGTTTCTTCCGCCACAAGCTCATTTCCGATAGTAATAATGCACTTGACGTAACTCGTGCATCTGGTTGGATGTTGGAAAACTCCATTCTCCGTACAGATGAATTCGGTTGCTTTGCTCAGATATACTGAGGAAAGAATCTGGAAATGAGAATTCAATGTTAGTAAGACATAAAAACTCCTCTCTCTTGGTCTCAATTTCAAACCGCAAAATCTTCAAAATTTTATTTACCAGGATAAAAGCTGCTAAGTTCCTCATGTTTGCTGTTTTTCCTTTCCAGTTTGGAATGGTTGTTAACAGGGACGGGATATCGGAAACATATGGATTTAAATACTGATTCGAATACTTTCTAATTTCGATTTCAATTTTAATTACTTTTTTTAATACTTAAAAATTTGAATTCCGATACGAATTCTAATATATTTGAATACTTCTGGAATTTGGATTCCGATTCAAATACTTTTTGGATATTCTTACAAAAAATGGGAATTTATTTAAACGAACAATTTAATCGCAAAAACATAAGCTATACATAGCGCATCAAGCGTTTCTAAGCTAAATTACCACGCAAATCATTTAAGATAATTTAAACGCAAAAAACACACGCTCAAGAGAAATTTGAGTAATCGGAAAAGCAAGGAGTGATTCCATAACATTTCTAAAAAATTCGGAGCAATCTGTTAACCTGCCTGACTACTTCATACTACATGATGAGATCAAAAAGTAAGGAGGAACTTGATTCACTTAATAGTCCTGTAAGACAGACACCATACGGCTATCTCATCCTGTTTGTAAGAATTTTTGCAAAACGGACTTCATCTCACTGCCCATTAACAAGCAAACACTTTTCGTTTGCCAAACGTTCGTTACTTAGCCTTTGGATTTTATAATAATTGCATATTGCATGTGTGCGGCTTCAAAAAATGCTTCCTATGAACATTTTATCGCACGTGGCAGTATAAAACCCAATGAAATCGATACTTTATTGGAATCGGAATTCATAAAAAAATATTCGAATACCGATTCGAATACCCTTGTTTTTATTACAATCCAATTTTGGATAAAAATACCTTTGTGAATTTTTTTCCGATTCCAATATCGATTCGGATACCCAAATTTTTTGAATATAATTCCAATTCTAATTCCGATTCGAATTCGAATTCCCGTCCCTGGTTGTTAAGACTGATGAAATTTTGCAACCAATTTTGCCATTTTATAGTTGTTGCAATAAGTTGGCAGAAAGTGAAGTAGCTTCATAGTTATGTTTGATTTAGTAATCTAGGGCATGGAGCTGGGGAAAATATGATTGTTTCTTCATGGATGGTGTTACAAGAATACACTACAGCAGTGCAGTGGACAAAGTATATTACTGATAGAATTATTAGCAGGTTGTGTCATTACAATGAATGAGGTGCATGAATACCGATTGTTATCGTCCTATCGAGTAGGTAATGAAGAGATTGTAATTTGAAACTCACCCGAAATAACTGATTCATGACATAACAGGAAACGTTGGCTGTAAGGACAGGTACAGGATGTCGACCGTCATTTGCCTTTCATATGAAAAAATTAAAGTGGCAATAGTCTCGACGATCCGAACAAGAAAGAACGGTACTACTGTAAGAATCAGAGGGCTAAACAGTGTGAATCAGTGATGCTAAAAGGAATGAAATTTATTAGAAACAATGAAATGTTGGTTCAGATTTTATAGAAGGAAACAATTTTGTAATAGATTTCGAAGAATTTTAAAAATTATTTAAACTCGAGCGAATATTGAATTCAACTGAGAGGAGCAACCTTCTGGGCATTGGAATGCAAATGAGCAGGTTTTAATAGATTGACACCACAAGTCAGTTCCAGGGGCGCAATCGAAGTCGTGCCGAGTTAAGCTGTTATCTCTTTCGTCAAGAACACATCTGATGAACTTCTTACAGTCTGCTGGATTAGGGAAGAAACCTTCAGCAGTGCAACCATCGGTGGGTGGCGCTTCGGTTTCTGGATCAACAGGTTCTTCGGTTCCTGGGTCTACTGGAGCATCGGTTTCTGGGTCAGCTGGAGCTTCGGTTTCTGGTTCCACTGGTGCCTCGGTTTTTGGTGCTCCTGTTGTCGGTTTTGGACGTCCAGTTGGTAAGGTCCAGCGTCCAGTTGGTAAGGTCCATCGTCCAGTTGGCAATGTTGGGAGTTTAGTTGGGAAGGTCCAACGTCCAGTTGGGAATGTAAAATGTCCAGGTTGGTTAACAAGTTCTCCGTCTACGCACAATCCATCAATGCATTTTCCTTGAAGGAAGTATGTTCCTTGTTCGCAGGATGTTTCTTCCGCCACAAGCTCATTTCCGATAGTAATAATGCACTTGACGTAACTCGTGCATCTGGTTGGATGTTGGAAAACTCCATTCTCCGTACAGATGAATTCGGTTGCTTTGCTCAGATATACTGAGGAAAGAATCTGGAAATGAGAATTCAATGTTAGTAAGACATAAAAACTCCTCTCTCTTGGTCTCAATTTCAAACCGCAAAATCTTCAAAATTTTATTTACCAGGATAAAAGCTGCTAAGTTCCTCATGTTTGCTGTTTTTCCTTTCCAGTTTGGAATGGTTGTTAACAGGGACGGGATATCGGAAACATATGGATTTAAATACTGATTCGAATACTTTCTAATTTCGATTTCAATTTTAATTACTTTTTTTAATACTTAAAAATTTGAATTCCGATACGAATTCTAATATATTTGAATACTTCTGGAATTTGGATTCCGATTCAAATACTTTTTGGATATTCTTACAAAAAATGGGAATTTATTTAAACGAACAATTTAATCGCAAAAACATAAGCTATACATAGCGCATCAAGCGTTTCTAAGCTAAATTACCACGCAAATCATTTAAGATAATTTAAACGCAAAAAACACACGCTCAAGAGAAATTTGAGTAATCGGAAAAGCAAGGAGTGATTCCATAACATTTCTAAAAAATTCGGAGCAATCTGTTAACCTGCCTGACTACTTCATACTACATGATGAGATCAAAAAGTAAGGAGGAACTTGATTCACTTAATAGTCCTGTAAGACAGACACCATACGGCTATCTCATCCTGTTTGTAAGAATTTTTGCAAAACGGACTTCATCTCACTGCCCATTAACAAGCAAACACTTTTCGTTTGCCAAACGTTCGTTACTTAGCCTTTGGATTTTATAATAATTGCATATTGCATGTGTGCGGCTTCAAAAAATGCTTCCTATGAACATTTTATCGCACGTGGCAGTATAAAACCCAATGAAATCGATACTTTATTGGAATCGGAATTCATAAAAAAATATTCGAATACCGATTCGAATACCCTTGTTTTTATTACAATCCAATTTTGGATAAAAATACCTTTGTGAATTTTTTTCCGATTCCAATATCGATTCGGATACCCAAATTTTTTGAATATAATTCCAATTCTAATTCCGATTCGAATTCGAATTCCCGTCCCTGGTTGTTAAGACTGATGAAATTTTGCAACCAATTTTGCCATTTTATAGTTGTTGCAATAAGTTGGCAGAAAGTGAAGTAGCTTCATAGTTATGTTTGATTTAGTAATCTAGGGCATGGAGCTGGGGAAAATATGATTGTTTCTTCATGGATGGTGTTACAAGAATACACTACAGCAGTGCAGTGGACAAAGTATATTACTGATAGAATTATTAGCAGGTTGTGTCATTACAATGAATGAGGTGCATGAATACCGATTGTTATCGTCCTATCGAGTAGGTAATGAAGAGATTGTAATTTGAAACTCACCCGAAATAACTGATTCATGACATAACAGGAAACGTTGGCTGTAAGGACAGGTACAGGATGTCGACCGTCATTTGCCTTTCATATGAAAAAATTAAAGTGGCAATAGTCTCGACGATCCGAACAAGAAAGAACGGTACTACTGTAAGAATCAGAGGGCTAAACAGTGTGAATCAGTGATGCTAAAAGGAATGAAATTTATTAGAAACAATGAAATGTTGGTTCAGATTTTATAGAAGGAAACAATTTTGTAATAGATTTCGAAGAATTTTAAAAATTATTTAAACTCGAGCGAATATTGAATTCAACTGAGAGGAGCAACCTTCTGGGCATTGGAATGCAAATGAGCAGGTTTTAATAGATTGACACCACAAGTCAGTTCCAGGGGCGCAATCGAAGTCGTGCCGAGTTAAGCTGTTATCTCTTTCGTCAAGAACACATCTGATGAACTTCTTACAGTCTGCTGGATTAGGGAAGAAACCTTCAGCAGTGCAACCATCGGTGGGTGGCGCTTCGGTTTCTGGATCAACAGGTTCTTCGGTTCCTGGGTCTACTGGAGCATCGGTTTCTGGATCAACTGGAGCATCGGTTTCTGGGTCAGCTGGAGCTTCGGTTTCTGGATCTACTGGAGCTTCGGTTTCTGGGTCTACTGGAGCTTCGGTTTCTGGATCTACTGGAGCCTCAGTTTCTGGGGCCTCCGTTGTTGGTCTGGTTGGGCGTCCGGTTGGTCTGGTTGGGCGTCCAGTTGGTCTGGTTGGGCGTCCGGTTGGCCTGGTTGGGCGTCCGGTTGGTCTGGTTGGGCGTCCAGTTGGTCTGGTTGGGCGACCGGTTGGTCTGGTTGGGCGTCCAGTTGGACGTGTTGGTCTTGGTGGTCTGGTAGATGCAGCTTCAGTGGTCTCTGGATCCTCAGGCTCTGCTGCTTCAGTGGTCTCTGGGTCAGCTGGAGCTTCGGTTTCTGGGTCAGCTGGAGCTTCGGTTTCTGGGTCTACTGGAGCTTCGGTTTCTGGGTCTACTGGAGCTTCGGTTTCTGGGTCTACTGGAGTTTCGGTTTCTGGATCTACTGGAGATTCAGTTTCTGGCGCCTCCGTTGTTGGTCTGGTTGGGCGTCCAGTTGGCCTGGTTGGGCGTCCGGTTGGCCTGGTTGGGCGTCCGGTTGGTCTGGTTGGGCGTCCAGTTGGCCTGGTTGGGCGTCCGGTTGGTCTGGTTGGGCGTCCGGTTGGTCTGGTTGGGCGTCCAGTAGGTCTTGGTGGTCTGGTAGATGCAGCTTCAGTGGTCTCTGGTTCCTCGGGCTCTGCTGCTTCAGTGGTCTCTGGGTCAGCTGGAGCTTCGGTTTCTGGGTCAGCTGGAGCTTCGGTTTCAGGGTCTACTGGAGCTTCGGTTTCTGGATCTACTGGGGCCTCAGTTTCTGGCGCCTCCGTTGTTGGTCTGGTTGGGCGTCCAGTTGGTCTGGTTGGGCGTCCGGTTGGTCTGGTTGGGCGTCCGGTTGGTCTGGTTGGGCGTCCGGTTGGTCTGGTTGGGCGTCCGGTTGGTCTGGTTGGGCGTCCGGTTGGTCTAGTTGGGCGACCGGTTGGTCTGGTTGGGCGTCCAGTAGGGCGTGTTGGTCTTGGTGGTCTGGTAGATGCAGCTTCAGTGGTCTCTGGTTCCTCGGGCTCTGCTGCTTCAGTGGTCTCTGGGTCAGCTGGAGCTTCAGTTTCTGGTTCAGCTGGAGCTTCGGTTTCTGGGTCAGCTGGAGCTTCGGTTTCTGGATCTACTGGAGCTTCGGTTTCTGGGTCAACTGGTGCTTCGGTTTCTGGGTCAACTGGTGCTTCGGTTTCTGGGTCAACTGGTGCTTCGGTTTCTGGATCTACTGGAGCTTCAGTTTCTGGGGCCTCCGTTGTTGGTCTGGTTGGGCGTCCAGTTGGTCTGGTTGGGCGTCCAGTTGGCCTGGTTGGGCGTCCGGTTGGTCTGGTTGGGCGTCCAGTTGGTCTGGTTGGGCGACCGGTTGGTCTGGTTGGGCGTCCAGTAGGTCGTGTTGGTCTTGGTGGTCTGGTAGATGCAGCTTCAGTGGTCTCTGGTTCCTCGGGCTCTGCTGCTTCAGTGGTCTCTGGGTCAGCTGGAGCTTCGGTTTCAGGGTCTACTGGAGCTTCGGTTTCTGGTTCCACTGGAGCCTCAGTTTCTGGTGCCTCCGTTGTTGGCTTGGTTGGTCGTCCAGTTGGTCTGGTTGGTCGTCCAGTTGGTCTGGTTGGTCGTCCAGTTGGCCTGGTTGGTCGTCCAGTTGGTCTGGTTGGACGTCCAGTAGGGCGTGTTGGTCTTGGTGGTCTGGTAGATACAGCTTCAGTGGTCTCTGGTTCCTCGGGCTCTGCTGCTTCAGTGGTCTCTGGGTCAGCTGGAGCTTCGGTTTCTGGTTCTACTGGAGCCTCAGTTTCTGGGGCCTCCGTTGTTGGTCTGGTTGGGCGTCCAGTTGGTCTAGTCGGGCGACCGGTTGGTCTGGTGGGGCGACCGGTTGGTCTGGTAGGACGTCCAGTTGGGCGTGTTGGTCTTGGTGGTCTGGTAGTTGCAGCTTCAGTGGTCCCTGGTTCCTCGGGCTCTGCTGCTTCAGTGGTTTCTGGGTCAGCTGGAGCTTCGGTTTCTGGATCTACTGGAGCTTCGGTTTCTGGTTCCACTGGAGCTTCGGTTTCTGGTTCCACTGGTGCCTCGGTTTTTGGTGCTCCTGTTGTCGGTTTTGGACGTCCAGTTGGTAAGGTCCAGCGTCCAGTTGGTAAGGTCCATCGTCCAGTTGGCAATGTTGGGAGTTTAGTTGGGAAGGTCCAACGTCCAGTTGGGAATGTAAAATGTCCAGGTTGGTTAACAAGTTCTCCGTCTACGCACAATCCATCAATGCATTTTCCTTGAAGGAAGTATGTTCCTTGTTCGCAGGATGTTTCTTCCGCCACAAGCTCATTTCCGATAGTAATGCACTTGACGTAACTCGTGCATCTGGTTGGATGTTGGAAAACTCCATTCTCCGTACAGATGAATTCGGTTGCTTCGCTCAGATATACTGAGGAAAGAATCTGGAAATGAGAATTCAATGTTAGTAAGACATAAAAACTCCTCTCTCTTGGTCTCAATTTCAAACCGCAAAATCTTCAAAATTTTATTTACCAGGATAAAAGCTGCTAAGTTCCTCATGTTTGCTGTTTTTCCTTTCCAGTTTGGAATGGTTGTTAAGACTGATGAAATTTTGCAACCAATTTTGCCATTTTATAGTTGTTGCAATAAGTTGGCAGAAAGTGAAGTAGCTTCATAGTTATGTTTGATTTAGTAATCTAGTCGTTATCAAATTCCTGGGATTAAATTTGGGGATCAAGTAAGAATCCATTGTTTATGAGAAGGGCCTTCCACTCGTTGAAGAAAATCATTTAATATCAATGTGGACATTGATTCTTCCCACAAACCAACACCTAATTACTAATTCGACGTCAACAAGTGGGCTGAAAGGTTTTTGCATAATTCTATGAATTTGATTCTGATGATGCTGTAAATCATTTAGCTCATTACTACGGACAGGTGAACTATCGGACTTTCCGTGTACTCAAATTCGTAGCTTAATCCAATTCACGTTTATGGACAATGATATATCAATCTTCAAATGCTTATATCAATTTTCAATGCGGAACCACAACTTGTCATCTAGAACTTCAACCCCAGAGAAATCATGATGCAATTATATTATTTAAAATAACAAATCATAATTACTCATCAGCATCGTCGCTACAAACTATGATGCAATGAGTCTTTTTCAAAGAACATTATCATCACCTTTGTTCAAGTTCCAATTAATTTCAAGAGCCAGTTCAATTGACTAGACTATTTTGTAGTTTAAAATTCTTGAAATAAAGAATAACACTGAATGCGTAATAATGAAACATTCGAGGAAATTATGCTTACCTGTCCCAATAAGCCATCATTAGGTTCAAAAAGCTACAAATCACACCATCAATTCCTTATGAATTGTCAAATGCAGTATGAATTACAGAACTGCATGATCGTTTTGCTCTAATAATTATTGTTGCCTTCTGAAAATTCAGGTTGGATTAGTTTTGAAACTTCCAAAGGTATCGTTCATTTTTCGTACAGACAACTTAAACCCCTAATTTCATCTTTACTCCCGTTAAGTTAATTACATATTCATAAAATAAAGGATTTGGTTACCCTTATGTAAAAATTTTCGTCACGAGGCACAACTATTGAAAACATATTGAGTATCTTGAAGTGACACTCCTTCGGTCACATTCGGCTTTAAGTTCCTTGATGTTCTTGCCCGTTCATTTTCTATTAAATTTGGATTCATAACGAGTGCTTTCCTGTCCATCAACCTGTCGACGAGGCATTGTTTCATAGCTCGTGATTTTAAATTAAATCCTGGGTATTGTAACATGAGATTACTGGATTTATGCAGTAAATGTAACGAAGGGACAAGCGAACGCATGACTTTCTAACGTTTTTGGCTCCATCGGCCACATATGTTATGACAATGTTCCATGGAAAGGATTTGCAGATATACGGAAATTATTTAGAGACTATACGTTGACACAACTGCGAGATTTTATGTGACGTAATTATCATTTAATCAGATTCACGCTTCACTGTAGTGCTCAGTTGCTTATGCATTGGTTCTACGTTCCACGCTACTCAGGAAAGTCAGGAAACAGTAGGAAGGTTCAAGGAAATTTAATTTCGAGGGCACAATTTGATGAATAATGATTCATAATAATAACAAACATGTACTTATTGTAGTCTACTTTTT
This sequence comes from Allacma fusca, assembly GCA_947179485.1. Taxonomy (NCBI): domain Eukaryota; kingdom Metazoa; phylum Arthropoda; class Collembola; order Symphypleona; family Sminthuridae; genus Allacma; species Allacma fusca. Next base: position 13,612,014 of record OX359250.1, read on the forward strand.
CAAGAAATTAATATTTTTGCTATACTTTGCCACAAATGTATTTTGATCCTTGTCGCATGTTTCAAAAGGCACATAAGCTTCTTATAATACCCATTGCTATTTTGATGCAGTTAGTTATTAGAAAAGATTAATGAAATATTATGGGTTGTTAAAATGTCTACAAGATAATTCCCAACTTATTTATGCCCGCAGATCCTGGCCAAACCATATTGCCACTTGTGTTTCATTATGAGTTACATATGTACTATATTTAAATTTGCTCTGTATATATATCCCACATTGGGTTGTTAAAGAATTAAGATTTAAAGTCAATTTGGGGCAATCTAGTATTTGCCATTCAGGCTTAGTTTTTATAATGCCATGTAATTATTATTTATCTCCATTGCAGTTTGAAGTATAGCAATGCTTTTAATTTCCATGAAAAATTATTATGTTACTGCACAAACCCACAATTTCAACTTACCCCTGGTTTCCAACATTTATAAACCCAGTATTAGCTTAAATGGCAGAGCTCGAGCTCACAATCAGTAAGCTCTATGATTATTTTATAATTTATTAGCTAGAATGAGCATAAACACAACGTACTCCCGAAATTGGAATCCTACTAGAACATAAAATAAATACAAATAATTTTGTGAATATAATACTACCATGAAATAACAATCAGCGGGGACCAAAAGAAGAGATGGTGGGTCAGGTTGTCGTCAAGTTTGCCAATACAATGAAAAAACTGGGAAAAATAAGTGACTTGAGCAAATTAACAGTTTATGTTAGAAGTGAGAAGCAACACATTTATTTGTAACTAAATTAAATCCATTGCTGAGCTCTTTACATAACAATTGACAATATCAACATTTATAAGTAGTTATATAGATATATCAGGCGGACCTTCCAAAATATCCTTACACATACATATACTTAAGTGTAACTATGTACCGCTTCGATTTTGCAGTTCTACAAAACCCGTAATAACAACGTCGTACTGGATTAATACACTATTTGATTTGTACAAAATGGAACGTTAAGTTAATTAATTTATTACATTTTGGGATGTTGCAGTTGAGAATATTCAGAAGAATGAGCGAGACATCAGAATTGAAGATTACAATGTCACACATGAGCTCATGTGCTCAAATTTAAGCTTATGATGCACACACACAAGCAGACGCTAAATCCGTGATCATTGACGCATACAATAATTACTACAATTAGTTGCAAAATTTTTATCAAAGTACTAGCAGATTCTCACGTTCGAGGAACACATTCAAACATCATCAATTTTTGTGCGTTTCATTTAATAATACAAAATTGATGGAAAAAACTACTAATAAAAATTACAAGGGAAGTCCTAAAAGTATAGTACCATTTAGATAAATAGCTACTTGGAATTTTGCATTTGTGATTATTTACTGTGATTTTCGTACTTTATTTTGACCACCTTTAGATTATTGTACGCTATCAGCTATTGATACACCTGAAAATAGTCTATCAAGTTTGAATGCTTGCTCCCCTCCACATAAGACAATTATTGATAATACTACAGACAATGAAATCCAGTCCATCCATGTTAGTTCTAACTCGGAGACGTACAAAGTTGTTAGTAGAGTTGCTTGTGTAGACATCTGTCAAAGTGTAGATTAACGTAGCAAAATACTTGAGTTCGCTTTATAGCAGAGCGAACGTGCATGAAATGGAATTAAATATTTGAGCAACGCATGTACAGTAATAATAATTATAATAAATGAGAAAAATGTATTGTCTGGAGTTGTTGGAGTAAAAGGTTTTCGTGTTGGGGAATAGCATGCAATATTTTAGCTATGGAGCTTACACAAAGTTGTTATAGAAATAATCAAACGTATGGGATTGTCACGTAACCCATGAGCACTCGCGTACCCTCGTCGGTTTAGTTTTAACAAGTGACGAGGAAATCCCTTTTGGCATCTTTGATTCATACAATATAAAAAACGTCAAGTGCCTGCTGCTGCGGAATCTCCAGAAGGTTTAGGTTGAACGTTCGTTGTCATGTTACCATACAGATATTGGGAGCGAACCGGACATTGATACTAACAGAGGGATTAATTTCTTGAGTATAGCAAGATGATGTGCTGCGAAATTACAAAATCGAGAACTTTGCCTCGTTGGCTGATTTGCTATCGTACCTTTGCCTGTCATTGGTCATTACTGAATACATACGATTGATTGTCACTGGACGTGACTTGACGTAAGGCATGTACAATTGAACACATCCGTTGATTTGGACATACTTGAGGTTGTAGTACAGAAAGACCGCATTCAAATGTCAGACTTTAAAAGTTGCTACAAGGTTTTTTAAAAGTTTGGGAAATTTTCAGAATCGGAAATAATTCATTGACTGTATTTTGAAAATTTTTGGAAGAAAATTTTGAACTGGAAGACCCTCTCAAATTCTACCTTCTTCGGAAACAATATTGACCTGCTGGTCACTGACGCGATATGTATTCGACGCCCAGCTCATGGGCGTACGGCAGAGAGATGCCAAAATTAGAGCAATCACAATGACCAGGACAAGTGCAATGATACCAATGACCACTCCGGCGTCAAAGCTGTTGTCCCTGCGTGTGGGTTTGAACGGCCGAACAATACTTTGCAGGGGATCTATGCAAAAGTCTTTTGTACAATAGTCCGTCCTGATATGGCACGTCTCAACTTCATAACTAAACTTGAGACCTTTCTTCGCCGATGTGACATTAGTTCCAACCAGAGCACATTTCATACTCCTGTTAACTTCTATATTTGTTTTGATAGCGTTGAGGAGATTCACATTAGCACAACCCATAACCGTTCCGTACAGTGTCATACGAACATCGTCGTCCAGCTCGGTTAATATTTGAATTCGACTTAAAGCACAAGTTGCATACTCTCGTCGTATGGAGTAACTGCAAGCTGTTGTTCCAATTTGCATAATTTTCCAGGATAATGAATCCTTCGGATTCGGACATTTTGGCAGAGTAAGGTCAATATAATACAGGTTCCGTAATTCTTGTGTGATGAAGTCCCGGACATCATTGCACAATTTGGGAGGAACGCTGTCAGACTCCTCGCAGTCCAGTCGCAAGCAGTTGTAGCACAGTAAAGTGTTACCTGCAAACAAATAACATAATTATGTATCCGTTATTGTAACCTTTTAAAACCAAATAGCAAGCAGCAAAGGCCTGAATCAAGTACAGGTCATCAAACCGAACGCATCCAAATGTAAAAATTAATACTTACTCATTGGAAGCAGCTCAAAGAAGATAGCCACACTCAGGAGAGCATAGAGAAGGCCGGAACGTCTGTGAAAGCTGGTCATTTTTAAAGGTGCAAAAATTTGTTTTCTGAGATCTTTAAAATAGCTCTGTAATATTAAAAACCCATTTTTACACTAAATTTTTTTTTGTGAACATAAAAATATATACTCCCACCTATACACCCTCCTAACGTGAGCTAGAATGTCAAGTGTCGATATTATTGTTTCTGTTTGTCCAAAATAACAATTATTTAGTGGCAAAAAACAACTTTCTCTTGCTAAAAACTTACTTTTTTGCCGCTACTACGTTCGTAGTACAAATACGTAGGAATTAAAGACTTACATGTGAGTATAAATACGAATTAGAAGAGTCTATGTGAACTCTTGTTTATACATTCTGTCAGAGTTTATGACATGTCCATGTCAGGCTGTGAATGGTATTTAGTAAAATGTTGCTTTTGCCATCATGCAAGTGTATGTACTGTGCTGACATGACTACTAAATGTTTCTTCTAAAATAAATGTTTGTTATAAAGTGACAACTCTCATTTAGGGCCTGATTTAGAGGACCTAACGGGATAGGGTTTATGGCATTAAGTGTCTTTTAAGTACAACAAACATGTGAGATACAGATGTTTGTACATACATATGTACACATGTTTTAAAAATAATTCAGGTTCCTTCCTGCGCTTCACCGTTCGCCAGTGACTTTTGACAAGCAGGCACATTTTTCCCGTTAGGAACATTCCGGATTACAATGCTGGTCACACTTATTGTTAGCATGAACTAAATTCAAGTAATTTGTCAGTGCCAAGTGAAAGTCACCTTTTCCTGGCTTTTGATTAAATCTTTGGGTCATATTTTTGGGACAAAATATCCTTGCAACATAATTTAATATTTCTCAAGATTTTCTTGACATGAAAAGTTTAACTTCCGTTGCATTTCAGATGATGAAAAAATAGAGGAAATTTTTAAAATAACAGTACATATTTTGACACAACCAAATAACCTTTTATCTGTCAAAATGAAACTGTACAACACACACATTGAAAGTCAAGTTGCTGAACATGTAAAGGCTTATCTGGACATTTACTATGAACTACAGAGATAATAAATCCCCTTGGAATTTTTTGAATATACACTATAGCTTTAAGGTAAATAATTCGTAAGTGTGAAACGCAGTGATAAAAGCACTGACAGGCAAAAAATATTGCATAAAAATCTACGCATTTGCAAGTATCGTACAAATAATACAACATTCCCGGTTCGAACATTAATCTTTCCTTGTACAATTTAATGCGCTTTGGTAACAATGATAAAGTAATAAAATATGCAAGACTACTTTAATTACATACCCGAGCGTCAATTACTCCTCGATTGGTTTATGTCCAGGACATGGTCTAAAAACCCAAGACCATGTTTATAAAATGAATACTAGCGGCCACGAATATTAATTTTAGTGAGGGTTACTCTGGAAAGAAATGGAAATGTGTTGTTGTTGTCACTGGGTTAGATTTTGCAGCACCTCTCATCTGTGTTCGTTACTCTTGATTAAGGATGAAGAGTCAACCTGAGATTACACAGAGTTCCTCGAGTAGCGAGATGAGTAATGAGTCTCCAAGAATTGAAGCTAAGTGTAATTCCATCTGAGTAAGTGTGTGATGCTCTCATCCCAATCAGACGCCTGCAAGATGTATTTTCTACGACCACAACCACGTTATGTTCAATTTTTCTGCATCGCTCCTGCATGTTCTATAGCACACTGGAAACTGCACAGAGACACCATGTACAGTGGTTTACAACTTGTTTAATAAATTCCTTTCCTGTTTTGTGCATGGCCTCAAACTCATATGCACAAAACAGACCCTCCAATCCCATATGGACCTGACCATGAGATTCCGAAGGAATAGTATATAGAAAAAGACTGCTTTTGCCCAAGGGGAAATGCAGGGTAAGAAATACGTCCACTCTTGTGCAGCACATTTGTGTAGCATAAAGATATATTTACCCAAGCTGCCGAGAAGTTAAGCCTTTTGGAAGCTAGGCTTTCTCATCCCTTACACCCTTAGTAGCAAATAGTAGCAACAAATGTAGCTTCGCGGAAAGTATTGACCATCTTTGCATTTCTGGTATTGTGATGGTCAATCTGGTCATAATAATTGCTCGGATATTTCATGAATATTTATTTAGTCAATTTTATGTCATCAACTTCTGTAATGATTAGATAGAAGATAGAAGAGACAGATAGAGAGACTCGCCTACAGAGAGGATGATTTACTATGTGGAAGAGTGGAGAGTGCAATTGTTTGAAAAAGGAGAAGAAATGGATTAACCCAAAATACATTGGGATTAAAAACAACCCAACTAACAATAAGTAGACATGGTCAAATGATAAGATAAGGACCAGTTTGCTGACGCTACTTGCGACCTTGTCATGAGGGGAAGTACAAAGTTTAATATCTGACGATCAGTGAATCACAAAATCACGTAAAGAAAACGATTCTTTCAGTGGTGTTTCATATCCTGCCAAAACCTCGAAGCATGATTCCGTGGTTTTGCAGGTAGAACAAAATAAAATCATTGCGAATGATTCATTGTAGGTTAATTTACTTCGATTTAGGTTTTGGCGAAATATAAGAAACTTAGAGTTTCCGTAAATGAAATTGCAGAAAATCGGAATTACAAACAAGGAGTGTAGCATTGCTTTATTTTGCCGTTTAAAGGATTAAATGCACATTGTATAAAGTTGGCGAACCATAACTCGAATACAAACGAAAAAAGGTTTGAAAACAGTACGTACATAATAAGCGTAATAAGCCTTTTAGAGTAAAGTAAACAACATAGACATCCGCATTATGTCGATATGTTCCTGATTGGAATGCAAACATTCCTGCAAACAAATGACTGGGTTTCACACGTCCGTTGGCCGCACTCCACTTGTACTTGCAAGTTGTACATCCGTCACCATGATTCGAGGTTGTTTCTTGGAGTTGGAACTCTCATTACGACTAGTTTCTTTGCCAACATGAGAGCTTAGGAGTTGACTAGGAGCGACCGGCGTAGGTGCTATGGACTGTCCATTTGAACGTAGAATTTTCGGATAATATCTACCCATTTGTTCATTATCTAAGTATATTTTCCGAGACCCCCTACAGACCGGTGGTGCGACTGGTTCGGCCGTGCTAGCAGTAACTGGAACATTTGATTCTAATGGGGTTATTTCACTGGGCTCACCAGTTGTCCCTGCTTCATCATCCTTTCCCTTATCTACGGTGTCCATTTTCTGGAAAACATAAAGTAATTAAAAACTTTAAATACTTCCCAATTACGTTAATAATTGTAGTATACTTCTCATTTATTTAACCGCTAACCTTACCTGATAAGAAATTGGAGAGAAGTTGGTACACATATTGAAGAAAACCTGGCCAATAAAAAATGATGTAGTGATGCAAAAGCCAAGGATAGAAAAAACTTGAAGTAATTTATTTGAATCATCCTGTTTCGTGTTGACGTAGGCTAGCATAATTATTTGCAGTAAAAACATAGTGACAACGACGAAATTGATCGCGGTAACGTGCACCTCCTTCTCAACTTTGCAAGGTGCGTAGGCGAAGTAAACATTGTAACGATCCACATAATGCTTCATCACAGTGTACAAAAGACCTGTAAATGTTCCAACACAAATAGCATCATGAACTGAACCTCTCAACTTGACTAAATGACATAAATACAGACAAAATCAATTGTTCAAAAAGTAATTTCGGAAAGAAGTACCAAAAGGTGTGATGATAGGACATATTAAACTGAAAACAATGAACATGGTAAAATTCAGCATTGTCCAAGCATACTGTGCTCCGAATTGAAAATCCCACAGTACGGATTTGCGAATGCTGTCCATTTCTGCGGAGGACTTGGCGAAACATAACTTAATTGCATAGCAAAATAACTCCGGAAGGCGCATCAATTCCGACGTAGTTCCTAGGAAGGATGAAGTTATCACATAGTTGACGAAGAAAATTGAGTTGCCAGTGTAAAAAATGCAGTTCAAATTCAGGTCAGTTCCAGTGAAATAGGCAATAAAGCTACAAGACACAGAGACAATTAAACTGAATAAAAATGTTCGGCAAATTATTCCAGTAACTATTATTCCAATTAAAAGTATAATTACCTTTGAGATCCTAGAGATGGTAAAATGATCACCATGAATAGTAAAAAAGTAAATGTTTTCACCATTCTTGATCTATTTTCAGCTGTTTTAGTCCAAAATCCTACGGCTCTGTCTGAGACAGATACCAGACTTGGCAGACTGACGGCAGTAATCCATAGCAGCATAGTTGGGACAGTATCGGTAAGTCCAACAGCTGCGAACATGCCCTGAAAACCAGAAAAAGAAACATTCCTGTAGCAAATATCCTGTACAAACAGCTACAATCAAAACATGTAGCATACGTTTTTGTGCTATTGCAAAATTGCCGTGCTATACAATATTCTGTCAAAAACAACAAGTTTAACAAAATTAACTTACCAACTGGACAAAATTTTCTTTTATTGCTAATTTTTTGTTGATTCCATTCAGGATGAAAACCGGTGTGGAATAAACGATCACTAGAAGAATCAAAACGACGTTGACCAGAATGGCTTTGAAGTACCAAGCTTTGTAGCTTAGTGCAAGATTTTCCCTGTGTACAAAAATATCAATATCAAAAATTTGCCAAAGACTACAAAAATAACCCAGTCCAAGTAGGCTGTACAATATTTTCACCAGATTTCAGAGGGTTTACCAATAAATGTCTTCTGGCAGCGGAGCGTAATTGACAATCCAATGGCTTGATTTTAGTTTCCGGCTAAAACTGGACGTGGGTCGCTGCTTCAAACATTTCGCTGTCAAGCGGTACTCAGTGACGACCCGATGTGCCATGTCCACAGATCTATAGGTGATAAACGCGATTCCTAATGGTCGAGCTAGAGCTCGTTTTCTTTCCAATTCCACAAATCTCCCATAGCGTTCCTCTTCTTTGTGGTAATATTCTATAGCATCAGACTGCAACCAAAAATATTGTATTTAGACGTTTTTACATGCCCCAGAATATAAGCACTACTTAATAGAATTTAAAGTTCCAGTACAAACCGATTTTAGCCCACAAATTGAGCAGCAGCATAACAGTTTGCCACAAGTATAAGGTCTCATCCGTGGTCTTTTCCCCTTTCTCTCGCAGTAATTTTCCCAGTATAGTCGAGCGCTGGATGCAGCATTCCTTTAAACATAAATAATTCCCATGAAAATAGAAATAACAGCTTAGGGAATTTCTAATAGGGATCATGCATCAAAGTATTACACTATTATATAATTGTACGCATTTGCATTCATACTTTGAAAGTTCCGCGTTTCTCAGCCTAGAAATATTGTAGGCAAAGCTAATTTCTTCAATCTCAACGTCTGGATAAATTTCACTGCATGTACAGACAAAATCAATTAGCTTATAGGGTACATAAGACTTAAGAAAACAAACTTAATTAAATTTAATTCATTGGTGAATACATACAGAAAATGTCTTTCAAGTTTATCGCACTGAGAATTTCTTTTCGCGATTCTAGAAATCATTACAGTTCTTGACATCACAGGATCTCGCTCAGCAAAAGCTAAACTTTTGGAAAAATGCCTCAAGACAGCCACTGTCACAATCAAATAGACGATCGTTAGTGAAACGTGGACCCAGAGCAGCTTTCCTCTGCAAGTATGGAAAAAGAAAAGTTATGAATAAATTGCATAGAAGCTACTGTAAAATTACTATAAAATACTAATTTTGACACTTGATATAGCTTTGAAAAATGAAATCAAGAATACCTCTCCCCTAAGTTTCTTATGGTTAGGCTCTGAAATTCGGTCAGATTACTTGCAGGGTTTCCTTGCGCATTTATAGGCAGAACTATCACAATCGAAACCACCATGATGACACAGCCAATGAATATTAAATGACGCTGGAAAGATAAGTAGTAAACCGCGTCGGGTCCACTCTTTGCCTCGATCTGAGCATCTCTGTACTCAAAAAACATTAATTAATATGGAATCTGTGATACACTAACTTCACTGGAAAATTGCTTTCGAAAAGTTTTTACGTTAATCTTAATGTGGTAAGTATCCAACTGAACATCCCGCTGTCATCAATAACAACTTCTAAAGGAGACCGTTGAACTTGCTGAGGATTTCTAGACCTTGCAAGTGAGTGCGGTGGTGCCTCACTGGTAACACCTCCAAATAGGACGTCTTTATTGCTACACCAGAAAATAAATCAATTGTAAGACATGCACACACATTTATAAACCTTGCATTGCAACCGTTTCTAACCCACAATCGGTATTAACATTCACTCTGCCTAATAATTTTATTGACAGATACAGCCAACATTTCACTATTTCTATATTATAAAATATTATGGAGTAGCAAACAATCATTCCAGTTGCTGAAAAGTTTTTAATACCTGTGACTGCCATCGCTAACTCCAACTTGCTGTACGAACGCAATCCGACCATAATTCCAAGCTTTTTTACGAATACACGAAAAAAGTAAAATCATGGACTGTAAAGAAAAACACCCAAACTTGAGCCAAAATTTAATTTCTATTACCTGAACAGAAGCAAAGAGCAACCTTTTAATTCAAAAATGTAACTTTAATTTGATTTAACACGAGATTACAAATATTAAAATAAACTTACTACTGAACCAATAACATTCAGAATTATATGCTGAGGAATCCCTTCATAACCAAAATTAACACCCTGAATTAATGTTTTGTTTGAAGAGGTATTTTTCCATCCCAAGTAAATAAAACACTTCTCTTCATTCGACGACTGTTTTGCCATTCCTCGACCAACTCGTCCTTCCCCTCCGCCGCCCATTTACTTCACGTAATATGCCTGTCGATCTAAAAATTCAAGAAGAATTTACTTTAAACCCCGTTCCTTTCAGTTACACATTTCTCAGCTGGTACTATGAAACAAAACCATAAAAATAATACAAACAAGTAATAATGCCGCATAAAATGACTAGTATTTTCACTAGAAACAACATGAATTACTGTAATGACATGGTTACCTGCTTATGTGATGTAACAGACATGCTGCTGTGAGGTTTGGTATTGCTGAAATCCGACAAAATCAATCAATCAAACCCATATTCGCTATGTACATTTGTATTTTCACAGTGCACAAAATCACACCATTTCTTCAGTTCTTCTTTCATACCATCACCGACCGGCCGGGTCCTCTTGACTGTCTCCACCTCTTCACCTACAAGATTCTCCTCTCCAAAAAGGAATCAAAACAGGTCCCCTTCCAGGATCCACGAACGCTGAATAAAAATTGGCAATGAGAGACTTTTCCCCCCTTCAAAATCTACATTTTCTACACTCCTTCTAGACGCGTTCACCAAAACTCCAGCTTAATCTGCAAAAACCAATTAAATGCTAGTTCACTACGCACAAATCCATACAAATAACATATACATACACTGTCAGCTGTAAATGGGTGCAATCAAAATAATCAAACCGCATCACACCTATCGATCGACGAGGTCTTTCTAGGACACTAATCTATACCCCATAATCTCAAATACTTCAAAAATACAAGATACAACTCCAATTAAAGTCTCACTCACGTTGGCATGTCCCCACCACCACCACCACCACCAAGATCCTCCCAGATTTCCAGATGACCTTAAATCAGCCCCAACTCACTCGGAACTGTCTCCCCTCCTTCAATGAGTAACTAATATACAAAGCTACAAAATACTCCCAAAGGCTCTATAGTGCCACAAAAAATTATTATTTTGTATGGACGTTAGTTCGAATATGCGGCTAAGGCTCTTCTTGTTATTATTGCTCCAATCGATTCACTCCCAGAACGGAAATTGTCCCAAACGATGAATCCATACCGTGGACGAATTTTTTTTTTGAGACTCAAACCCCAAGTCCTCCGACAATTCAAAACAATTGTATCCGGAACTACTCACAATAGAAAGCACACAACACAATATAAACACGTCCATTCAAAATACAACTAATACTTCCGAAAGTTGGAACGACCTCCAGAGCAACGTAATCTCAATTATAATTTACAAGTCTCACATAGACCAGAAATTCAGGAAACATTAGACTGGGCTCAAGTTATACAAAAACACAATGATCATATATCCTGATCCTTCCCACGAACCTCCAAACATAAAAATGACTGGCTAAATTTCACATTTTTTTTTGGCATACTTACACTTTTTTTTTTTTACTTGACTGTTTTGATACAGCACTGCTGTCTCACAAATTATGATTACTTGATGCAAACACGAGTATTTGGTTACTATTATTTAGCACTCTGCACAATCCTGACTCACTCCTCATATAATTATTACATACGGAAGGAACAAAAATAACTATTATTATATCCTATTACATAAATTAAAAGTCCATCCTCAAGACGAGATGACTCAGACATACTCGGAGCTCCGAGGCTTTTAACAAAAAAAAATTTAGATTATTGAGTACAAATACATGAATTACCGCCACAAAACACAACAAGGAAGTCTACCTGAACGCAGCTTCCGGTGTGGAGTGCTACGAGAGGTTCCAGTTCCTCCAACCCATTACAGATAGATATGTAATATAGTTTTGTGTGTGTGTGTGTGTGTTGGGGGGACGGACTGGTCTGAGAAGGTTCCTCCGTGGAAATAGGTTACTCAACAACTGGCCGTCTCACGTCTCACTGTGTAAGGCCACCCCTTAATTCATGCGTGCTCTCCTCACCGAACCGAATCCGTCAGAGACGGGCGTCTAAATTAAAAAGTCTAGGCCGGAACCTTCTATTTTTACACCGAACTAAATTCTTAATCATTCCACTTCGGACGGAATATTCTGTCTAATTAGTCCCGGAAAGAAAATACCAGTTTTACTCTAAAATAAATTAGGAGCTCTATATGTACACAATAAGGCTAGGATAGGAGATATTACATATCAAGCGAAGCGTCAGCCGCAAATACGGTATATGAAACCGCATGCAGAAGTCAAGTACTAGTAAATCCATGTATAGTTTTTACCTCCCGGGTAAAATTTATTATAAGAGTATGTGTATACAGTATTAAACTCCGGGTCCGGGGTAGGCCGAGCTAGGGAGATGGAATCATTACACTGGCATTGATTATGTGTATAGTAATGATTGTAGACACTTCTTGTGTCTTACTAATATAATAAGGCCAGACTCACCTTATTAACACAAAAGATAAATGGCATTTGTGCGGGACGAAAATAGCAGGGTGATTCACGACGGTAGAAGAAACTGCTAATTGCCCCGTTTCGAATCATCCTTAAAGTTCAGTATTGAGCAGACGTATCCACCTAGTGTGCCCCTGTACATGGATGGGAGAAATATTAGGTTTTTAAAATTATTGGAGAGATTTTTGATTAGTAGGGTTAAAAGGCAGTATTAAGATTGAAGGGAGCAATGGGGAGGTTGGGGTAAAGTGAGAATGTATGGGTATTTTAGGGGATTAGTAGTTTTGGGATGAGTTTAGGATTCCAAAATACATCTGTTTCAGTGGGAGAAGGTAATGAGGAGGTGAGGAGCCTACTTTTTATTTTTTTAAAGGTAAATTTGGGTTTTTTATTTGTTAAGAGTGATGCTTTCCTGAGATCTTTCCCAAATGGATGGAGATGAGGGAGGGAGGATGGGCTTAATGGGAGACATATTTGAGTATGAAATATGACAAAATTTTGAAAAAAAAACGTGGGTACGGATTTATTTTTTGGGGAAACAATCGGGTAGAGAGTCTGGACCAGATGTTTTTTAATGATTTGCTACAAGATGCATGTAAGGGGAAATATAAATATGGGTATGTATGTTGGCGCATGGATTTTCCAGTAGGATTGAAATATGTTCTTGACTTATGTACATAGTAGTACACAGTACAAACTCTTACCTCAAGAGGTTGTGTATTTGAGGGTGGGAAAAGACCAGACAAAACACTGTGGACATGTTTGGTTTCATTAATTTTGCAGAGAATTTGATTAGATTGTGGGCAGGTGATGTGCCACATATTTTTTAATAGTGCCGTCACCGTGTGCGTATCTCTGTAATCGTAGCGTTTAATATGCGTCTCTGCCTGAATGTATGATACATGCTTTGTTCTAATGAAATACAGAGGAAGAAAATGGATGGGGTGAAGAATATTTATTAACATAGCAACTTGCTCAAATTTTAAAATTTATTCAACAATTAGGTAAAGTAAATATGAATTCAGGGGAGCAATTGTGCGCAAGTTGTGAGTTTTTGACATTTTGACGGTATAATGTTTTTGAATTTAGCCTTTCATCTTTGAAGGTCACTCATTTCTGTGGGACTTGGGGTCGACTGACTTTTTTTGGACTGAAGTTCCCTCAAGAGAACATTGATGAGAGAGAAAGTTAGTTAACTTTATGACGAACGAAGAAAAGATACTGTTTGAGAGATATTGGTTTTGAAATAATAGTTGTTGGATTTTTTTTTGCTTTCGCTATACCCCCAAATAAAAATGTTGTAAAACTCTTGAGAGGATTCTTCTATCCGATCACTATTAACGTAAGGCTGAAGAATCTTAACTTGACTGCTAACTGGTGTGATTTTTGTCGTCATCGTCTGAGTATATTTTTCTTAAATGTATGGGTTTGTGGAGATAATTTAGTGGTTATCATTATACCCCAGTGCCACAGCAGACAACCACACCAACCATCATAGCAGATATGAGTCCTCGCTCCGTCCCACAAAGTAAGTACTACTTTTTGTGTATAATGTGTATGCATTTAGTACATGCACTTATCATTTTAATGGCTAATTGCGTGAGAGCATTTTTTTTACAAATTCCTATACATTTACGATTATTATTGGAATAATGAAAAACAATCTTGGACAGTATTCCAGCAGTATCAAATTGCTCGCTCCCAGTTTGCTCAAGCTGTTGCTGATGCAGCCTCTCGGCCAGAATCTGTGGAACAGTTACTAGCCGGAAATGTCATTCATCTTTTAAGGAATCTTTTAACGGATGTGTCCCCTGCCATTCAGCAAAATGCAGCTATTGCCGTGGGGCGTTTGGCAGCTCATGATGCTAAAATTGCGGAGCTTCTGGTTCAGCAAGACATCATTAGGATCCTTCTCTTTTTTAATATGGACAAGTCCAATGTTAGTCTCCAGTCTCAAAATTATTTTCATACTGATTGTTAATATCACATCACATTTATTAATTAACAGTTGCTTACAAGCTACATCATGTTTTTTTAAAAATTAAATGATGTTTCTTAATTTACTGTACGACTACACTTGCAGCGGTACTTAAAGCGAGCGGCGTTGATGGCGTTACGGTCAGTTGTGAAGCACTCCGCTGATCTGGCTAAAGCTGTGATTGACCTGGGAGGTCTGGAGCAAATAGTTGCTTCCTTGGAAGAATTTGACCCCGGTGTGAAAGAAGGCTGTGCGTGGGTCTTAGGGTACATTGCCCGTCATGATCAGAAGTTAGCATATCAAGTCATTGGAGCAGGTTAGCTTACATGTATAAACATTTTTCGTATTTCTGGATTAAGATCTCAATTATCCTTTAAACATGGAAACATTGTACTTAGGAGCCGTCCCTTTACTTGTACTGTGCCTTCAAGAACCGGAAGTCAATGTACGAACAGTAGCGGCCTCTGCACTGAGTGATATTTGCAAACATGGGAACGAAACAGCTCAGCAAGTTCTTGACTCGGGAGCAATGCATCATTTAATAAGGGCAGTTGCTAATGTTGACCCCAAGTTGAAGGTAATTGGGTCAAATCTGAAAAATCAAATCAAATGCTACTGGTGTTGTACTTGGTTATATGAAATTAGTATTTTAAAAATGTAATTTTTATCTCTTCTTCTAGCGTCAAGCCCTGCAGTCTCTGGCAGCAATTGCGAAGCATTCTGAAGTCATGACAAGTTTAGTGGTGGATCAAGAAGTTTTACCATTGGCTCTGGAACATGCAGGACACCCGGATGAGCTTGTTAGAAAAGCTGCTTGCTCTCTTGTAAAGGAAATTGTGAAGCATTCCCCGGAGGTATAGAGGGCGCTACTAAGTAGCGATATATTCTTTTTTTTTTCTAGAATTAGCAACTATGTTTACCCAGCATTTTTCTAAAAATAAGTGCTGGTCATGTATTGAAAAACTATAAGAAACCATTTGGTGAACAGATGGCGCAGTTGATGATTGAAGCTGGTGGTTTGGGTGTTTTGGTTGACTCAGTGGTTCGGAATAGGGGCGAAGCTAAGTTGCCGGGCATCATGGCCTTGGGGTTTGTTGCTGGTCACAGTCCTGAAATGGCCCTGTCCATTGTCTACTCCAAAGGTGTGGATGCTTTAGCACTAGCTTTAGATGACTCTAACAAGCACGTTGCAGCCGCATCAGCCTGGGCTTTAGGTCATATCGGAAGGCACTCACCTGAACATGCAAAACATGTTAGTTCTAATGGGCTGCTGTCTAAAATCCTTGGAATTTATAACTGTGTTACATCATCGGATGATATGAAAGAAAAGGCCAAAACTGCCCTTAAGCTAATTCTAATGAGGACTGACAATTTGGAAGTCGTCGAGCCCTTGATTACAGATGCACCCCCTCAGATCCTTAAATATGTAGTGGCTCAGTATTCTAAGGTAATTTATGCTTTATAAATTGGAGTGTGTATGAGTTTAAACCGTAGCTTTGAATGATTTTTTTCAAGAGTCACACTGTTAAAATGTCTTTACAAATCCTACCTAAAAAATAAGGTACTTCCTCGTGACCCCATTGCCCGTCGGAACTTTGTCACATCAGGCGGGCTGCGAAAGTTACAGGAGCTCTTGTCCAGCGGGAAGGCTCCACCTGAGTCCATTCTTTTTGAGCATATTAATTTCATAAATCAGTGCTTCCCGGATGATGTTGTTAAGTGAGTTGAGCTTACAGCAATAGATTGTAAACATGATCTTGCCTGTAGCCTTGGTACATCCGTAGTTAGAAGTACGGATAGTACGGAATAATTCGAACACAAGTACTGGCTAACAATTTTATATTACTATTGACTAGATATTTCTCTCCTAACTACCCGTCGACGCTGTTGGAGCGAGTGGAAGAGTTTACGCCGAATCTCCGTATTGATCCCAGTCTGTGGTCCGAGCGGCTTTTCTCTGACACAGTCATCCCAGATGATGTAAAGGAAGAAATCGAGGCATTACAACGAAGCTTTGAGGCAGAGCCACCTGAGGAGGAGGAAACAATCCCCGAACCCCCACCCGAAGTTGAATCTCCAGGATTGGGAACTCCAAAAGGAAAGTCGAAGAAGAGCAAGAAAAAAGTCTCTGGGAAGAGTTCGAAGAAATAATTCCATATAAATAATCATCTTATTATGTCGATACAAACCTGCACATGAAGTCCGGTTAATTAATCCAACAAATATCAGCCTCATCTTACTGCAATTATTACAACTGACAAAAATACCGGAGAATGCCGGTAAATGGAAACGTTGTATGTTAATACGTATCTATAAACATAGCCTGAAGTGTGTAATTTTGCTAGTGATATATACATAAAATAGAAAGGAAAAAATGACATAAAAATGCAAGTGATGTTGTGTTCAGTAAGCAATAAACAACCGTTCTGTCGGACACAATTCGATGTACAGCTTAGCAGCTCTCGACTTTCAGATCTTCAATAAGGCCCATAGTTTAATATTTGTAACTGACACTGAATCTACACCCACACGGACAGACTGGGGAACACCAAAGAAAATAAATTCTTTAGTGTGCACATGAAATCTGTCGTGAGGATATTATAAGGAGTCACATTAGTACAAAAGGATAAAACTCTACTCTAACGACTTATGGAAACTAGGCAATTATTGGTATTCTTATGGTACACTAACCATACCGTATCCAAGGTACAAATAATTTACTTGAACCTAAAAATGCTCAAGCAGAAGCACATTTAATTACTGGTGCGTAGACTTTCGTAAACAGATCGAGTCTGTTAGAACGGTACAAATAAAACTGTAGAGCGGTTTTTACAACCTGACTTATCTATGATTGGAATCTATCATCAAATAAATTAGCATTTGGACACTGAAATTCGTTAAACACTAACTGTATCCTTAATAGGTTGTAGGTGTATCTTCTAAAATATTTGTACTGATCCAGTCACGATCCTCTGGTCGAATTCTAGCTTCCAGTCCATCCAGATCATCAATATCGAAGGGAACTTTCATAAAGTAATTGAAAACGAGGTTTAGAGCTCGGATCTCCTTCCACCAAGAGCTATCACTACTCCCACGAGCAATTACTGGTCGAACATTTAAAAATTCCAAGGAATGACAATTCCGGAGGAAACCATTTATTAAGACGGAGTATTGAATTCGCCCACCGTCTACTAATACGAACTCCCTGAGATTAGGTAAATACTTCGTCAAAGTAAGGATTTCGTCCATGCGGAAAGTAAACCCTCGGAGATACAAGGTTTCTAATGCGGAAGGAAGTGACTGGAGATTAACCAGATTCAAAGGAATTCCTTCTTCTTGGTTCGGATTCATACTCGGTGGAGGTGAGCAGGAGAGTGTGAGATGCTTGAGCTTCTTGCAATTGCTAAAACATTCCATATCTGCTCGCCTGGAGGGATGAAGTATGAGATCAGCATGTCGATGAAGGAAAGATCTCCGATAAGCTTTCAAGTTGTTGATTGTGATATCTGTGATTGTTTCTACATTAATTGTTACTAGCTCTTTTAGCTGCTTCCAAGTCAGATCCCCTGGTGAGTGAAAATGAAAAACTTGAAGTTTCGTTTGTCTTGAGATTAGGTCCACAATAATATTTTTGACAGGGGTGTTTAAAAAGAGGACGTCATCCCGGAACCGAAAATCCGTCAGTTTCATTCTCTTCAATTGCTCCAGATCCACCTCATGCTCTATACATTTGGAAGGAAAGGCTTGCAGATATATCTCAGTTTGTATTGCATCTGCTTGGTCACCAGCTTGGAGTTCCAAGCACTTCAACGTTTCTGCATGTCTTTGCAAAAATACTAACAAATTAGTCCAGTTACCCCGCACTGAGAAGAACAATTTAAATGTGGACAAGTGTGGGAGTGTTAAGTTGAGAAAAACAGATATATTTACTTCATCCACAAACGGATCACTGGCGGGGTATCGGAGAAACTGAAGGTTCAGACTTGTAATGAACGTCAACCTTCTCAAGCTCCTAACTAATCTTTCGGACCGGAATAAGTTCCCTAACCCCAGAGTCTCATGTGTAAACACCAGCTCTTGAACATGTTTACACAATGTCAGTATCTTCATCAAATTTGCTGGACTCACGAGTCCATCGAATATCACTTTCTTCACCCGTTCGGGGTAACTCAGGTGTAATCCATGATTAATTCTTCTGGATAGCAAATTCACTTTAATAGATCTAATTCGGAAATTACAAAGCTGCCTGAACTTTCGGTACGACTGGTCTAGAATTATATGAAAATCCATGTACTCGTCGATCTCCTTCTTCACCAACCTATTCACTAGTCTCATGTTCAGGACATCTGCATTTGGCAGCATCTTGTAAACCATCACCCGTACCTGCGTCAACAAATGCGAAATTCAGACAAAACATCAAATTCCTCACAAATTCATTACATCATCTACTTCATATATTAGAAAAGAGCTATTTAAATCTGCAATCCAAAATATCCCAAGTTTTCAAACTATACATAATAGTAGAGCTTCTTCAACAGTATCTTCTTTATTCAAACCAATTAAGCCGTCATTACCTCCGGGGGTAACCCATTGAGAAATTCCTTCCTGGAAGAGACTGCATCCTCCCCGTCTGTCCACATGGCTTCCTTTATTTTTAAAACCTTTTCAGATGTCATCAGTCAGTGGTTGCCACAAACCGAGTCCTCTGCAATATAGTAAATAAATCATTTGAGGCCTGCTGTTTACGCTACGTTTTTGCAAAACTATCATGTTGGAATTTATGAATACAAAAGTACAGGTAGTCACAATTCGCACATGTAAGTTTTTAAAGCTTAAAATATTTTTCACATTTATATGACGACTACGTAATTTACTAAATAATTCACATCTATTGAAAAATGTGATAAGCTTGGATGTTATATTTTAACTTAATACAAGAAATGAAGAAAGTGCTCTTTGCGAACCAATGGAAAAAGGGAATAGCCTGACTTACCTTGTTAAAGCAAAATGCATTAACATAAATCAAAACAATCGAAAGGTCCAGCAGAAACACTTGGACGAAATCCACGACTACAGAATACACAAGGAATTCAAGTGTGACAAGTGTCAATATACCCAAATGAGGCTTCTGAACTATTTGAATCGTCGCTGAACAATCTGTTCGTAAAAAAGTGTAAGCCAGAGTAATATTAATTGTAATATAACAACGAGGCAATATATACGACAAAATTTTCTCTTGTCACATTTAGAACATACGCGCAACTTTCAAGAGAAAGGATTGGGAAGCAATAACACTATAATGCACGAGTTTCCCTTTAGCTTTCTTCACTGCCTGTATAACATGTGTGCCGTGGATAGAGGAAAGTAAATAGTTTCTCCTTTGAGGGTTTTTGTATGTGGAGGTACATACATCTACTCATGCACAGGTCTATCCACATTCACATATACGTATACACCTATAATAGATATAGTGAAGAATGGGGCAAGAGCAAAGTAACTTACAGGTGAGTGGCTTTTTACGGTAGTGACTCAAAGAAACTGCAGATGGAAATTACACATGGTCCAATAGTATAATTTTTATTTATTGTGCCAAGTGCCAACAGCAAGTTTTATGTACAGATTCATGTTTACATTAAAAGTATGTACGGTTGCCTTCAGCAATTCTACTTACATTACACAACATGAATTGAATAAAGTTATCTCACGCAATGTACTTACATATCAACAACAACGACAGAGCAATTTCAAAAATATTCATCAATGCAAGCATTCCCTCCGTCAGACATACACTACTTTACAAATACGGCCCCACCAGTGATTTCTCGAAAATAAGTTAATAACTTGACTGACTACCTGGTGTCTGCAGGAAACCAGAATACTATTCAACAAGGCATACTTTTGGGGGTTATCAAATCATGTTTCTTTTTGTATGGTCTGCATTAAAAATACAATGACAAAAAAAAGATACAATTCAATTCAATGGAAGATAAAAAGTCAAACGAGAAGAAATTGTATTACATAGAAAACACTTGGAAAAACATTATTGGTTACAAGTACAGATACATACGAGCACTTAAAGTGATCATATTTTAAAATACGTCATATTTGGTAGTGTAGACACACATCAGTAGCAACAAATAATAGTAAAGTCAATTTAAGCATCTACCTGGATAAATTACTACGAATATATAATTTATGTAAAAATATATGAATTAACTATGAGCTTGGCTTCATTAGTACGCCACCTGAAAACCCAATGATTACCCCAGAATTATATTTTTTCTGTTATAAATGGATGGGATAAAGCCTGAGATGTAGTTGCTCGCTTGGATGAGTCCAACATAAAGATACGATCCAGAAGATCCCGTAACTGCGTCACTTTCTTCAGTTGATCAGGTGGTAGATCTTGATTTCCAATCAACTCCTTCAATAAGTCGCGTGATTGGTTTATTGTACTCATTGTGACTACTTTCTCCTGCAAGCAATCAAACACATACGTTGTAAGTACATTTGACGGAAATTCTGGATGTAAGTTTTGTAATAGCAAAAACTAGCAAAGAACAAAAATCGTAGAAAACTACATAGGCAGATAAAGAATAGTGACAAGTATGCATTTATGTCAAATTGTAACTTACCCTCTCGGTGACTTTATCAACTTCGTGATACAAAAAGTTACAATTAGAATCAAAGTGTTTGTCCTTAAAGGCCGCTTTACGCACTAGTTTGTTCGGCATTTTCCCTTTAAGATCCATGAAGTACTTCAACATCTGAAAAGGTTTAAATTCAAGTTACAGATACGCTAATTAAATTGAACCCATTGACTCGAAAAGCAATCACAAGAATCGTCCAAGAATAGTAAGTAGTATAATAAAGGTTAGTTAATTACCTGATTATTTGTGCTCCCAGGGAATAGAATTTTTCCAGTGTAAACTTCGTAGATAGTACAGCCGACAGACCACATGTCGATGCCGAAATCATAAGTTAATCCCATGACTAAACACCGAAGAATAAAAATATGTTAAATTTGTTGATCCATAGAAACTTAAGCATATTTCTAAACTCATGAATGCACTGATATTTCCGCTGTTTAAAAATAGCGACAGCTACATTATAATGAATTCATGGTTAAATTAAAAATAACTGTAAGTACAAAATAATAAAATAAATAAACAAACACAAATCCTGCTTAAAAAATCTCAAGAACTTAAACTAACACTCACTTCTAGTCGACTACCAAAGACAGACACTTGTACAAAAACGAATGTTACTCCGTACAATTCAGGAGATATGAATAAAAGAGAATTGCAGATAAATTGAATTTTTGCCAAAATCTATCTATGGTAATGAGAACAAGGGAGGTGGTCAAAAGTGCTTACAACCATCTATTTCAGTCATTAATAATTCAATTGCGGTAATGGGACTAATGGGAGCAAATGGGTTGGGAAATAATATTTTTAATACAATATAATATGAAACAAACTTACTGATTTCTGGAGCTCGATAGAACCGACTCACTAAGTACGGTGTAATATCGTTCTCAGCAACGTGAGATGCAGATCCGAAATCGCATAACTTCAGCATCAGTTTACTTTCGTTAACCTGGGGTTACCCCAAAGAAAAGAATAAATGTAGGAAAATTATATCCACAAATGCTCCAAAATTCTTCTGTGGCATATGAAAATTAATTGGGTATGCATAAAGTACTTACCAATATATTGTCCGGTTTGATATCTGCATGAAGTACATTAGCCTTCTTGAGAAGTTTCAGCGCAAGGAATAACTGCTGCGCATATGATCGTACGGCTTTTATGTGCAAACCAACGTCCTTCCCATACTTTCTTAAAACTTCTCTCAAGTTCATAGACAATGGTTCAAATACCATGCATAAATGCTGTTTGTGTAAAAAATGACGTTTAAGTCGGACACAATGGTATCGGTCGTCGGGATCTGCATCATTCAAGCGCTTCAAAATCTCTAATTCTTTTTGACCAGATTTATGCATAATTTCATTGTTTCGTATTATTTTAACCGCTACATCTTCATTGTCACGAGCGGCGTCCCTAGCTCTCACGACATTGGAGAAAACCCCTTGGCCAGTGTAACCATACACAGTGTATCTGGAGTCCAGCAATTCTCCAATTCTTACCCGGTAGTAGCCCTCTGCATCATCCCAATTATCTGTTAAATTTGGATTCTCCTCTCCTCCAATTATTCTTCCTTCAACAACATCGGAGGGACTCTAAACATTCAAGAAGTTTCTACGATTAATGTCAAGTTCCTGGATGTTTTTCCAGCCTAATTAATAATTATCCGCGTATCAAAACTTAAAGCCACTTACGTCAAAATGCTCAGAAAACATGTCCTGATTGGCATATATATCGTGAGCTTTTTCTTTTTTCGATTTCTTGTCAGGTAGGCTAGCCAGGCGATTAGGTGATGATCCAGTGGAGGCTTCTTTACTTCCTTCATCTCCATCCCCGTTGAATTTTGATTTACTTGTTGAATCCGCACAACTATTTGGAGGAGATTGTAACAAGTTAGAATGAATAGATAGAGATATTTTACTATCACTTTCGAGGTCGTTCTCACTCTGCGTAGACAAAGTTTGATCCTCTGTACGCCGACCTGATTCAGAACCAGAACCTTGAGAAGCATTCGAATCCTCACATACAGCTTCCAAACTCTGCCAAACAAAATAAATGTAATGTTACACGATAATTCTACTTGTGTTTTCTATATTATCTTTTTAATATGAGTTATGCTCTAAATTCATATCTAACGTACTTTCAAAAGTTCTTCCCGTTTCTTCCTTCGCTTCTGAATGATAGCCTCTTCATCTTCTTCATCCTCATCAATTTGGATATCCCTATAGGAATCAAGTGATTTTAATCATTTAATTTTAAATGACATGACATCTGTCAAAAGAAATTCATTTAATTTTAAATTAATAGACTACACAAGTTATAAGCATCATACAACAGAACTGAAGCCGACAGAGAACTTGTTCAATACTGTTGATCATTATATGGGAAATTTTGGATTTCTAAAGATGTAAATTCTTCCCACAGTTTATCAATTTGCAGTTTACGCAAAGGGAATTCGAAACATACGGACAAAGTTCCTTTTAACCTGCGGCACAACTGAAGTGGGGAAACACAAGTAAACAGTTCATGAAATAACCAGATTTTCCGGGCATCACAAGCAATTAAAAAGGTAAGAATAACAACACTATACCTCTGCCAAACCGAATAGCTGTCATGTCATATATAAAATTTAGTGTGCAGTATCAAGTGTAACTACACTGGTTGCATGTACACCATGGTTACACGTAATACCAGTTATACGTGATTACCGATTTCGAGAAAAAGTCTTGCTACAAAAAAATGGTGGGATGTCAATATTGACAATATATTGAATCACTATCTGCGATATGATGGTGGCAAATGTTAGTTTCAAAACAAAATGAATACAAAATCTACAGAAATTAAGGCGACACAATGACGCCTGTCTACTTTAAAATCAAGGTTCAACGAAAAAACGAAGTGTGTACACAACACAGGTATAAATTGTTTTCACTAATATTAAAAAGTATA
This sequence comes from Allacma fusca, assembly GCA_947179485.1. Taxonomy (NCBI): domain Eukaryota; kingdom Metazoa; phylum Arthropoda; class Collembola; order Symphypleona; family Sminthuridae; genus Allacma; species Allacma fusca. The sequence goes on from OX359250.1 coordinate 13,636,106, forward strand.
ACAGGACATAATTTAAAATTTTGACTTTTCGATAGCGCAGACTTTGTAAACCAATATTTATTTTATGCAATTGTAGGTATATATATATATGTATATATATAACATTATATTTAAAAATGGGATTTTGCTACTTACAGTTCTGGTTCGGAGTCAGATTCCTTGCGCTTATTATTTGATTTAGACGTTGAATCTTTTCCTCTTCCTCGGTCTCGTTCACGATCACGTTCTCGGTCTGAAATTCGTCTTCTATCTCTCTGAGAACCCATGCGATCATCTTTATTTCTATAGTCGCGACGCTGTATATCCCGGTCTCGTTCTCTGTCTCTATCTCTATCCCTGTCGCGAACAGACCTATTACTATTAACATTATCATTCCTACGGTCTCTTCCATGACCACTACGGCTATCATTATGTCTATGCGAAACAGCTCTGTCCCTATTTTTACGTGACAAAGAAGGACTCCGCCGGCTTCTGTCCGCACTGATTTTACTACTCTCCTTTCGGTGGGTAGAATCCGGAAAATTTCTGCTCCGAGAGTCCCGATTTTCCCTATCCCTTGAGACTGATCTGCTCCGACGAGAGCTCCGTGTATCTTTGTCATGAGTAGACTTAGAATTGTCTACTTTCACTCGACTTTTGTCATTTTCCTCAGCCTTTCCCTTGACATCCGTTTTTTGCCTTTTGCGCGGGGAATCGTGGGTAATTTCAACCACATCCTTTCTTGACGGTTTAGTCGACCGTTTCTCCGCGTCTTTCCGACTAGTATCATCCAAAATAACCTTGACAGGAGAGGATTTACTTAGCTTTGATGAATCTGAACGCTTGTCGTTGCTTGACTTATTTTGTGGTTCAATCTTCACCTCCCGCGTGAGACTTGCAGATTCAATTTTGAGAACCTCGGGAAAATTTATTACAGCATCAGAAGGAACTTTCTTCGTAGCTTTACCTTTCTCCTTGATAGCAACCATTTCTACCTCAGAATCTCCTTCAATTTTGCTGATTTCCACAAGTCGCCTCTGCAGTAGCTCTTTCTGACGCATTAAATCTTCCAAGTTCATTTCGTCTTGGATAAATTCAATGGATGAAGCGTCACTTCCATCTTCAGGACGTCTTGGCCTACCTTTATCTTTCTTCGTGACAGGAAGTGGTAATATGATTGCAGGTAGCTCTTCCTCGATTTCCTCATGAGGACCAACCAGTTCTACAGTCGTCAATTCTGGAATCGCAGTTATAACCAAGCTAGGATCCTTCTCTTCCGAGCCACTCTTCCTTCGCTTGTGCTTCTTCTTATGCTTCCTACAAATTTCGAAAAAATTAAATGATTATTTATATCCACAATATACAAAATAATTTCACACAGTTGTCTCCAACTGTCTCCTACACACTCCCTTGCAAAGCACATCCCAACACATCTCAGGAAAACAACTAAAATTCTTACTTCTTTTCCTTTTTGACTTTCCGGTGTTTATGCTTATTCTCCTTATGAGACTTCTTATGGACCTTCTTCTCCTTCTTTTTCTTCTTAATAGTTTTCAAGCTCGGCTTGAGATCATCCAGCGTACTGGTGGACGTGTCCGTGTCAGAACTTACCATATTGGCTACTAAAATAAACCAGTGACGATCAGTTTACTCAACAATTCGGGTCAAAGCTGAACTTCAGCTTACTCTTCAAACGTCAATATTTCCCAAAACAATATCAATTTTATGATTAAATCAACCAAGAATTCAATCCTCACAACTTATTTACTTCCTTGTCCCTCCGTGTCTTCAAATTCTCAATTCACTAATACTCCACGGGTAGGCTACCCAAATAGATTTAAGCTCCCTACTCCCTTCCCTAGTGTCCTCCAAAAAACTCCAGCTCCCAAAACCTCCAAGGCTTTTAACTCCCGACGCCGCCTGACTCTGAATTGGGAAGTCCAGACTCCCTTTTACACACAGACACCATTCATATCACGGCTCACGAACTCACAAGATTATAATAATTATTACAATAATTTGTTTAACACTATCTCCCTCCACTCAAAACAAGGGAAGTAACAATAGTAACAACTATCTCAAAAATAAATCCCACAATTTCAATAATTACTTCCCACCCAGCACCTCTCAAACAATTCAACCACAAATACCCCCCTTCTCCAACACCAATAACTTATTTGTACTGGAATTTTCAAATTCCTCAAAAAAACATCCTCCAACAAATGTATCCTCCGCTGGTAAGTACTTTCCAAATGATTCCTCAAATTAACAAATTCCCCATCAAACTTGACGCAACCAGTGCCACACACACAGTCACTCACCACATAGCACACTCAACTCACGAATTCACTTTTGGAGCCTGTGTGGAAGTCTCGGGTAATAGAATTAAATTATAAAAACCTGGCTCTCAACTCCTCCAATCTTTGAATATGGGAATAGTCCTCAACAATATCCCCAGAACTTGACTGGCCTTTAAAGTTGCCCTTATTATATCACAATAATTGTTTAACTAGAACACTTTTCAACGTGAGGCTTTGAACAGTTGAAATCAAGTGGACGTATGTATCCCACACTTATTGATATTGATGAGCTACTAAAAACTACTACCCAACCAAAAGTCCTCAATGTTCCCATCAACTCTTCTCAAATGAAGGTAAGTGTACATAAGAGAAGTACTATAAGTATGAACGTGTCTCTTCATAGGCCTGTGTCGTGTACTACACACACTGTGTATATGCTCCGCGCATATAATCACATACGACACACTTCAAATCATAGCGCTTCACCAAATAGATGCTCCCCCAAGGAAAGCCAATAGCTGGCCCAAATGGAACGAGCGTGAGCGTTGGACTCTTGTCCTGTAATATGTATATACTAATAGTGTGCTATGAATGGCACTGTATAGGATAGCCCAGAGCTCCAGAAGGTAGCCTCGTAGCCTCAGTCATCGTATCAATCGTATGGGACTAATTCTAGAAGGACCGGTACTACTGTAAGTGAATGGACACTCTGGCAACCAAGCACATATTATAGCCCATGGCTCGAACCTCGAAGCATGATGAATAGTGTCTTGGGCTCCACTATAAGCTATGCTATAAGTATACTTATAGGAGTTTAACATGGCGTACATATGTCAGGATTAGACAGTGTGTGCAGTCCTGAACACGTGCTTGGAAGTGAGCTGGGACTTTTGAGGGATTAAGAGCTGGTGAGCGCTGCAGTGTTAATAGTTGTACTTACGCTCCGACTCTTACTCATGCCATCACAAGACAAGGACAGCGCTTGATTTCAAGTTTATAACAAAATTTTGAAATTGTTAGGAATTAGGGGGTGTAATCTTTTTTGTGTGGAATAATAATTAAATATAAAAACCAACCCTGTGACGATTGATTTAATTGTTGGCAATACGTTTCTTGTGTTTGGTCAGTCCTATTTCCGAAGTAGGAATCAGTGTTGAGGAGGAGTTGAATCCGGTTGGGGGTTTAAATGATCATAATTGGAATTCATATTTGTGTAGCGGCTGGCTCCTGTTTCCAGTTAACTTTAGTGATCCCTGTGGAGGTGGACTACTTGCAGAGAGTGCTAGAGACGTTCAAGTCGAGATTGTTATTCTTGGCGTAGTAATTCTTTTGGAGGGGAGGACAGAGAAGGAAGATATCGAAGGATTGAGATTTTAAAGGTATTTATTTAATAATGAAAATTGAGGTAAAGTGGAAGGCGGGAGAGAGACTTTATAGGGATATTTTTGAAATTTCAGAGTAGTTGATCTATAGCGGAAGAGTCATGGCGAGTGGAGGAGACAAGTGGAAGGCAATTGAGTCGGAGATGAACAGATTTGAGGCGGAAATCAGTTCCTTGACACGGCAACCCAATTTTATACCGGCACAGTTGAGGAGACCTATGCATGTCCCGTCGGGGCCGCCTGTCATCTCAGCACCCCCACTTATTAATAGACCCCCTGCTCCTGTAATAATTAGGTGAGTTTTTTAATGTTTGGAAGACTTTTGTAATGTTTGAGGTTGAGATGAAAAGGGTGTACACTATTGTGGGGGAATTAATAGTGCTTATGTTATTTGGAATGAAGTGCAGCACCGCAGAAGTATCCGACTTCGGAACAGCAACCGACTAAAGCTCCAAGTGCACCTGTATTGCCGGTACCTCAGGTGCCAATCATCCGACCCATAATACCTACTCAGATCCCATCCGCTTTCCCACAGATTTCTCATATTAGACCGATGGGGGGCCTCCTTCCGATGAGTATTCCACAACCTCCGATGGCACCCATGACAAATGTTGGCGTTGTTGGCCCTGGGATTACTCCTGTTTTACCTGGGAGCTCAAACGAAGCACCAAAGCCAGGGCCTTCGACCGATAATAGTGGGGAAAAGCAGAAGAAGAAGAAAAAGAGTAAGAAAGAGGAAAAGTCACCAAAGAAGAATCTCCGCTGTGCGGGAGGTCAAATTTGGGAAGATGGATCTTTGGCGGACTGGGACCCAAGTAAGAAAATTACTGTGATTGGAACTGTGAGAATTATGTTTGTTTTTTTTTGTGGTTCATTGTTATGAATTAATTTCTAGGTGATTTCCGATTGTTTTGTGGCGATCTCGGAAATGATGTTACTGATGAAGTTCTAACTCGAGTTTTTGGAAGATATCCATCATTTGTAAAGGCTAAAGTTATACGAGACAAGAGAACTAACAAGACCAAAGGATATGGATTTGTTTCATTTAAAGATCCTAATGATTTTGTGAGAGCTATTCGGGAACTTGATGGTGAGCATATTTTGTATCAGCATGTTTAACAAAGATGTCCGTCAAGAATAATTTAGAATTAGCTTGCATTATTATTAAAATTGCTAAACGTATTATCATCATTCTATTATCAACAAACATGGCTAAAGCATTAATCGCTACTGGAAATTCGTACATTTATGAAATACATCGTATTCTTATTTTCTTATGCTGTGTTGTAGGTCGATACGTTGGAAGTCGACCTATAAAGTTACGAAAATCAAACTGGAAAAATCGTAACCTTGATCAAGCAAGAAAACGTGACAAAGAACGGCATCAACTAATCGGTATCAAGAAAACTGGGAAGCGATAATATCATGGGTCGAGTTGTTGCTGGATAAGTGTGTATGTATATAAAATTATTGTTTCAGTTAAATGTTCTTGATTTACCTTTTTTTTATAAAATAAAGATAACTTGTAGAGCTTGAAAGCTTCTATATGCTTACAGATGAAATAATGCATAGGGCAAGGACATCGAGCGAAATCGTTGTAAATTATAAATTGCAAACTGTTTGCACCAAAAGACAATGCAGAAATTGACGAACAATAAACAGGTATGGAACAGTGATTGCTTCAAGATTTTGAGCACCACCATCTGGGCTTGCATGTACAAATACATGAGTGTACGGGTTATACGTTTCTCTCAATAGCAATGCTGGAAACCTTCGCTGTCCTGTATGAACTCTAAGTGGATATTTTGAGGCAGAACACTAAGCAGCTACCTGCATCATTGATGTCATCTCTGCTCCATAACTATAGAAATACTGTTCAGACTTTGTAGCCACATCGAAGATGACCAACAGAAATATTTAACTATGTTCGTCACACTTGATCCTTTTACGTTGAGTCGGTTCCAGATACTTAATGTTTGAAGGGCTGTAGCGAGGTAGCACCGCCAAGGTCGTGCATCAATGGGTTGAATTTCTGGGATTGCTCATAAGGACAAAATCCTCCTTACTGTGATTGTGAGTACCTGCTTAACTTAATTATATTTACTAGGTCAACTTAAAGGAACTGGGATTAAATTATTTACTGGAGAAATTATTAGGTGAAAATGTCAGGAAGACGCTTGATAACATTTTATACCCTGAATGTTCATGTAATAATTACCTACATGTGCCCAAAATTTGATTGTTGCTGTGTAATCACAGTATAGCAATGGCAGACAAACAACGTCTGATTATAAGTGCTACAATACATTCGAGTATCGAAGCAAGAGAGGTTCATATTATTTATTTACAAGATTTCGTGATCATTGAAAATAATCTCTAGATGTTTGAGCATGTTTTGACATAATTTCATTTACCCTTAATTACATAATTTGTAGGAAAAACGCAAACTCAATTTTAGTTTTATAAAAAATGTCATGTAATTACTAGTGAGTCACATGAGTGTCATTTACGCCAAGTAGTTACAAAACTGAAGCACCGGGAAGCATTAGTCCATCACATAATTGCTTCATTCAGTTCAACAAAAGCTGTAAAGACTTTACACACTGTAAAAGCTCATTGATAATTTATACTTTGATGCACAGGCCAAACTTCATTGGTGACACTACGATCTTCTCCAACTGCTGATTATCTATCGCTGTAATCAATGCTTTGCCTCTGACAATGCCATATTTAGTAATTATAACAACGATGCGATCAGACTCGCGAATAGTTTCCACCTTGTCACTTTTGGAAGAATAATCTAGAATCTCCATCGAAATAATGTTTTCGTTCAAGCCAGTAGAAGCTGCTAGAGCCCCTGTGGCTTCTACCAAAATCCCATCCTTCCGAATGACATGATTGTGCTTACCTTGACCACCGAATGCTGTAAAACTTTCAAATGATTTTCATTACTTTCATTTAATTACGAATTACTGGGTTTCTAAAGGGTTAAAAAACTGATTTTACTTGGATCCTTGCCGAATAAATATCCTGTGCGACTTCTGGGCTTTCTTCTCGCTCACGTTTTCTGACTGGGACTGAAACCTTGCAGCAATTTTGTAGAACGCTAGCTATGGAAGGAAGGATAATTGAGCTACAAATGTTTTTTAGTTATGTCTCACGGCTGTCCGTAAGTTATTTTCAATACCGAAAGTAGCAATCCGAAAAAAATCAAGGTTATGGCCAACAAGCCGTATAATAATATAACGTCGTATTCTTTCTTGTAGCACCCGCTTGGCCAAAAGCTATCAACTCTTTCCCTGTTATCGTTAGGAAACATTTTGCATGACATGGGCACGGTCCTCAAATTATTTGTACTGTTGCCGGAAATCCAGTCCGCTAAATTGTGAATTCCGCAACAGTGATCCTGCATTTAGTTGAATGAACAATTAAATACTATTGTTTCAGGGAAAATATTCCAAAATCTGAGAATTGCTCTACTTTGATCTGCGTATTTTCCCAGTGTTCGCTATGACCATCATGCGTCTTTGCAATATTTAAATCCTTGCTCATAAAACTCTCCAAGCTGTTCAAGTTCTTGTAGAGAAGACCTCCAGAGATTGATCCACCAAAAACAAACAATAATGTTTCTATGAATGAGAACAGCCTCAGCTAAACAATCAAACAGTGTTTAGTTGTAATGCATTGTAATATTAAACTCAGCATGTATTTAGTCCTCACATAGAATATTAAACACTTGCGGCTTTTTTTCAGGCCACAAAACAAAGCAAAGATTAGCGTTTGAATTGAGCCAAGGCCAATGCCCAGAATTATGAAATATGGCTGCGCGTAGTACACTTGCTTGCAAGTATCTCCATCACAATTTTCATATCTGTAAATCGAACCCATTGGATGTAGAAGACTGATCCAGGCAAATGTCTTAGACAATTTTGATGAGTTCATCATCTCGTAGAGATAAATCCAGTGACCAAGAATTACCTAAAAATATTGACCCCGCCATCTTTGATTCAATAATGATGCACAATTCAATCACAGCTAAAATCAACTGATAATCTTACTACTCTGCCGAAGATTAGAAATATTAGAAATCCAAGACACAGGTTTGGGGATTTGGTCCATTTACTCCAAAGAGTTCCATTTGTTTGTAGAAGTTTTAAGTTCTCGTTCTGGAGCGAGAGCTTTTTCAAAGATGGCTCTATATATTCTGGATTTTTTCGTAGCGTATTAAATGAGTAAGTGGTAGATATATTTTCTGGCGTAATTCCGACAGTGGAAATAAATTGTCCATGATTTTCAGAAATTATGTCTTCCTCGGGCTTGTTGACAATTGGTTCATTGTTGTTTTCATTCATTTTGCTCACTGTATTAGGCTCATCAAGGGGTTTCGTCGACAGATGGCTCTTCTGATCCTTTACTGCAGAAAGTATTTGCATTTTGCTCACTTCAGTTTTTCTTATTAGTAATCCTGTGTTTCATCAATAATAATAATATTATTATTATTCTAGTCCGTAAATTAATGTTTTCCTGTTTTTGGCTGAATGACAGCTCATGCATTTACACTTCCCTATTCGCACTCGCACTATACCGGTTGCTTATAAATTTTGCGAAGATAGTTTTAAACTGATTTAAAATTTGCAGTACAACTTTCAGGGCTTTTCAAGATTTTAAAAAATATGCATGATTATGAAACTGACTTGCATAATATTAGATTCATTTGATATGAATTTATTCAAAAAGTTTAGCTCAAATTTCGGCCAAGCATGTATAGCGGCTCCCACATTTTAGCAGTGATACTATTTCTATTCTCAAAATTCCATTGAAGACAGCAATCAAATGACAATGAAAGCAGGTGTTCAGCCCAGTGAATAATATAGTAATAATGTATTTCAACATTTCCCAACAGTCCTGAGTCCTGACCTTGAGCATTTCCCGTCAGAATTTCTGCATGAATGACATTATTTAGCCGAGTTCTTAACTACCAGCCTTGTACCATTACATAATCCTTTCCTTGTATTTAAATTTCTCAAAAAAGCATAATGAGTGCTCCAACTTTAAAGAAAGTGTATATGGAGGAATTATTCCTGTTGGCGTAAGTGACTGCAGAAACTCCTCTGGAAAGTTTCGTTTTTTGTGTGCAACATCTCGTTCCAAATTGTCAATACTACAGTACGTTTTTTATCCATTGCCTAAACATCTACATTTAATTGTACTGTATCATCATATCTAGCCTAGAACAAAAAATTGTTCTTTTGTTCAATTCAGCTGTATTCACAGCACTACAAAACTTGTTCGAAATACCTCAGATACCAATAATACAATGATACTACGCTAATAAATTCGGGAGGTATTTGAACTTTCTCCGGATCCTGATTGAACTGTCGTCCTCACTTTCAGAACCCTTTCTCTACAGGATAATTCCCCCTTTCAAAGCCCATTCTACAATATCCGTCCGCAACGATAAGCACAAAAAAAAGAGCACAGGGAAAGGATGGCCCTTTGGTGGGGGGGTACTGTTTTTCTGGGGTAGGGCTTTTTCCCCTTATAAACCAAACCTAATAGAAACTATCTGATTTTGGAGGTTAAGTTTTTTCGCCTTCTCTCCAAGTCTCCTGGACCTTTACCTTTCCCCCATTCATTCCCTCGACCCTTTTTGTTGTTTATGTATAGATGGGGATGAGTAGGTATACAGAATGGATCTTAAATGTTAAAAGTACGGGGAAATTGTGAAATAGGTTTTGAAACATTAGGGGCGGATAGTGTATAGAGAAGTATGGATTTTGAAAGTGTTGATCAGCCCTGTTAAGTAATAATTACGTGTTTAAGTATAAGTGTTAACTTGGTTTGGCTCCCCGGTGTGGTAGAAAGGAGGTAGATCGAACGACGTGTGAAGATGGCAAGGTTAGGTACGGAGAGGGATAAAAATATGGTGGAAATGGAATGTATTCGCACTTGTGCCAAAAGAGACCTTGAAGCCGTACCTTGTTACTGCCGTCGACTGTCACGTGCTGACCATTCCAGAGGCAGTACCGCGTCTGACACGAACCAACAAGCTCCACGGTCAGAGGAAGTCACCGGTGATATCAGTAAGTCAAAAAATTATCATTTCTGCTTTCTTTTTAGTCTTTAGTCCTTTTAAGTCTATTTTGCCCCAAAACATCATCTGCAGTCACTCTGCACAAATATGTACTGACATTGTCACGTCGACTTCTTTCACTCTATTTCATCCCATACAAATCAATATCGCACGCCTTAATTTGCATCCAGGCAGAGGACGTAAGGACGTTATATAGATATAGTAAAGGAAATTTTTTCCAGGAACCAATAACTTCCTTGAAATCATTCACTGAGGTGTTTTCTAAGCTAAATATTTGTCAATGTAACTCACAAAAATTTTGTGCTGCATTTTGGTAGTCTCACAAGGGATTGAGTACACTGCTAGTATCCTTCTCTCGTCTCATTTAACCTTTTAAAGTATTAATTACTACATCTTATGACCATTATGCATTACGCATATCTTACTACCTCACTTTTTTCCTCTATACTTTAACTTTTTTTCGCACATATAAAGAGTATTTTTTGGCACTGGTTCTTTCAAATTATTCTCAACAGAAGTTGTCATACATTGGCTCGGTATACTGTTCCCTAGTCTGTAATACATACTTCACGGATGTTATTATATTGTATCAGGTTGTCATGAATTACTGTTTCTGTATAAGAGAGCGTCGCATAACAAAGCACGGTTTTTCCACATTCCACAGAATTATTGCCGTGTATTCGGAATTACTAAATTATTTTAGAAAGTTTACAAAAATTATTGTAGTTCTATGTAAGTAAGTACTCCTGTACACATTCCTATAGTTTCAGTTTCACGTAAATTAAATCTTGGAAATAAGGTAATTATACGTCTATCGGTCTATCCATCTCTGTAAATGGAGAGGAGTAGTGGTGATGAAATTGATGATGGTCGTTGTTGTCCTTATGTTTTTATTATTAAATTTTTAAAAGCGCTTTTTAAAAATGACATTTTGCGAAAGATGATTTTGCTCTTGTTAGCAACTTCGTAAAATTTTCATTCTAAAAAAATTGTGAGGCGAGAAAATCATGTATCTTTGAACTTACTTGACTGAGCCCTTTATAAAATAACACAAAAATTCGAGATAAGAGCTTGATCACAGAAATAATTATTGTATTTTTATCTTGAACATTTAATTCCTTAAAATTACTGGAAATTAAATCGCTTGGAAACAATTAAAACAAAATGAAGATATCCAGTGATGTTTTGATAATAATTTATTACAATCCCAAAATTTCGTGAACTGTGTTAAAGATTAAAAATTCGTATTTGCAACGTTTCTGCTCAGAGGACAATGATGGCCCCAGAAAACAGCGTCCTCATTGTTACGGTTAGAATTAAATAATGGGCAGGAAGAATAATAACCAAAGGGAGATAGATTCTGACTCCAGACTCCAGGTGTAGATAAATTAGTTTGGGTAACTGGTCTTCGTCGACGCCAATGATATGGCAATAAAGGGATGATTTTGTTGTCATTCTGACATTTGAAGAACTTTTCAAAAATTTGTTACGGCCAAAATGATAGAAATTTCGGGAACCAGTTGCTTCCACTATGTTAAAGTATGATGATGGTTATGGGGAACTCGCTAGCAGTGAGAAGTACGGGATCAAATAAGTAATAATGAAGATGGGAATAATTTAGACAAGACTTTAACTTTTACTAATTGTGAGTCGAACAAAGATTAATTCAGAACTGAGGATTGAAAGACTGTTCAATCCATATATTTTTATCTAATCTAAGGTTCTATACTCTAATGTTCTCTCCTGTAAGTTCACTGTCGTTTATATATAATTCCAATAATTCAGAGTAAGCATAATCTTACATGATTGCACAATATCAAATGTCTTCTCTTTCTCATAACAAATAATATTTAATTAGCTTGTACATTTTACAGTATGACTTCATGTCAGTGTTACAATAGCATTATGTCGTAACTCGTAACAGTACTGTACCTACAGTGCACTCTACTGAGGCTGAAGATATGAAATATCATCAAGTTTAGATTGGTAGGATTTTAAATTCAGGCCGAGAAAAATACCTACCTAACTTACTAAAATGAAACTTTAAAAATTACATATTTGCCGTCCCTCACTCAGTCTTCCTTCAAGTTTAAAAATGAGTCCATCCTCCACTTCGTGCAGCTTTCCTTCATTCGAAACATTGATTGTAAAATTTGATAAAAGCTATCAAAAAACAAATTTTGATAACAAAATAATTTCGCATCACAACTTTAATATTGGAAGTTCTTAAAAAATCAATAGTATTCAAATTGGTACCATGTGTCTTCTAACCAATGTGGTAATTTTGGATGAGAGACAAATGATCAGTTACCTTCTTCAGAGTTTTACTTCTTGGCTATATCTTAAATAGGCCGTGTCAATGACCCTCACATGACTCCCAATATAACACCATTTCCGCCAACAAAATGTTTACCCTCCTTTCATTAGCATTACCCGCGACACCAACGCACACCATCTCCGCCATACACATATCCTTCAGTTGCCCCATGAATACCATTTCCACCTTGTACCCCCATACCCTAAAGCTGTAACCCCTTACGCACACTATTGTCTGTTTTTAAGTAATAATAAATTGAGTACTATTTAATATGATTTAAAATATTACCCAGAAAATTCTACAAAATAATTTTAGACTTAAAAATTGTAAGCACACTGCACAGATCATCACTGGAACCCCTACTCCTTGTGATTACACAAGGAGCTACTAGAGGTGTGCCTTTCACTTAAGTACAGATATGATGAAGCATGAAATGGAACTGACATTATAGGGGCCTATGAAATAACCTAGGGTTAATAAATTCTAATATACACATGATGTTATTGCAAAATAGATCTAAAATAGCTCCTGGGGAAGAATTTAGTTACATGAGATAAGGTCGACGGTTTCGTTTTGCGGGTCATTATTTCGATGAAAAATAATATACCTATATATCCAATATGATTGTTTTGTTGGGCGTCATTTCGTAGTTGCAGCAGCGGTTTGACGGTCCCAATTTTAACGGGTTGAGCCTTACGCTTTAATTACTCTCATCCGTCGATTCCCAGTTTAATCGTTCACAATTTTCGTTTCCCTGTGACTACCTAAATATAATTACATTTGTTACGACAAGAATGTGAAGCGAGCCCCAGAAATGAGTACTATAATCTGCATATCAGTGAACGTGAATGAACACATGTACACAGGAACATGACATTATCTTACGTTTTAATCGGTTGTGCAGATACAGTAAACCATTTTTGCTCAATTTCGCTTTTGCTTCTTTATCTCCGATAGTTAATTTCTTCACATAATATTGACATTAAAAGCACGTACGTTTGATGGAAAGGATGTATGCACAAAGAATCTTGTTCTTAGTAAGTTGATTAAAATACTAAAAGAATCCTTCCCTTTTCCCTTGAACTTTTAAATAAAATAGAAAGAAAATGCAAATAACATATATCTGGAGCCTGGAAGGTATAGATATAATTATGCGTAAGCGGCGGAGTCCATACTAAAATTATGCGAAGAAGGTACCTGATTATCTAAGTCTCTTATCCAGATTTACCACTTTGGTTATACGATACACGATCTTATCAGCAGATATTGGTTGCTAGCTGTGTTATATACAAATGATTCCTGGTGAATGTAGTTGAAGTTGATGTAACTCCATCACATCATTTTAAGTAGCAGGAAATATTCACATAGGACATGTAAGCTTAGGCTGCATATCAGTGGGACAGAGTTTTTATTTGAGTGACCTTGAAACTGGAGCATATTTCTTCATATAATGTTGAGTTGATTAAGTATTTAGTTGATTTTCTGGATTACAGACAAGAACATGTCGCGATTTGCTAAAATAGAAGCTGGAGCTCCCATTGAGGTTTTCGCTCTTATCAAAGCTTTCAACGAGGATACCTTTCCACAAAAAGTTAACCTAAGTGTTGGTGGTAAGAATAATTTTTGATGAATAAATCTTACGAATTTATACACGACAGTTTAATACAGTTTTACACATTTTTTTTTACATTACTGAATTTTTTAGCTTACAGGACAGAGGAGTCGAAGCCATGGGTTCTACCAGTTGTGCGAAAAGTGGAGGAACAACTAGCTAAGGATTACACTTTGAATAAGGAATACCTTCCTGTGCTGGGGTTGCCCTCATTTGCGTCAGCTGCAACGGCAATGCTTTTGGGTGCTAATTCTCCAGCCATCGTTTCCGGAAACGCCGTTGGTGTTCAAACTCTTAGTGGAACTGGCAGTCTGAGAGTAGCGGCTGAATTTTTGGCACGGACCTTGGGGTATTCAGTTGTGTACTCTTCAGATCCAACATGGGGTACGTTGCATTCGCATTTAAAAGCAAATAAGCCCGTATAATAATAATTTATTGTGGTCGATAATTGATCACAGGCCTTACAACCTTACATAGATACAAAAGTGAATTTTTAATATTTTTTAATCATAAATCAAATCAAAGTAAAATTCTCGAAATAACCTTAGCCTTAGCTAAATTTCACCAGAGCGAGTAAAGTTTTAAAAAGTTACTTGCAGTCACGTGCAGTATTTAAGCGAATCTGATAATACCATTATATGTAAGTAGAGATTTTAAGTATCTATTATGGATACTTTAAAGGGATTAATGTGTCCATTCAATTTTATTTGTTTAACGTGGTTATGTAATAACAAAGTACTGATTTCATTACTGGTAACTTACCAGTTATTACAAGTTCAAATATTAGGAATACATAGTATAGGTTAGAATAGAATTAGGTATAGAGCATGTATGATGAGGTTGGAGAAAGTTGGCTGATCGCTGATCTTATCATCTGTTTTGTGAATTACAGAGAACCATAAACTTGTGTTCCTAAATGCGGGATTTCAAGAATATCGTAGCTATCGCTACTGGGATGAAAAAACCAAGGGTCTGGACATTGACGGAATGTTACAGGATTTGCAAGCTGCTCCTGAGAACTCGGTCATAATTTTGCATGCCTGTGCCCACAATCCTACAGGAGTTGACCCGAAAAAAGAACAATGGGAACAGATTGCCAAAGTCGTCAAGGAGAAAAATCTATTTCCCCTTTTCGACTCTGCTTACCAAGGATTCGCTTCGGGAGACCTAGATAATGATGCTTGGGCAGTTAGATACTTTGTAGAACAGAATTTCGAATTGCTCTGCTGCCAGTCCTTTGCCAAGAACTTTGGATTATACAGTAAGTTTCAAAAGCTGCTCTTAGATTATCTCATGGGTCCAAGTCAATTTAGTGTGAACCTCCAATTCAATGGTTTTAGATGAGCGTATCGGCAATCTTACCATCGTGAGCAGCGACAAGGATGCTCTAACCCGAGCTTTGTCTCAAATTACACTTCTTATTCGAGGAATGTACTCCAATCCTCCAAACCACGGTGCTCGAGTGGTTGCTACAGCATTGAACAATCCAGATTTATTTGACGAATGGAAGGGCTGCATCAGAACCATGGCTGATCGAATTAGACTTATGAGGAGTGGACTCAAAGAGCGTCTTGTTGCACTTGGAACCCCTGGGAATTGGGACCACGTCACTAACCAGATTGGCATGTTTTCGTACACGGGACTCTCAGGTATATATCATTTTGATAGCGTTTATATTGAATGTAAAATGCAAACGGTACGACTTGTGAAACATTTTATTTTGAGCTTTCTTTTTTTAAGTGTTGTCTTGAAACATTATTTTGTTTTTAGCTCAACAAGCTGAATACCTTCGCTCGCAATATCATATTTATTTGCTTCGATCTGGTCGAATCAACATTTGCGGGCTCACAACATCTAATTTGGACTACGTAGCCAACGCAATACATGACGCCGTGAGCCGTACCTAAACTCGTTCAGTTTTAAACCCACGAATCGTCAAGATCAATGTTCATGATCATTAGATGCTTACAGACTAAAAATAATAAATACCAAAGCATAAGCAAGAATAAGAGCTAACTTTCAACTGTGTATTCGACAACTGATACATTACTTTCCAATTCGGCATAGTATTCTACTGAGCTTTAACTACATCATCATCGGAATCACATTGGAGAGCAGGGCAAATGCTGTCTTCCTCTATATTCCATGTAATACAGGTTTCTAGAGCTGGAGTTTGTGGGTCAGCGACTGCAATTCCGTTTTTGTTCCTTCTCCAAAGCGATAATGTGATAATAACTTAGACAATAGCAACAGTGGGTGGGTAGTGTGTAGAATAGAAAATACGAGTCAAAAATAAAATTATTGAATAATAAAAAATATTTGAACAGTATTTCATTAATTTAGTAAAAGTGCACATTCATTATTTCATAATATTTGTGATAACAGTTTCATTAAATTGTTACCATTTTTTCAAGTAGTTACACAATTTTTTTTTCGATTTCGATTCGAACAATCGAAAGGCTTTTATTATTCGATTTATTCGTGAAGATTTTTTTAATTAGATCTTTTTAAGTGTCGACATTATTATCTGTAGTTCTTTTTCAGTAGGTATTTTGGACTCGGGTGTAATATTTTCGGTGTTTGGCGGTAGGTCTTTTGTCGTACACCCGAGTAATATATTATGTTTATGTATGTGTTTGCACCCGAGATGCTCTCTTTCGTTCATTATTGCTCTAATTTATCTCATAATATCGAAAAGTTTTTCACATTTTAGAGCCGTGAAAGCATCTTCGTTTTGGTTTTTTTTAACCCCATTTTTTATTCAATTGTTTTCAAAACTTTCTTGATAATAATATTATTGTGAGACCATTATAATAGTAATAAATTATTAAAATTTTCATGAAGTTCAAATAATTTAATTAGTTGTTAATATTGGAAAGACTTCAAGTCACGTCTAGAATATTGAAGGTTATGATTATGGCAACCGTAATTCGTATTTTTAAACAATTAATTTTAAGGGCCCAAGCCCTTGGTCGCACATCATAAGATTTTGCACACTAACTTGCAATAATTAGGCAGACATGTGTGCAAATTTTTATCAAAGTTGTTGTGGGGGAAGGCCTTTAAAAAAACTGCAATGTATTAGGATAGGCAATTCCGTAGACTCAAGGAAAAACTTAGGTATAAACAGCTTCAGATCTCGTTAACTATACATGCTGAAGATGTGCGTTAAGCATTGGACGTTGTACAAATTCTGTCATTGACTTTAAGCCCTTAATATTCGGATTTGGTCAAAGGGTGTAGAAGTTATCCTCAAATCTTTTTTTTCAAGGGGGGGTAAGTGCATATCTACGCTTTGCGTTTTTTACGAAAACGAATTTTTTTCAAAAGTTGAAAATTCTAATTTTTGCGAATCAGTAAAAAAGCATCTTCGTAATTAGGTTTTCATGGGTTTTCACTACTTCCACAAATCATTTCCCCCTAGTTCAGAGATTAACTCTGGCGGATGGCTTGATTGTTAGTATTTTATTAAATACTCTATTGCTTCATTTTTCCGAAGAAGATTAAAATTTACTCAATTTAATGATTTATTTTTACGTATTATGGAGCAGGACTTCCAGAAACGATTGCTCCCCCCTCTGGCCCACAAAAGTTAACAATAAAGAATTACATTACCTAGTTTATAGCAAAAGTTTCAGATTCTCTAATATTAGTTCCTTCGACCTACGTAAATTTGGGAGACCGCAGGGGTCTGAAGCCTGAAGTAAAGTCGGAAATTTCTATTTCTTAAAGAGACGACTTTTCAAAGTTCAACTTTTAAGAATAAAAAAATAATAACGCGGACAGTGAGTCACGTTTTTGGCTCAATTTTTTTAGTTTTTGGATAATTAGAAATTCTTCAATCTTCAAGTCTTCCTCATTTATTTCGCTTCTGATACTGAATTTCTCCCAACTGCTACGGTGAACGATGAGGCCCAAAGTAGAGACCTATCAAATAGCTCTCGAGGAAAGCTCATGAAATTTCCTGAGTAAGCATCAAAACATATTATGAAAACAATTTGAATTTGAAATCCTCAAATTTTCTACTTTGGCTCGGGTCACCTCTATGACCTCAAAAATTGATCTAGGTCAATAATAAAAATTTTAGTAAATCAGGATCAATCCGGGAAAATCAGGGAAAACAAATAATTGATGCGTTACTCCTCAAGTGGGCTAGAGGAGGCGTCAATCGTTTCTGGGAAGCCCGTATAAGAAATAATAAAATTGAAAAACTAAATCCTGCACTCCTTCGGGGCGACTCTGGCAATGAGACCTTGGCTTTGTTGGTGTATTTTAAACTGTAGCTGTTCCGTAATCCTAGTCCGTGTTAACATTAACTGATTTCCAAACGTGTCTTACGGACCTTTTTAAGGAATTGGAATAGGATTTTCCCGAAATGCCTTAATGCGAAGTTCGCCGAGGGTGTCTTCTAATACCTGCACTACAATGTTGTTTAAATTACCTTTATCTGAAACAGAAACGTAGAGCTGATTTTTAAAATCAAGAAGGTGTGGCTGCTCTTAGTGGCAAAAATGCCACTAAGAGCAGGGTCTTACAAACACAGCTACGCCAGCTCGGAAGACTCTGACGCAGATGATGACGAATTTTACGATGCCCAACATGTTCCAACGGTGGAAGATCAACAAATTGATCTCACTCCAACTAAAGACATTGTGAAACTGAGGCGCCGTCGTAAAATGCTCCGGAAAAGGTATTGGGACAGAGTGCTCAGAATCGCATATGAGCATGAGAAGATAAAACCATACGACGACGCTACTCTAGAGTCAGAGGCAGATGCTAGTGAATGGAAAGCAGTCCACTCATCGCAAGATGTTCATGAATGGCTCAACAGAACCACTGCTGCACTTCCATCAAAAGGGGGTAAATGATAAACCCAAAATAATCCTAAAATTGAATAAATTGATGTATCTGTATTTTGCGCCAATGCATAATAAAGTATGTAACACCTACACATTTCCCATCAAAAACGAAAATGCCCTCAAAACTTTGTTGTATCTATTTCAGGAGAAGGTCCAATACCTGGAAAGCTGCTTCAAGGCACGCATTATCGCTTATTTAAGCGCGCTGGAAATTTAATTTACGCTGTAAGATCTATCCTCAAATTACTTCGTAGTAGCGTAAATAGTACAGGTCTTTCATAAAATACAGAGGAAAAAATAATGGAAGGAAAATTATGAATGCGCTAGCGAAGCCAACAATGTAACTTCGAATGTCGAATTCAAATGTCAAGTATTAATATCTGCTGTGCTCTTACGGATAATTCCACAAAATGTGTACTCGTGTTGGGCAAAATATTATCGGAGGGCTATGTTAGCATTGAAAAATCGTGATTTTGAGACAGTAGGAGTTTCTTACTACAATAATTATTTGTTTTGTTCAAAATGCCCTAAAAAAAGTATCCAAACTTTGGAAGCCTTTTGCCTGACGCCATTTTTAAAACGGCATGTCCTGATGACTTTTACGTTTTTGGCTTTGAATACACGTTTCTTTTGAACTCCTGGGCGTAGTGTGAGCTGTGTAGATATTCGTTTTTGGGAAAGAAGCAGTGTACTTGGATACCCAGCCCTCTTGTATCGATTTTAGGTTTAGAGGCTGCTGATGACATTTTAATCTTCAATAGTAATCGCTAATTACTAGTGCTGAAGAGATACTGCTGAAGGGCAGATCCTAATGAATTTCTTGCATTTTACTGTATGCAGAAATGTGCATTCCTTGATGACAATGAGTACTACCCGGATGACGATGCGGATCATTTGAAAGAAGCTGGAGGGCCGGATCAATCCGATTACCGGAAAAATTTTGATTATAATCATCACCTGTAATACATGTATATACAGAATAAGAGCATCGGCATAAAAATATCTCCATAACTGTCCGTATCTTTGAAACATTGGCAGAGAGAAGGTCCGATCCTTCCCGACAACCCTGAAGAAAAAGAAGAAAATGCTCAGGTATTTAAATTCAGAGGCTGAATTATTTAAGCAAATGAAGGAGACAAATCACAAAGCAATTGTTCAGTCGTGTTTTCATACTTTCAAAGTCGCTGTAAGTCTCTGAGTGGGCTACTTAATTTATTGTTACAAACTAAAAATTGTATTTATGTAATTTGTCATTATTTTCGATTAACGATGCTGAGTCAAAAGTCTATCAAAAGAAACTAAAGATGTTGCGATACAACCATGTGTGTAGTTCTGCATGTCCAAGTGAAAGCGTTTCCTTCATATAATTATTGCTTTAGATGGATGGCTCCCTCAGTTACATAATTCCATTTTTTGAAATTTGGGAAACTCGGATCCGAACTTTATACGCTTATTTTGGAAATGAGGTACACCTGTGCTTTCGATGGTATCGAAAACTCTTACTCCTTCAAGTTGGATATATGGTTCTAGCGTATGTACTTTTATGAAAACAGTTCTCAACTGATTCTCAACCTCGGTTGTTTCACATTTTAATACATGTTTTTCTGCAAAAAAAGGTTACTTATAGTGATATTACCTGAGTCGTCTAGGAACAACTGTTCCTCAAGCACAAGCAGATGTATGGCAAAAGGAAATTGCGATTTCGAATTCAAAACTTTGCTCACCGGTGAGGTAAATAATACAACTTCATGGCCAAATTTTGTATAATATTCTTGGTGATTATTAATATTTATGAAATAACCCTAATATTCACAGGGATGGATTGAAACATGGTGTACTTACTATGGGGGATATGCAGAAGATCTGAAAATAAATAATCCTGGTACTCCAGCGTATGATAAGGGCACATATCGTCTGGTTATTTTCTGGTTTGGGATTGTCGTTATAAACGCAGCAGTCGTTGTTTCAAGGTACCTTTTCAAAATTAACACGTTTTTGTTGCCCGATAACACCTTTCTTACAGTTAAAGCGCAATGACGGAAATATTCATTTGTCATATCTGTATGGAACTCTAAATAAAGAAATTGTTGAATAATAATCATTTTAACGGCACTCAGGGTAAAACGATTCAAGCGGTTCGCAGTGGAAACTGACAAAGAGACGCTATTTTATTTCCATGAAATATTTTGCTCTTGGGAATTTTCTATGAACAGTATTCACTTGGCTAGAATCGTACAAGAATCTATTGCAAAGAAACTAGCGGTAATTTTTTGTATTCATAGATATTTGTACCTGAACATTTACATGCATTCATTCTTTCTCTGAGTATTGAAAAGCTCTCACGATTCTTAGAACAAAATCGATGACAACTTATTTGGTATTTGCAAGTTACTGAGAATGATAATTACTATTTTTTTTTGCTTTTGTTCCAGTTTCTTAATAGCCATATTAATAATCAAGGGGCTCGAGTGTACTATGATGAGACCAGGTACAAAAGATGGGGCTGGTTGACAAAGAAGTTTGTTGCGGGACCCCTTGGTGTCAAGATTTACAATTGGATCGTGAATATCAACACTGTGATCATTGCTGGTGTGTCCAGTTTTGTCTTTTGGTTAATACTGGAATCGCACTATGGGGACGATGTGAGATTTTATTTGTTACTAAATAGTATATGTGTTTGAAAAGGGATGTGGGTTCGTATTTGTTTTGCTGATGGAGAGAAAACTCAAAACAATAATATGACACAACAAGAATAAATTACTTTTAGTTGTTTTTGTTTTTGTTTTGCAACCACTGCTGCGCCCTGCGCCTGTGAACATGCCTTAGCTTTGCGGACTGTTTGTGTTTTGTTCATACAAGAAATTGGTGTTCTTACAATTAGTAAAACTAAAGTAGTTACACAACAAAGCTAAGTCCTGAGCATCATAACAAACTTACAATTAGGTCACTGGCTGAGAAAAGGGAGGGTTCGGGAAGATTAATTTGCAATTTAAGTATATAGTTATGTACATATTGGTGATTTTATGTTGCAGACATACATGTTTTTCATTCCCGGTCTATACGTAAGTGTGATGTTTCATACTGTTACCCCATGGTTGTCAGAACTGACAGATATGGGGCTATGGAGGCAAAAAATTACAAGGAATTACTGGTCCCTTTTTAGGTGAGTGGTGAGTCTTCTTTGAACATTTCATCATCAACTTATACTTCCAACTGACAATGAGTAGTTGAACCCCATTAATTATTATTTTTGAATATATTTTTTAAAACATCCCATGCGATCATTTATTACTCCACAGGTTGTGCCTTATTTATGGATGCAATTACCTAACTTTCTTCGCATGGTGGTTGAGGTTATCTCGTGTATGCCATTTCCTTAGGGTTTTAACATGAGCATAGCAGTATAATCGTAAATAAATGATTTTGCACTCATAATTATAGAAGTTAGCGGTAACAAAAATTTGTAATTGCAATATAGACAACCACCGACGAATGCTATGAAACGGCAATGGGAGTGACTCTGTACTGCATCATAGTGTGGGAATTCCTATTCTCATCTGCAATTTGGATTCTTAAAGATTTTCTACTACATCTTTTTCTTTGGTAAGCAATTGCAAAGCAGTAATAATTTTTACAAACTAGATTTTCACCGTGTAAATAAAATTCTATAATTTCTTATTCCACATTTTTCGAGTAGGAAAAATACCCATGGCTATGTCCAACCTGAACCTAACATGGACGGTTTTTTCATATCCTCTGTGTTTATTCAAGCGTTTGCAGCAATGGGGATTCAGTTTGCACCTTTGCTTTCATGCCTTTGCGTCGTGCTGTCGATTACAAAATTCTGGTTAAAAAATGTAACTGCCGTTTCTGTAACACATGTAATACATAACATATAGTCTTCAATTTTGTAAGACAAAAGAATGGTTTTGGTCACTTCCACTCTGATTTATGCACAGTTCCTTTTACTATGTGTGTTCAGACCTCCACAAATACACTCTCTTAAAGGAGACTATGACATGCCGTACTTCCTAAGTTATTATGCTTTCTTCGTTCTGGCTACTTTCTGTGGCTTACACTTTTTCACAGCGTAAGATATTTTAACCAGTTAGGGAATTTTTTAAATCTACAAAACTTCTTAATAATTGTTATTGTCTTATTTAGGGGTCACCCATCTAGCAACTGTGGCCCTTTTATGAATTACTCAAAGCCAACAAACATAACTTGGTTCAACAAGTACAAAGATGTAATTACTGAGCAGGTCGGTGAACATTTTTTATTGGTCTGGCAAGTGATTTTGAATCCGGCTTTAGGCTTCGCAGTGGTGTTTATTACATTGTAAGTAATTGACTCAAAAAATACCACAAGTTATAATATAAGTCAGTCCTGACAGAATGGCAGGAAAAATTATAGTACAAATTGCATTTATATTTTATAGTGGTGCAGTGTATCTTGTGAAGGAATGGGGTGACGCTTATCAAACTACGCTCGATGTGTACAATGGTTTACTTCACCTGGAAAGACAAGACAGAAAGTTCCTGCTTCGAGCAATTTACAATATGTCCTCACATGCGGGAGTCAATGACTACAGTATGGTGCTGGACAAGAACAATATTTACAGAGCCAAAGTTCGATTCCTGGCCTCAATAATAATAGGGGGCAAAAGACATGAGTTGTCACAGGTTTACCAGAAGGTACTAGCAAAGAGAGAGAAGGCAATACTGGAAATGGTGACTAGAAATAAGGACACTGCCGTTGATTCGAAACAAAAGAAAAAATTGGAAAAGCAGGTCCGTGATGAAATACATTCCCGAATAGATCTAGTGGCCAGTGTACAGAGCATTGAGGCTAGGAGGGCCTCGTTGGCACAAAAGTTCCTCATGCACACAGAAGCCATCAGGCTTGCTCATACAGCAAGCAGTAATAACTCCGAAATTAATTAAACAGATATTTTTACAATTACGAGACAACAGAGGTAATTCAATTAATTTAATGTTTTCAGGAAAAGAGCGCCAGAGAACATGGGCTGCGGAAGGTGTTGGGCCAAAAAAGGCTGAAAAGTAAAACGAAAGATAAATACATACTTACATTGTATTCCGTAAAAACGCTAGCTTCATCCTGGAAGTTAGTTTACCCATATAATTAATTAAAGCAATCGGAACATTCAAGAAGGGTGTCAAC
Organism: Allacma fusca; assembly: GCA_947179485.1. Taxonomy (NCBI): domain Eukaryota; kingdom Metazoa; phylum Arthropoda; class Collembola; order Symphypleona; family Sminthuridae; genus Allacma; species Allacma fusca. The sequence continues at coordinate 13,659,830 of OX359250.1, forward strand.
GAGTTATTATTCTTCAACTGGTTCTTTCTCTTAAGTTCAATAAAGTAAAGTGTGTGCGATCGAGTACAAGTTTCCTTCTACACTGTTCTATTTAAGTAAACAGTTATTTTAAATTTTATTTTCTATGAATAGGTACTTACTTTTATTTTAATTTGTGTTCAACGACAACAACGACCCAAGACCCAACCCAGGCTGCCTAACTCTGAAATATCTCTCACAAGAACTTCCAAATTACTATAATAATTTAATGTATTTAAAGTGCCTGCGGAGTCAATACAAGTATTGGTTTTCAACCGGGACACTAATGAAGCGAGGTTCAAAGCAAAGACAAAAAAAGTCAAATGTGCTCAAATTAGTGGTCGTCGGACTGGTACGGTTTGGTTCAAAACAATCAATTCAATTCAGTTTACACGCTGAATTGAATTGAACGAGAGTGGTTCAATTCAGTTTGACAAATTTCAGTTCAATTCAGTTCGGTTTTACTCTACGAACTGAATTGAACCATGAACCATTCAGTTCACGTGGGAAAAGCAGATTTCCAATGAGTTTCCATAATCTTTCTTTCTTGCTCAATGTGTTTAATTTTTCTCTTCATGAATATTTTCCTCTGAACTAAAATGGTTCGCAGATTCAGGTTCTTCCATTATTGATTATATAATTTGGGGTACACGATTTTTTGTGTTCCATTATGAATTCTGAAATATGATTCCCCAATTAATAATATTTATCAACAAATTATTGCTTAGAAATTCTTACAACGGCTACTAATATTTTTTACTAGTATGTTTATGAAAATTGATGAGACAAACAATTAATCATTATATGGTGTGGGACGAAATTATTAGACCATAGTCGCGTGCATGCAGTCTCGTTATTTAGATGGTAAGGGGCATTAGCGAATCGTTTGAATTGCTGTTCACACCCTGCAGTTCAGTTCAATTCATCAAGTAAACTGAATTGAAATAAGATTGAACCAAACTGAACCGAATTGAATTGAATTGAAAATTTCGGTTCTGAACTGAATTGGTCCGACCACTAATGATAGCCAATCAGGCTACCTATCACAATGAACACTAGGACGTAAAAACAGCATCTGGTTGCTCGAGTGGTAGCTCGAATTTAGAATATTTCTGCTCTCCTCTGCTCTGCGTCTGCACTTTACCAAACAAGCAAGTTTATCATTACAATGCTGCTTACTGTACTCTATGGCAACCTATCATCTCTCACAGCAGTGCTGGGCGTTTGTATCTCAGCTATGCTATTCTCATCTATCCTTAAATTGCGAGCATCCGGCTTCTATTAGTTCTATTCTACTTTCCAGAATTTTTGGTTTCCCTCTATTCTACTCCTACGCCTTTACTAATACTTTCTATTCTACTTCTACTTCTACATTTCCTGCCGTAGTGCTAACTATTCTACTTCTATTCTATCCAGTTCGAATGCAACAATAATGCTACCTATCGCTACTTCTACTAAGTACAAAGTAATGCTTAATTCCCGCAGAGGTGTGGAATATTTTGAAATATTGTATTTGAAATAGTATTTGAAATACATTTAGTATTTCGTATTTGGTATTTTTCTAGCCGTAAATTGTGTAAAGTATTTCGTATTTTGTGAGCACCAACATGTCTACTGTATTTTATATTTCGTATTTTGAAGATTACAAACGTGATACTATTTTGTATTTATTTATCTTCTAAAATTTATCCAGTCAGTATTTCAAATACAAAATATAGTTTTAAAATACATGACTCTGGAAATTGTTCACGTCGTCTCTAAAACATGCTCAAATAAATATTTTTAATGTAAAAGCACTATTTTAAAACATTTTTAAACGAGGTTTTGAAACCTGTTGGATGGGTTTGAAGAAATTACTGCATAAAAAACATAAAATTCAATGTATCTGAGAACTATATAGTGACGCGAATATAAATATAATAACCAGGAGTTATAAGATTATTTGTTTAAAGGAAAAATATCCTGTACCTAGGGTCATGTTAATTTACTTTGATACCCACAAATGCACAACTCTAAAGTCTAATAACATGCAGTTACCTTTATTAAGTTGATTTAGTTTTAAATATCGTATTAATTGTCCTAATTTATACAAAATATTTTGGAAAAATAAACTTTAGATACATCTCAAATATGTACTTTGAGATAAATATGAGAGTATTTTCAATACGTATTTCGTATCTCAAATACGGTATTTTTATTTCATATTTTCTCTTTTTGTTGGAAGGAAAGTATTTTATTTTGTATCTTGCCAAATGACTCTCGATATTTGTATTTTATATTGTATCTTCACTAAGTTACACCTGGTATTTGTAGTTTATATTCGTATTTTAACTATTCTGAAAATGTATTGGTATTTTGTATTTCAATCATAAATTTCATGTATTTTCCACACCTCTGCTTATTATACAAGTTTCACTTTCCTGCACATGCAAACGAAGTTTGCTCAAATCAGTGCAGTGCACGGATTTTTTGTAAACAAATGTAAAAATATTTTAATGTTTCACGTCCACAAAATCTGCAAAAAATAACCTACAATTACCTGCGTATACTTGATTGGCTCATTTTACCATACTAATACATAGCTAAGAGTGAGATCGGTTCGGTTTAACGCGGTTATCCGAAACCGACGGTTCGGATACGTCATTGCCAAACCGGATATCGGTTTCGGATCGGTTTTAAATATGAATTTAGCCGTTTTGTTCGAATTAAGTAACTGTATCCGCTCGGTTAAACCGACGGTTAACCGATTTTGAATTTCGTTCCTAAAATTTTTAGCAAATCGTAATCGAGAACGGCTGTAGGTCAAATTTCTGGAGACAAACGATTGTTTCATTATATCTGCAATATTGTTTAGAAAGCAAAACACATGGACCACGGGTAGGCACACTTTTGTCCATCACATCGCAATTATTTCTTACACCATTATTTAATTTTAGCTTAAATTAAATAAAACGCCTTATTACTACAAACTACAACTAATATGTCATCAGTGGAAACCTCCGACTCCGTAATAACTGCAGAAACTACCGGGAGCAATGAGCCTTCATTATATTTTATCCGAGCCGATCTCATGCTTATACATAGCCCACTCGATTTCAAAAATCATTTCGCTCGACTTTAGCGTGGCAGTCGCTGTTATGAATATCGTCGGCTATAATTTAAAATGCATACAATGAAGACCGCTACTGCGCTCCCGCTACAAACTCTCCAGTGAAAATCGGCCATAATTCCCCATTAAAGTAGAGCGTACAATCCGTATGGCGGAGCGTAGGGGAAGCGGGTAATTATGGCCGGTTTTCACATTTGAGTTTTGAGCGAGACGTTCTTCTTTGTAAGTATTTTAAATTGCCGGTTATCAATTTTAGCCGACATTATATTGAAATTACATTGACAGAGTACATTGATAGTTACAGCCTTTCTTGCAAATATACTAGCCACATAATGTTGAAACGTTTTATCATAGTCAAAGCGTTCATTTAAAAATGTTGTTACCACGTCACCAGTTCTAATAATTTTAGTAAAATTTTTAAGCATAATGCATATTAACATGACAATTTCAACACAAGGCTGGCTGACAAACATTTGGTCAGCTTAAATAGTTACCTTTTGAACGTACCATGTATAACCCTTAGTTACCATAAAATTTAATTATTTTTAAAAAACATTTATACCCCGCAACATCAGATTAACTTAAAAACAACGCTAATTTTTTTTGTCTATCGTCCTACATGCATCCTAACGTAGTATAAAAACCGCTGATCCGATATTAACCCACGAATGAGCTAATGATGGTAGCATAAATTGGATGAGCTTATAATTGTTGGCGATGGGATATAAACCTCCGTCCCAGTAATCATACGATTTTTGTTTAAAGTAACAGATAAAGTCACTCCAGCAATGAAGTTGCTACAAATAGTAAAAAAAGTATTAATTATTTAATATTAGGTAATTTTGTAGATAGACGGGACAAATGCATTTTACGTAATAATTCTGTGTAATTACTGTAACATACTGGGTTGTATTTTTGTATATAAAACATTATTGTTGCATTTAAATTATTATTGAAATTAAAATTAATTGCTGCCAGACATCCCATCCGCCTCAGCGGATAGCTTGATTGCTAGTATGTACATAAAGACGACAACAATCACTACTACTACTACTACTACGATGAAGCCGATGAAGCTTTTAGTAAGACGAATTTTCTTCGATTTTTCAGGTTGTTCGCGAAGCAGTCATAGTGACAATAATAAAAGACTTAGTTTTTATCATGTACTGCATAATATGCAAAACCAATTTGTATCAATCCCCAGCAAAAGTAATGAAAAACAAAATATCTAACTTACAACATTCTTTGCGGCAACCTCAAAAAAATTATAAAAATAATAATTTTGATCACTTTATCTCAAAGCTAATCTAATAAAGTTTTGTGTTTTGCTGTTAGTAACTTTGATTAAATAAGAATTAAGCATAAAGGCACTTTTATGCCACGAGTATGAGTGCTCTTTCCTTTCTTTTTCGTGACACTTTATTAGTTGTTACTGTTGAGTATGTACATTTCATTCAATTACTAGTCTAACTATAATAAATCATAATATAAATAACATGCGTATTCAAATTGTAATATTATATTTTCAAAGGAGAACATGAAAGCATTAAAAGCAAGCGAAATTACCTTCCTTAGCACCTATTTTTATTAGTCCTACTCATGAATGACATCGAACCACAGCCATTTGTCGTTTACAGGCCTCTTAAGGATCTACTACTAATTCATATTTACAAATATGGCTACAAGAGAAAGTGGCTTAGATGAGTTCGGGTATTTTCCTGGTGGTATGAAAACTGGGTTACCACTTTCCCGGAAGTCGCTTTCAAGACATCTTTTTTCTGGGAATGACTGTCTCTCGCACCTAAAACAGTGTGGTAATGCTCAAATTGGGGATTGTCAATATCCTAACTTGGAGGAGCCAGAAAGTGAGGACACGTTAAAAGCGCCTTGCGAAAGTGATGAAAGAATACCGTCCACTACCATGTTTTCAGAAGCTATACCTAGTGACACATGCGTATCTGAATTTCCCGATGGAGCAATTAGTGTAACTTCTGAAGCAGAAGTAGATGATAACTATTTGACCCTACTACAAAAAATTCCGAGAGAATGTCAAGTTTGCTATGAAGCTTGCGATTTAGCTTGCAAAGCTTGCTATAAAGTTTTTTACTGCAGTAAGAATCATCAAATCGCTGACTGGTCCAGGCATAAAAATGACTGTTTCCCTGCGATAATTGCCAAAAACAAAGATGGGGAGAAGATTTTAGTAGCCACTCAAGATATTCCACAAAATGGGAAAATACTAAAAGAGAGGCCGTTTCTGATTGTTCCTTCCACCAAGGAGTCACTCGACCACATTTGTTTAGGCTGTTATGAGGAAGTAGAGACATCTGTATCCTGTTCCAAATGCAAGTGGGATGTTTGCAGTGAAAAATGTGAGAAGGTAATTTACATTATATAAAATAACTATTTATCTCTTTACAATTATTTTCAAGGGAAAACAGCTGAAGAAGTATATATTAAATACTTGTTGTTATATTGACATCCCCTACTTAGGAATCAATGCATTCTGAAAACGAATGCGATATTTTTGCAAGAAAGAAACTTCTTCCTCCCATTGCTTGCAATGCTATTCAACTTATGGATGCTGTAGCAACTTTACGCTGCCTATTAATGAAAGAAAGAGACCAGGAAAAATGGCGTCGATTCACTTCACTCAATTCAATTTCCAGACATAAACCATTACCGATGGAAGAACTAGATCGACTCCTGAATGCAAAAAACTGCATTAAATTCATTCGGGAAGAGTGCGGACTGGTTCAATTTGATCATGGCTTGATTGAGCGGACGTTAAAAAATTTAAACATTAATAAATTCCATGTTCCAGACATCCCTAGTACGATCAGGGATTGTCGGTGAGAGCACATAGAAATTCTTATCAAGATTTAAATGCTATTAATACAGGTCATAAATAATCAATTCTGCTTTTACAAAGGTCCCAATCCGTAAATTAAATTTTTCTGATAGACGTGCAGCGCTACTATTCAAGAATTTCTTTGTTCCTGCCACTTCATGTATTCCAAATGCCAGATGGGCTATGAGTGGGAGGGGTAACATGAAGTACTGCGGAATGATCGGAGCTTCTGTGGATATCAAGAAGGGACAAGAAATACACTGCGATTTCACTCAAGGTTTGGCAGGAACATATGTGAGGCGTCAAGTTATACGCACCTTTCAAGACAGGCATTGCAAATGTAAGCGTTGTAAAGATCCGACGGAGTATGGCACTTACTTGACAGCGGTGAACTGTCGGGATAACCCTGGATGTCGTGGGGGAAATTTACTTCCGGAAAATCCCCTGGATAACTGTACGGCATGGGTGTGTGACAAATGTGGAGACAGGGTTGATGCAGCGTACGTTGTTACGAAAATAAATCACGTCAGTGAGGAACTGGTTAACGTGGGCTACGACATTGACGAATCTGCGTTGAAGGAACTTGACCAAGTTATTAAAAAGTACAAGGGTAACATTTTGCATGAAAATCATTTCCTCATAATGAATGCCCAGTATGATTACATTCATCGTGTAATGCAACATTCTACCCACCTGGCGATGTATGACATGAAAGCATCTTGGGGAGAAAAAGTCATTGAGTTTGCGAAACAACTATTAACTGTTACGGAATTTATTATGCCTGGTCTTCATCGCTTTAAAGGTATTAGGAATCTTATCAATTAAAATAGTACATAAGTTCTTTCGTAGATACTTATATTTTGTTCTTTTGTTCCTCCAGCTTGATCAAGAATTTTATTCGAAATTCATATTTCCCTTTATATTTTTACAATTAATTATATATCTTCTTACAATTCATAGGGAGAGTGGTATACTGCTTGCAAATTGGTCTTCTCATTAGCATTTTTGGAATGAAATCTAACCCGGCTAAGAAACGTGTTTCTAGTATTACGAGACGTTACAGGCAGAAGAAATACGAAGAAACTTTAGATGCTCAACGGTTAGCACTTGAGTTTCTAGCTTTCGAACCAGAAGACAGCGACGAAGGTGCAATAGTCAAGATACTAAAAGAGCAATTGGATCAAGGCCACGAAACAATAAGTAACGTATAAATAAAAACTTATAGAATCAGTGATTCTAACAATTTTACTAGGAAAACTGTACATCACATTTATTTCTCTTGTAAAAGTTGAATTACCGCCAATGGGCATACATGGTTCCAAGGGAAATTGAAATACAAGGAGAGAGAAGTGATTTTAGGTGATAATAAATACTGAAAACTGGGTAAAAGTAAAAAACATACTTGCTTTCATTTAGATAATGTAAACTTCTCACGCAGAGATAGGTAAATGAGTTGTGCTTTCTTCGGACCGATTCCGGGGCAAATACTAATTGTTTCAAGATCAGCTTTCAGAAGATGAGCCAAGGACCCGAATACACTTAATAAAGTCATGGCATCTGTTTTATTTACTGACCGTATGGATGTCAAAGCATCGATTACCTGTTGAACCAAATATAGAGATACAGGCAAAACAAAATGAACCACGTGAAACTAAGCTTATAGAAAATAACTTTAGTTTTCCGAACGAGTAAATCGAAATAATGTCAAACTTTGAAAGTAATAATGTCATTTCCTGTCCACTAAAAACTGCCAGGGCTTCACGCCAGCTGTAGCATCCTGGGTGTAAGTACCTAATTTTACTCCGTAACAATGAAAAATTACAAAAGATGTATTACGAGACAAACCTGTTGAAGTAACCCAGGGTCTTTTTGCTCCTTGATCATATCGGGAGGTTTATTTTCGTAAATTTTATAATTTTCGATGATTCTTCCAGCTTCTTCAGCACTATTTGTGGGTATAAGTGTTAGCTCCGCCAAAATACCGATATGCGTCAAAGATTTTAAAATAGGGTACGGGTCGGGCACGTCAATCTAAAAGAACAGAACAAAAAATTTATAAAGACTTGTTTCACTGCTAACATATATATATACAGTTATAATAAAGTTCCGAAAGAACTATTAAATTAATTTACCTGCACTAGAAGCACCCTCAGCGCATAAGCCTTCTTCAACTCCTTCAGCCTTTCATGGACATAATCCGGGTGTAAATTGTGATAGCGGACGCTTAGAAAAAGGGCACATGTACTTGCCCCCATCACATAGTCAGGAATCACTTCCGAGTACTCCCAAGGGACGTTCCGAATGAACTTCAACACCGGGTTGCCCCTCTTTTCCAAAAATGCCCACACAGTTAGTTCAATTACCTCCCTACCATCCCCACATCACAACAACACCTCAACATCCTAAAGACAGATCACCAGTAAACTAACATTGGGCACGGCCCAAACAACAAATCAACAAACTACAAATTACAGCAAAATACAACGACAACACCACCCGGTCACCAAAGTCTTCCTCACAGATTTTTAACAAACAAACAATATTTAAAAAAATACATCTTTCCATTTCCACCCATATGCAACTATCCGACTATACCTGTCTTGGATTAACCAGAACGGAATTTTTCCCTACAGCAGCTGACGACACCGAAGAAGATGTACAGGGTTCCGTCTGCCCAGTAGATTCAGCCCCTGACGAGACTGGTACCGTGCTGTCACCAAAATCTGACGACAATGAGTATGTGTCCATTCTGATATCTGGGGAAAAAAACCATTAATCCTAGTTAATAACTTTAATTAATTTAAGTTCATATTTTTTAATCACATGGAATTTTTATACCATACACCTAAAGAAACCTTTCATTTAAGGCCAAAGGTCGCATTACATCCTTATTACTTAAATCTCACTCACAATTCACAATCGGATCTCAATGGCTGATTTATTAATATTTTATATTACATTTCTGACTACCTCTTTACCATTATTAAACAATTTTAAAATGATTAATTTTTGTTCCTAAAAGCAAAAGATTCATACCAGAGCTACTTCTGCAATCCTGACACAAGGTCTAGAGACATCTACTGGATCCAATAGGCCGTGACACTCAAAGCTAACGTCCCAGCTCGAAACTTAAATCAGTTTAAGTGTCGGGAAATACACGAAGTGACGAACCGTTTTGAACTGAAAATTCTCCTCGATGGTAGCAACTCCTTAAGTTTATTTTCGAAAAATTAACCCTTAGACATGGCCGGAGTTGATGATAGTCGGGCCCAAAAACTGGATTTACAGCGAGACAAGAAATTGTTGACACAAGCACAAATCGACTACATCCGAGCAGCTCAGGCCTTGAACGCCGGTGAGTGACTGCAGTCCACGCAAAGTTAACATTATAGGGAAGGAGCGAGACACAAATTCCATCATAGAGCTCCATTCACTTACATTATTAGTGATCTTAAAGCCTTGGGTCTGGGGACAGTCATCCAGCTCTTAACTCCTTTGAAACTAATACATAATTACACGTTTGATTTTTTTGTCCCCGATTTTTTTTTCTCACAAAATAATGAATTTTAGGAAATCAGGTTCCGTAGGTATCTATGTACATACTCAGGCTCGAAGTTTTGTTCAAAGATTTAAAGTTGCAAGCGTGTATTACCAATAATAGGTAGTGTAACGGAGATGATTAAATACATTGGAAGAATTTGATTTGATATAAAAATCATATGGATTGCATTGAGTGATGATAAATGATTGGAGGATAATATGATGGAATTTTGTATAATTATAGAACGAGTGACGAAGTTGAAGAGGATTCGGAGGAACAATTTACTGACTGCAGGTTTCTTGGGAGCATCGGTGTTGTCCATCTACGGTTACTCCTTGTGGGCCATAGGCAGTGAAAAATTTTTGGAGGAAGAAGAGAAGCCACAATAAGACTAAAACTTTAAATCTTAACCTTTTGTGATGTTAGAGTAGTAGTCCGGCGGATAGTTTTTGGGGGAGTTAATTTAAGTTGATTGGATTTTTGAGTAGTGGGTCCCAGTTGGAAGAATTTGTAAGGAAGTATGTCTGTAAAATCAGTTCTTCGGTTGCCACCACTCCCCTCCATCAGGGATTTGGTCAAGTTGTATAGGTTAACAGCAATCAAGCAGTTGTCACAGAATTTTCTTTTGGACGAAAGGATGTCGGATAAAATTGTTAGAGCAGCGGGGAAGTTAGAGGGACGGTGTGTGTGTGAAGTGGGTCCGGGACCGGGGGGAATCACTCGATCAATTTTGAGGAAAGGTGCTAGTAAGGTGCTGTTGATTGAGAGGGATTCACGTTTTAAGGGCTTATTAAGTATGTTACAAAATGCTTGCCCCGGGAGGGTTGACACCTACTGGGGAGATGTTTTGTCGTTTAATATGAGTAAACTGTTTCCGGAGGAAGCTACTACACCTTGGGACGACGACAGACTACCGCCTTTACACATCTTGGGAAACTTACCGTTTAGTGTTGCCACTCCTCTCATTATTAGATGGCTTCGAGATATGTCTGAGAGAACTAATGCCTGGACTTATGGGCGTGTTCCTCTTACGTTGACCTTTCAAAAGGAAGTTGCCGAAAGGATTGTTGCCAATGTTATGGATACTCAAAGGAGTCGGCTGTCGATTATGTGCCAGTATCTTACTGAACCTGAGTATAAATTTACAATTTCAGGTGCGGCGTGGATTTATTCTTCTCCCACATTTTAGGTTATGATGTTGTGTAAGTCGTTCTAATGTTATGTACATTTTTAGGGAGTGCATTCGTACCCAAACCTGATGTCGATGTTGGGGTAGTACGATTTATACCTCGGAAAGTTCCATTGATTTCTTACCCGTTTCCTGTTGTAGAGAAAGTTACTCGGCAGATATTCTCAAAGAAACGCAAAATGTCTTACAAAGGAGCAGCGTGAGTGATATAATGAAGTGAGGCTGATTACTGTTTTACTTCGATGAATTTACCGTTTGAAATCTTCCTTTTCGTTTGCAGGACGTTATTTCCAAAAGTAATACGGAATAAGTTGGTGCGAGAATTGTACAGTCGAACTGACGTGAATCCTGAAATCCGCCCCACACAAGTCACTATCGAAGAAATTGGCTTATTGTGCAAGGCTTATCTTGAAGTACGAACTTTGCTTTACTCTTTTCATAAAATCATCTTCTAAAAACGTTGTGAATGTAGGCACTAATTGTAAAAGTTAACTTCAGATTCTTCCGTACATATCAGATTTCTTACATACAGTGGGCTTCACCCACTGGGGCGCGCATGGGCACCAGTGCCAAGCGTGGAACCCACTTATTCCCCACCCAACGTAACTTCAAACCTAACTAAAGTTTTTGGGTGGGTAGTAGATTCTATCAATTTCCCCTCCAACTTAGGGAAAAGAAGAGTAACGGTAAAGTTCCTTCAAATAATTAGCAAACAATTATCTCGAATTAAACAGAAAATTACTCTACAACTAAACAGGGAATATTATCCTGTTAGTAAACAGTTAAAGCAGTGAATTTTAAATCCCATGCTACATTTTTTTAGCGTGTTTGTAAATCATATTTAGGCTGTTTTAACACTTGAACAACTTGTTCATTTTATCACTTTTAAGCGTTGAGTAGAAGTTTTATATCAAGACAAGACTCCTTCAAGTTTTCGAGTTTAAGTTTGATTGTGCAGTTCGTTATTTAAAATTCGCTATAGTTTAGTATAAAAGGGGACGGAAAACCTTAATTACATAAGTAAAAGAAGGGTGGCCAAAATTTCCCTAATTAAATAGGTTAAAGAAGGGACATTCCCCCTCTCTTATTATAGTAAGAATAAAAATTGATGATAGAGACGATGTACTCGTGGATTTATATTTTACTCCTAAAAGAGATTTCCGCAATTCAATAACACCATTAACGTTACTTGATCCTTCTTGCAGGTTTGTGAAGAATACCCGGTTAGAGATTATGTTAACAGAGCATACGAAGCAGAAGATCAGTGGGAGACGAAATACGGCAGTATTTACGGATACAGTTTGTCATTCAGGAACCGTATGAAAGGAAAGATGCCTGGTGAGGAGCCGAAGTTCGATTATGATGACGAGGATTTAGAGGACAATAGTGAAGACAACGATGATGTCGATTTTAACTTTAAAGAAAAAGATTCAGTCATGGTAAAACATTTTAATAATGAATCCTGCAAAGGTGTCCCAATACACCCAATGAGTGCATAGAGCCAGCCCCCTTTATACTTTCACTGTTGTTTAGTTTCCTCTTTCGTAGTTTTCTTGTCATTCAGTCTGCAGTGCGAAATAAAGTTACTGAATTTCGTTCACTTCCTTGTTTAATAAGTACTATATTTACTCTGGATGATTCTTGATAGTGTCACTCGGTACGCTGTATTATATATAATTACGTAGTATCTATATGTAGTAGATACTGGTAAAATCGTGTAATATTGTCATGATTCAGAGGCATAGAGGCATTTACATTTACCTTGGAAGCCAAGTATCAGTTGCATCTATAATTTTGTAGCAAATGTTATTAAATAACATAACAGTTTTAATTTTATTAAATTGTTTGAAATCTGAAATTTAAGAATATTCTTCAATGCAAGTACCGTTTTTATAATAGTCGTAACAATGAACAAAGTTACTCTCTTTCACTTGTGTATATGTATGTAAGCAACGGAGACTGACGTGCTAGGCGCTGCTGCATAAAAAGCGGCTGCACGTCTTCCTTCATGTCCCTTCGAGTGGAAGAGCTCAACTGGACCAACATAATTAAATCTTAAATATTCAACTTCCATTTTCAACCCAGCGCTGCTCCACCCTTTGGAACCTGTTTTTTACAGTATCACGTAGAAATGAAGCCGAAATCAGTTACTCTTGGAATCTCACTTGGAATAGAAGTTATACTTTTCCTTACTATTTACCAAATTACCGCGGACGCACCACAATCAGACGCTCATAAGATATCCCTTAAAAATACGAGTTCTGGCGTTTTACCTCCGTTGAACCCTCCCTGTGATCCAACGGGTGAAAAACAATCTTTACTTTCACTTTATTTTGTAATCCTTTTCAAAATGAAATTACCAAAATAAGGGCCGCTTGAATCACAGTTTCTGTATTGAGCTCCTGTTATGCTAGTATTAGTGTATATACTTTGAAGTAATATAGTTTTAAAACAAAAAACACCACAGACAATTGCTCACAAGGCCTCGAATGCATCGATTATGGAATCAAGATGAATGGGAACCAAGGTACCAAGTATTGTGATTGCACTAAACCGGACAATGACTGCAAGTGTGAGGCGCTAGGCAATGTTTACAGGCGTTGGATAAAACACACTGACGGTAAGTGTTACTTAGAGAATGGAGAACTGTGCCATAAAGATGCCCAAGAACCAGAGAAAAAGTGCTTTCATGACCACAAATGCTTCAAGCCAGATGCCACAACAGGTTATGGCTTCTGTCGACGATCCGATGCTCCAATTGCTCAAGTTACGGTCTCACTGCTTTTATTTCAAACAGCAGTAATTGCCGGTTTCTGGAATATATGAAAGAACATGTCCGGAAAATGGTATCACAATATTCCCATTAAGAGATCCAACAGTTAAATTTGGCTTGGAACTACCGAGTCACGCATTCGGACTTCATAACGCCTTCATTCGTATTTCATAGCGTTTATGTTATAACTGAACATAAGCCACCAAGTAAAGTCTTCAATCATATAGTAAACTCCAGTCTAACATGAGAACCAACAACCAACTATGCCAAGAAAATTCAAACTTTCTCCAGTTTACCAATACTTCATACGCAGAGTATTTATTCAATAGTCTATAATGCAATTTTGTTGAAATAGACATTTTGTCCACTCTACAAGAAATTGGATTCTTAGAAGAGCACGTAATCAAATGAGAAATGACCAGAACATTTTTAAAAGGTCTACAGTATAATTATATTAAATAAACCCCAAACCCCGGTTGCCCGGTTCTGGAGTCCAAAATTTGACTTTGGTCCTAATTAAACATCTACTTTTAATTAACACACCTTATATTTAAGGTCTAGCACTCGGAATTTCAAAATTCTACCAGAAATTACACACATCCCCAATACTTCATAAAGTTATGTCTGTCGTCTACAAACACAACCGTTGTTTTTTTTAATTGACAAAATCTATCTTGATTCGAAAACCATAAACGGAAATGTTTAATGTGGTTTAACATGGGAGGTTTTAATTTCCCTACCTGCGCATAATTGGTATTGACATCATCTCAGCCTCAACCTTAGCATTGTATTGAAAAATACTAGTGTATAACTGAGACCAACAGCATCATTGTTTAGCGTTTTTTCTTAGCACTGTTAAACTCGTTCGTTCTAAATTATTGTCATCAGTAATGGTTTTACAGATAATTACGTACATTAACACATAATTTTTCATAAAACAGCAAAATTTAACCAAGAGATTGCAGTATGAAAGTACATTTCTCATGAACTCAAACCAGGCTTTTGCCCATGCAGATACAGACAGACTAGCGGACAGTGCAGCGGTCTCTTGACAAAAAAAAACTTAATTTAATACTACAATTTTAAAAAAACCTGTTCATAAATCTTCGAATACTGCAGCATTTTCCAGTTGAAAATTCTATACTTTTCCACACGAATTTACAACCCTACTAATAGTACATGCCCGATTGCGTTTTCTATTCTAAATTTAGGTACAATTACATAATTCCCACATCTTTTTATTATTTACTGTCCTTTCCAAAAAACCTGATATAATTTTTGTGGAGTATAAACTTTAAAAATAGTAACTGCTATTTTCAGACAGCAGTTAGTTATTTTTTTGTTGTTGAATCTTTTCAAAGCTCTTGCGTTTACAGTTCACTCTCTGGGTTCTGGCTAATGGAGGAGCAGGGGTCGGATTTTTGTAGGAAGACGGGAAGATTCTTCCCAGGGAAAAAAAATTTCTGGCAGGGAAAATCTCAAAGGGAAAGGATTTATTCTTACTAACAGGGATTTTTAAAATCGTTGACCTTTTTTTTTGGCAGGGATTTTCAAATTTTTTGACGGGTTTCATTCAGAGAAATTTGTTAAGCAAACAGGGATTTTTGGCTTGAATGGCCAAATTGGGATTTCACGTCTTGTAAGGGATTTTTTTTGCCAACAGGGATTTTGAAAATCGTTGACTTTTTTTTCAGCAGGGATTTTTGAAATCGTTGAGGAGCTCCCAGCAGGGAAATTCAGAAATGATCTTCCAGGGTGATTTACAAAAATCCGACCCCTGTGGAGGAGTTCCTCTAAAAATATATTTAGTAAGACTGGGAGATACAAAAGACAAGAATGGATGTAAATAATAAAGTATATTGTTATATTATACGAAGCGCTGTGCAATGAAAAAGTTATAAAGATTATATGATATTTTGTTCACTAGAATTTCCTTTCTTAGCAGCCATGCTATGTACTTAAATACATATGAGGAAAATATAATATATATGCTGTAAAATGCCAAAATATTAATCAGGACTAAATAGTCCTTATATAATATTTGGACATGAACATAATTATAAGTATTGATGGTATAATGACAACAAAAATTTTGTTGGCAAATACAAAATACAACCCCCTTGCTTCTTGCAGACTTAATTACATAATAAAACAGGTTCTCCCGAACTCAATATGCCCCAAGTGGCCAGTACCAATCTTACATTCCTAAAAACGGACTAAGATTTATGATATGTATAAAATACTTAATTTCCATTTAACTTCAACATTCAAACATTAGATGGAAACTGGAATTT
The DNA here is from genome assembly GCA_947179485.1 of Allacma fusca. Taxonomy (NCBI): domain Eukaryota; kingdom Metazoa; phylum Arthropoda; class Collembola; order Symphypleona; family Sminthuridae; genus Allacma; species Allacma fusca. Next base: position 13,675,605 of record OX359250.1, read on the forward strand.
ATTGCTATAACGTAGTGCTTGATGTAAGCAATTTATATTATACCGATCAAAATAGATTAATATTCCATCAATAGGTAATCAGAAAGTTACTAATAATTTGGTCTCACTAGAATAATGTTTAAATCTATTACATTATTATTTAAGAATATATTAAAATTTTGTTAAAAATTGTAATAGATTTCAACTTAATGGCGTTCCCGAGAGTCCTCATTTTGCTTTCGGGTTAATGAAATTTTATTTTATACAAAAATATTGTATTCTTAATCTTAATCCCAAATCACATAAAAGTTAAACATTATTTACTCACACAACTCACACTACAAAGACTGACTAGTTTATGTATATTTGTATTGAGTTCAGTTTATATTGCTCTTTGTGTCAAAATTATTCAGTGAAGTGTCTTCATGGAGCCATTAGAATACCCTGAACTAACTGACCATAATTTAACGACTTTCGCGGACAAGTGGGAACCCTGGGACAGACTTGTTGTGACAAAATGCATCAAGGAGATAAAACCCAAGCACATAAGACATTTAGCTTCCCACATGAGAAAGTTGAAGTTCACAAATTTGAATACATTCAAAAACTTGAAAACACTCCTCAATTATTTCACCAATGTCCATACGCTTCTGTTTCATGACGCATGCTTTGACAAATTTCGTCCGAACAAGCTAGAGAAAATGGTGTATCATGAAACTATCACTCATATTGTGATAACTTCCACAACCACCCTTTCTACAAAAGAGCATTGGATCATTGAGTTCCTCATGGAAGAGGTGAATTTCCCAAACTTGGTATCTCTTAGGATTCAAAAGTTCTACTCCCGCATCCCTCTTCAGGGAGAAGTACAAGAGATTATGAAGAAATATAATAACGAAATAGATGATAATCTAGTTACAAAATTCCTTTTAAAAAATCGTCATTGTTTGAGAGAGCTAGAGCTAGGTGGTCCTGGACTCAAAATGGCCATCTCTCTTGATCCTGGTCTTAAATCAAAAGGCAGGCCTAGCCATGATCAAGATGTTATGACAGATGTACCTGTCTATCAAGCCAGTGCTGTCCAATATGATCAAATCGTATCCACCAGTAAAGGTTTGCAGTATGAAGAAGAGAAAAAGACAACGGAAGTTCAGTACGAATTCGAAAACACACTTACGGACGCCCAAACTGAAGACTTCAAGAGGCCACTGGAAAAGTTTATAGCCAGATTAAAGGCTAGAAAGGAAAAAGACGAAAGGCTGAAGAATTCTTCAATGTCTGCGGCCACAATACAGGAATTATATGTTTCTCAAATGAAAGATGATGGTTTCAATTCCCTCAATTCCATTATCTCATTGCTGACCAGCAAATCTGAGACGAAACTTCAGAAGTCTTGGTCAAGTCTTCCATCAATTGCAGACCAGGTACCAGATGAAACAACCGTTGAACCAAAAACCTCTGGTCCAAATGCTAAAGATACAGCATCTGTGAAGAAAATCAAGCCAGAGTCAACAGAAAGCATTACAGTCACAAAAAAGAAAAAGCACAGATCGCGGTCTCAAAAGGAATCAAGTTCTTCTTCTGAAGAATCAGATGACGAAAAATCCTCCAAATCGAGAAGAAATAAACACAAGCCATCCAGCGACAAAATGCAAAAAACGCTAACGGATTTTGAGAAAATACAAACGTTGAATCTGGAAACATTCATCTTCTCATTTGATGCTCCGGCTTCAGCTCTAAAATCTGTTATGGAGTCACAGAGAACCTTGAAAGTATTAATGTGTACTCATGTGTTTGTGCTCCAAGGGATGTTTAACATAAATTCTCCAGTAGATATCGAAAACGTGACATCAAGTATAACCACTTGCGTTCGAAATTGCGAAGAGACTCTAAACGAAGTGACCGTGGATCCTACAATGGTCATTGATGCATCTCACGAGACCCTCAAGGAGACAAATTATTTACGCAAGTTCGAAATCGACTGCAAAATCTTTGCTGACTGTACTGCTCTTAGAATTTTAAAACTAGGGCTTCATGCTTTTAGGCGAGTTAATGACCTAGGAATTCCATCTTTGGCAATACTGATGGGTACTAAAGTAACCTCCTTGCAGCGCATTCCGTCTTTTCAATTAGAGGAACTTTCCTTGTCGTTAGAAGACTACAGTAGGGACGAATTTGAAAAGTTTGCAAAAACTTTTGGAAGTTTTATCAAACTTAGAAGGTTTTACTTTGGGACTTCGACCTTGAAACCAGAAAACACTTTTATGATCCGGTATGAATACCTGTTCAAATTGTTTCATCTGCCTTTAATTGAAATCATCATTTTTCACAATGCAAAACTGGAAAATCCAGAACTTGTAAAAACCCTTATAGATTCCTATCCAAATGGGGCTGTTATAACTATTAGTTTCGATATTCAGAGAATTAGCTTTGAATTTGATAGATCATATAAGAAAACATAATACTCGCTCTACCAGCTATATCGGTTTTAATTGCAATATGCAGAAAGCGACAGTAAAGCTAATTATACCATACTAATCATCAAATGTTTCATTTTCAATTAACTTTATTTTACATGTTGAGATATTTGCAGTAAATGTTATTTTCATTGCTAAACCTTAAAAATTACTGTTACACCGCACTTCGTATTCTCTCTGTAAGCAGGAATTAAAAAGTGTGCAACTTAACTGAATGTTCATGGACTTATATTGTAGTATGACTACAAAAACATAAATGCAGCGCTAACTATCTACTTAAAATGTTTTACTGGGACTGGGGCACACCTCCGTTTTTTGGGGTAGCACAGATGCATAACAAACGGTTAACAACTGCACTAATAAATAGTTTACTAATAAATAGTTACGTTTAGTTAATGCAAAGAATACGACCGGTAAATTCTGCGTTGGCAAATATTTTACATTCACTTTCTCGGCTAAACAAGGAAACAACATTCAAGTTTCACGAACCGATCCGCCCAAAAGTAACTTATGCTTTAGACAGAATTGTAATTCTATATTTCCATGCAGCTTCACATGAAAAGAGCCAATGTTACACTACGGGGTCTATTGTCAAATGAGAGTGTATAGGCTTAGTAGATTAAATGTTGACATTGTTGGCTTGACGTTGACCCGCATACTAAGACAGGGTTTGTATTTGAAATGTAAACGATATGGTTATGGTTAGTAATGCAAACCCTTGAGAATAAAGCACCAACATATTTTAGTAATACCTTCGGGTGTAGTATTATTACAGAATATTTAAATCTAGATGAAAGATTTGACGAGATGAAAACTCTACATTGTACTCGGGAGTGCAACGGCTGTGTTCCGTAAGTACTTATATAAATATACCATATATAATTATATATATATATATTATATATATATACATATATAATTATGTATATTTATGTATATATTTTTCTTTTGATTAAACAGGGAACTCAATTTCAGTATTCAATGTGTTTGCATGGTTAAAATTAGAATAGAACAATAATAGCTTATAACTTTATTCGGTTGCAAAATAAAAACTGTTTGAACAGCTGCTAGAAAAATTGTAAGCTGTAGAAAAGTTTTATTGCCAGGAAGAAAAGAACATAATTTGGTAGAAAGCCGCTACAGCTCATTGGTTCATCTGAGTGGCAGCAACATACTTACGGCATGCTTTGAAAATGAAAACCTCATGCAAAATCCTGTCTTGATAAGAAAGACTGTAAAGTTGCACTGCACTGGAGATAGCCAGCCTGAATGATCTTCGTGTAAACAGCCAGTAGGGCTGAATAGGTAAATGCCGTTTCGTATGCAATGTTTTCTCCGTCTGAAACAATGTTAAACTTAGGTTAAGGATGTTCAGTATTCAGGACGAAGAGAATATATTATTAAGGCATTTAAAGAGGAGATGTCATAGGATTTTGAGTTGTCACATTCTCTTATTACATATTAGGAAACACAGGTAGGATACACTTTAGATTCCAGGTCCAGGTTTGGGAGCTGTCTCTGTCATAATAACATTGCTTGTTTGTGTCTCCGCTTCTACCGAAATCCGCCGGACAAGATCTATAGTTTTCGGAGCTTGTAGATTCCCAATATAGCTCAAATTAAGGACAGATCTGCCCGTTGGGAAGTTATTTTCTTTTTCCTGACTCTGTTGCCCCATATTTGGGGTGGGGGGAAGGAAATGATGAGTGTGGATTAGGAAGGCTAGTATAGCATGGTTACAATGGTACGCTTATACTTGGCAACCACATGTACAACTTACATTTAGTCTGCAAATTCTCCCTAATCGGAAGTTGCTGTTGTAATATACTAAAATCACTACATCTGGGATTAGGGACATTAGCACTGATGCGGCTATTATCATCCAAAAACTTAACTTTGAGAGTAAAGTGAAGTACACATGCCGAAAATCTTGAAAGGCATCCTCAAAGTAAATACTCCTGCAAAATAATTAGATCCTTGTTTAGTTTTTTCCGTAAACGCAAAATAAAATCATGTTATTGTTACACATGTATACACAATTAACGCAAATAAAGAGTCAGTAAACGTAATTTATTATTATAGAATTATAAACTTACACAGCTGTCTCTGAATATATGGAACTAAGAATAAACATTGATGCGAAGGAAAAAAACAACGAAAAGACTGTCCATCCACTCCAGAACTTTGTCTCAATGGCGATCTACACAAAGGCACATATTTATTATTCATAAATATAAAATTCATATGCATAGATGAGTCACTCCAAGAGAAATTATACCAACAGTAATAATACGATTTAGAACTACGGTCTACCTTCATATTCACAACTGCGACGACACTACAGTAACAAGTTGTGCCAAAAGATGACCAATCGTCGACCGGTGAAAGTATTGGCCACGAAAAATATGGAACATAAAAACATACTAGGGAATGCCAAATTGCAAAAGTGCACCACTTGGCAAATTGACACCATGTTAAAAGGCTATTCCTAGTAATTTTCTTGTACAAGTGTGGATTGGCCATGAGAATCTTGGCTGAGTAAGGTTGTTCTTGAAGTCCGTAGGTGAAAATGGGACAGGATGTGTAAAAGATGTTGTACACCATTAAGGACCATCCATTATACAAACTCTGAGAATTTTGATGATTGTAGTCAGTTACTACTCAACTATGAAAGTACATGTTATAAATATTATCTATTACTGTACTTATACACTGTTGCTGTACCTGAGTGGAAAATGCCGTGTAGAAACAAAAAATAAACTGTGGGCCAATGAACACAATATTTTTGTAGAAAAAATACAAAACTAGAATTGCGAGTCGAACGTAATACCAATGACCGTGCACTAAAATAGCTTTTTTTAAAAACGAAGAGCGAGCAAGAGCAAAATCTCCACTCCTAGCGGCCTGACGACCTTCTTTTCCCAGAATCCCTACAAAAATCCCGTATTATAATTATCACGATAATTCATAATATCATATCATAAGTAATCACTATGAATGGTACCAATTCCCAAGTGAGCCTCTTGGATCATTGCCACATCATTAGCACCGTCACCGACTGCTGCAGTGATAGGTTTCTTTTTAGACTGTTTTACCATGTGAACGATCTGAATTATATTAAACATATGAGTATTATTCAGACTAAAAGTATCGTTTGCAATAATTTTATGGATGTCATCTCAATTTATATACGTAAGATTTTTTAATAGAAAGAATACCTGAGCTTTTTGAAGAGGTGCCATCCTGCAACAGATGACTCTATAAACTGCTAAAGCTACGTCACTCAGAAGATCAGGACATTCGCTAAAAGCTATCTCTAAAGTAGCTCCATCTACGATGAGTGTGTTGTTTTCGTCTGGGGTAATTTCATTCCTAGAACCATGAGTTAATGGTGATTTTACAGAGAATACCTGGAATACATCTTATTTAAGAAACATAAGTAAGTAATGATATGACACAACGATTATGTGACAAGTGGCCAATAGTATATACTTGATTTGTTCTAAATGAGCTTTCACCACGTTCTTGTCAGTACCATTAGTACAATAGAACTGCTTGGACGCTTGAGTGATAAGCCCGCAAGCCACCCCTACGCTAATACCGGTCTCAATTTTGTCGCCAGTTAACATCCATATTCGTACTCCAGCTGCATTCAGTGACATCAGCATCTCAGGAACACCACTCTGAAGTTGATCTTCTACCCCGGTCGCACCAACACAAACAAGTCGGCTCTCTACGGATTTGTACAACTCCCGCATGGCTTCCTCCCTGCCCTGGATGAGACGTCTAGCTGATTTTAGCTTGTGCGAAAATTTACGAAGCTCCTCTTTCATCAGTTGTCGCTTGGCAACTACAAGAGTTCGCATTCCAATCTGCGGTAATTCCAATATGTGTTTTCTAGCCAAATTTAAAGCAATTATTGTAAGATGATATTACTCTTACCATTGCAAACTCAATCACGGATTTCATGACCTCCTCGGCAGGACCTGCATCACATCGTGGAATGATTGTGGATTCAGCTCCTTTACAAAGAAGCCATATTTCACCTTTCTGGTTTTCCAAAATGACTGACATGCATTTTCTATCTAGAACCAAGAAAAACAATATGAAGCTAATGATAGCAAATACTCTTTCAGCATTTGGCTGGGTGTGGAATTTACTAATTGGCTGCTACTGAAGTAACTGAAGGGAAACTAATTTGTTTAAATGAATTTTTTATCATCACAGTTTCACGCTATCAACATTGAATCAAATATTATCTACATACTGTTTCTGAAATATTAGATTAACCAGAACTGCACAGATCTATTACATGACCATTAGCTTATCAATAGAGGAAAGGCTCCCATTGACAATGAATTATCATTGTTTATAAAATAGCTAGTCTTATTTCTTACAAATAAAAGCAAAATCGAGCATATCCATGTAATTACTTATATTTAAAGACAACATTACGTAATCAGTAGGCAAAATGAGACTACAATCAAATCAAGCGTAAAGCGTAACCTGGATCGAATTCCAGGACATAGTGGCGCCGGAAGTTCTCAACTTTCTTAAAAACGTCCAAAGTCAACATATCTCCTCTCTCACCCAGATATTTGACATCTAATCTATAGCAAAAAAAACGGAAGCTCCGCTCATTAGAACTCATTCCATTATCCAAAGCTCAAACTTGGAATAGTATTAATTACCTATAACACGATTCGAGCAATGCTTTCTCATCTGGACTGGATGCCTGATACTCCCACTTGCCCAATATACCTACCGCTGGCTCACTATTTCCACCGAGCCCAAACAAAGTCGACGAGGCTCTCGGTTTAGCATCCTTAACAATCGGGCCATCTTTATTCATACCTGGAATAGCTGACTCAAATGAGGGTCGTCGGATCGGCATGAGTTGCACACTGTGACAAAGTGCTAGTATCTTGAGAAAATCTATGACGCTCGGGGTATTCTCAATGTCAATTGGTGATACATCTACTTTAGATGCTTTGTTTCGGAAAAATAAGGAGTCTTCAATGAAATCATAATTATCTCCTCCAACAGAAACATGTCGGAACTGCATGATATTTTCTGTGAGAGTCCCCGTTTTGTCCGTAAAAAGGTACTCTATTTGTCCCAGCTCCTCGTTCAAATCCGAAGTGTTACACAGGGGTGGGTGCTCAGTGACCGGGCATGTCATTTCCAAGTCGTATACAAAAAATTTACTCCCAAAAAACTTTTGCAGTTCTGTAAAATTTTTACAAAATACGGTGCTCGTTAAGCTACCTTATTCACCGAATTATTCCGCACCATGTGCGGTGTGTAAAAATGAAACGCAAAAAAATGAAGCGTATACCCACTGTCACGTAGAGGGAAATAGGAATGATATAATTGAACAGAATAAAGAAGCTGAAAAATGGAGTCGTCCATTCTCTGGCAATATCTGTGATTGACGGAGGTCCGACGTACGAAGCATCCTCTGGAAAATAAATCGAGCTGGTAATTCAAATCAGAGCAAATCATTTAGTAGAGCAGAATAAATACCACTATTTACTTATAACACCCGCTTCCTCCCACCAATAGTGAAAGCTAGTTGAGAAGATGACCATCAAGATCAAAATGATGATGAAGGCAAACAGGAAACTATTTGCCGCTCTAGAAAAAATCATGTCATTAAACCAAAGCATTAATTATTTGTAATATTTTAACTATTGCGCAAATTTAGAAGTACATACACTCAAAAGTCTAAATTACTTCTCAACAGTTGAATGTTTAATTGTTGACTGCTTCGAATTCTGTGCTAATCTAGTATCTTTCCCAGTGTAAACTACCAGCCCAAAAATAAAATCCGTGTTTTTCACTCGAGCTCCACGAAGAATAATGTTTTCCATTGTTAAGGGAATCGTTAAAAAGTCGGAGACGCTTGGAGGCTCATTTTCAATCCAGCCACTTTGTCTTTTGAAGTTATCGGAAGAGTTTGGGATAGTTTGAGTTTGCACCTCATGCTAGTAAAAGTTTAGCATAAAAATTCGAAAATTCTTTATGAAGCTTTACAAATTACAAACATCATTTATGTACGTAATTCCTGTATAACTTGCATCTCTAGATATTGGAGTGTTTGGATCTCTCATTGATGCATCACTGTCAGTGACACCTTCTACCAATTTATACGGTGGGAGAAGAATGCATCCATTAAATTCATAAAGACTATGGTTTGGTTGTTCGCATTCCACAATGACGTGAAGTCGCGAAAAGTTTTTTTCGTTGTTCAACTGGAGAAGTCCAGCTGGGCAATAACGCATCTACTAATCCATAAAAAAATTTCATATCGTATTTTTGGGTTTGCTGGCAGCCAACTATACTGTCTTGAATTGAGTGTATGCTTGTCATTATTTGAACTTACTTTAAGATTAGTTTCACCGTCAAGGTTGGCCGTAGTGATTTGACAGCGGAGAAATTCGTCACTTGAGCCAACAACAAGAATATCGGCTGGGACTTGATCCTCTCCCTCAAGTCTCACAATATCGCCTACGTTTACATCCCTGGCTTTAATTACCTGAGGAATTTAAATAAATTCTGGATGATTTACTAACAGATTTAAAAAAACGGGATAATCGTGGCCCACGTTGCGTCAGGCATTATTTCCCATTAAGCGTCTTGTCGCATACATAAGAGAATTGTATTACATGCGTTACTGTAAATAGGGGTAAATTACAGATAAAAATTAACCCTTCAGGTTCGACATACCATTAATTTTTGGTCTCGAACCACACATACGGGTCGATTATTAACATTCGCATCAGCTTTATGCCTTAGCCAGTCTTCGTAACCTTGTTTAATTGCAGTGGATAGGATAACAAATACGAGAGGTGCAGCGGCTGTATAAGGGTCCACGGGGCTATCTATAACCATCTGTTTGAGGTATGAACAAGA